>OX328109.1:16492254-17092254 GCA_946811185.2 Hippopus hippopus | reverse complement strand
TTTCTTCCACTTTTCAGTATCATATATACACTTGTATCAGGATTATGATTCTTCCAAGTTGAAAGTTTTTCTTTAAAGGGTTAGTGAATTGTTCAACATCTTTTAACATCAAAACTAATGTTAGTTTACATGACTGCTTTATATGATATTTACGTATCTGCGCAGATTGATTAAAAACTGCTTCTTGGATGAGAAACACAGAGTGTCTCTGAAAAACATCCTCTGTTTCAAGGGAACTGTACCACAGACCATGTGACTGGTGGCCCTCTGATTTTATGACCAGCAGGGCAAATTTGTTTCAGAGGATTGATGATGGTCATCGCAACAGGATTCATTGCTCTCTTACCACTGAAATTGTTTTAAAAATGTTTATGTGGGAAAGCAGCCTGTGGGTTAGAAAAAGTGTTATGTGAAATATTGGCAAAAGAAAACTGCAGGGAAGCATTGACAAGTGTACAAGCCAGTGGGATATAACTGGAATCGTGTTGAAAATAACTAAACACTAAACAAGGAAAACAAATTTTTTACAGGTTGAAAGTAGAAGTAAACATTTTCTCACCGCCTCTGAGGAGAAGTTAATGATGCGACACTTTGAGTTCATTCTTCGGGAATTCTGTAAAAAGTTCACCCCTGCGATGCCAAAGTATGTGCAGGTATGGTGTGTTTACCATTCAATTATAGTATTTCTGGTCAATCCAGGCTACAAATGTAGATTTTTGTCATTCAACATAGATCAAAGTCAAACCTTTGTTGTTTGCTACGTTGTGAATTTAATACACTACATCCATTTGTAACTTCAGTATAGGGATTATTTTTGCTCTAAATTGCAAGCATTTGAAGGGGAAATGATAAATGTGGCAAAAGTAATGGAATTTGTTAGTGAAAGGTTAACTCTTTACTACACAATCCCGACTTTTAACGACCCCAAGTAAGATGCCTTTTGAAAACATTGAGGGAAAAGGAGAAAATGCTGGTAACCAGCATTATCTCCTTTTCCCACAATGTTTTCTAACCTTCCCTAAACAAATTTCAATTTTTGGCTCACATTTAATTTGTCGTCTGTAAACACTTTCAGTTTGGACTTGTCTAAAATTTTGTTGTTTGGTAAAGAGTTAAAGAACATTATGGGAAAAGGAGAAAATGCTGGTTACTAGATCGGGACTTAGTGGTAAAGGGTTTACAGGAAAAATCATTGTTACAGAAAACTTTGAAAACATCAATATGAATTATCAACATGAATTTAGGTGAACGAATTTATACAAAATTATATGAAATGACTGTAGCTAAAGGAGGCATTAACCACATGAGAAAAATGTAGACTTGTCAAAGTTGAAAGCAGTTGCAGAAGACAGTTTAAATGTGGCTCAAATGTTGGAATTAGTCTTTGATACGGTAAACAGCATTGTTGGTTAAGGAGAAAATATTAGCTACTAGCATTTTTTCCTTTTCCCCACGATGGTTTCAAAGGGCTTCTTCCTCAGGGTGTTAAATCTTGTGACTACGCGGTAAAGGATTAATCATCACAATCAAGTTTCCCTTTTACCTCAGGTCTAAAATTTTGTCATTTGGTAAAGACCTAACCCTTTGTCATATTATCCCATGTGTTAATGATCCAGGCCTTGTTGGATTTTGGAAACCCTTTTAAGAAAAGAAGCAAATGGTTATGTCCAGGGTTTTCTTCTTTTCATACAATGTTTTCTATCCTTTTGCAGAAAAATCTCATTGCTCATTGTTTGAGTCTTGTTGCATTTGTTGTTTGCAAATGCTTTCAACATAGACTGGTCGAAATTTTGTTGTTTGTTGTTATAGACATAGATTCAGATATAATAAACACTGAATGATATTATAATTGACAGGGTACAGCTTTGACATATTTTAAAAGGTTCTACATTCACAACTCTATCATGGATTACCATCCTAGAGACCTGATGTAAGTTTAGAGCCATTCTTCATTTGTCACATTATTAGCTCGGCTGTTTTCAAAGAAAAGCCCTGTGATGGTCAGCATCGTTGCCGCCTGCATATGGCCATCTGCATCATGGTGAAAAAACTTTAGCATTTTTATAATATCTCTGTCATAACTGAAAATATTTACTTTAAGCTCGAACTACTTGTTTACTACCAAAAGGGAAACTCATACAACAAAGGTAGCCATCCAAATACTTTTGACATAGTTTTACCCCTTTTTTGACTAAGCATTTTCACGGAAAATCAAGCAACTGCAGCTAAGTGTTTGCACTGGCAAGTGGAGCTCTTGTTTTGATTGCCTCGATTTCCAAGCATTATAAATTTACAAACTTTCCTTCTGTATAGGCTGTTGGATTCGAGCTCTCCCAATTATTGACAGCCGAGCCCAGGTAGCTCAGTGGGTAGCGTGCAGGACTTGAGAACAAGGGGTCGTGGGTTCGATCCCTGGCTCGGCCAATTTCTTTCCGAGGATTGATGATAAGTCATTGCGACAGGATTCATTCCTCTCCCACCGTTGATCATTGTTTCGACGATGGTTATGTGGGAAAGCAGCCAGTGGCTTGGAAAGAAAATTGTGCGGAGTACTGGTAAAAGAGACTCCAGGAAAGCATGGATAGGTGCACTGGCCGCCGCGATATAACTGAAATAATGTTGAAAAACGGTGTTAAACACCATACAATCAATCAATTATTGACAGATAGCTTGAAATAGAGAACCCTTTCCCATACAATGGATATTTACAGACAACATATACAAAACTGGTACAAAGTAATGAAAGTTGTCTTACAGGGTAGAAAACATTTTGGGAAAGGGAGAAAGTCCTGGTTACTAGCATTTTCTCATTATCCCACAATGTTTTCCAAAGCATTTTCTCAGTGTTGTTATGATGGGGGAACCCTTTACCACACGATCCCAAGTTTTAACAACCCTGAAGAAGAAGGCTTTTGAAAAGGTTGTGGGAAAAGGAGAAAATGCTGGTAAACAGCAATTTCTACTTGTCCCACAACGTTTTTAATCCTATCAAAGAAATCATCACTTGAGCTCAGCTACAGCTACATGTAGTTTGTCGTCTGCAAATGCTTTCAGTTTTGTCAACATTTTGTGGTTTGGTAAAGAGTTAAACAGGGTTATGATCTTGTTCCTTCTATTTGTAGATTCATATACTTATTTAGAATGTAAAGCTTATAGTGAATGACAAAATTTTAGACAGGTCCAAATTGAAACCATTTGCAGACGACAAAATAGATGTGACTCAGAAACTGAAATTTACGTATGGAGGGGTTAGAAAATGTTCTGGGAAAAGGAGAAAATGCTGGTTACCAGGCTCTCTTTTTTAAGGTCGTTAAACATCAGGATTTTGTGGTAAAGAGTTAAACAAAGTTGTTTTCTTATTCCTTCTTATTGCAGGTTGACATGTGTCTATTTAGCCTGTAAAGTAGAAGAGTTTAATGTCTCAATTAACCAGTTTGTGGGAAATCTAAAAGGAGACAGATACAAGTTTGCTAACATCATTCTTGCTTTTGAACTGCTACTGATGGACAAACTTCATTATCACCTTACTGTTCACAACCCATTCAGGCCATTGGAAGGTTTTTTGATAGATTTAAAGGTAAACTTGATTGTCATATAACCATTTACAGACAACTATCTTTTTTTTTACTCAAAAATCGACTTTTGAAAACACTGTGACAAAAGGAGAAACCGGCAATTTCTCTTTTAGTCTCAGTGTTACCACTTATACTTACATGTACGTACAAATCCATATTTAGAGAGATTATGTATATTAACTCTTTACCAAACGACAAAATTTTAGACCAGTCCAAATTGAAAGACTTTGCAGAAGACAAAATAAATGTGACTCAAAAATTGAACTTTGTTTTGGGAAGAGTAGACAACATTGTTGGAAAAGGAGAAAATGCTGGTTACCAGCATTTTCTCCTTTTCCCACATGTTTTCAAAAGGCTTCTTTCATAGGGTCGTTGAAAGTCGGGATTGTGTGGTAAAGAGTTAAGGATTGTGACTTGTAGTATAATGATAGTTCTCGGCAGAGAAGGAAATATAACAAGATGTTAACTATGAATTTACAAATGATAGGATTGTCTTTAGCATTCATGTATAAGTAAGAGAGGCTGTCATCTTAAAGTAAGGGCCTCATAAAAATTTAATTCTACTCCATCCAGGCATTTGAAGGAAAAGCCCTCTTGATTTTTGTTATGGCAGTTTTGACGAAAGACGGACACAAATAACTGAATAAAATTGTCTTCAGTATCACATATCAAGGTTTTTACTTCATTTGTGCACCAGTTTTGAAAAATAATACATTATTTCAATATAATTACAGCCTTGCTGTAAAGATAGCTTTAAAGATAATTAAGTAATACCCATTATGGTTAGTGCCCCTATGTGTGAAAATGCTGCATCTAGGATTTCAAAATAATGGTTTTGCATATCAAAAACAAAACAAATATATAGAAAGCATGAAAGAGGGAAATTTAAGAAGGAGTATTCTGTTATACATTGTTAATAAATTTCATTTACGCAGGTGTCTTTCCTTAAAGCAACAACAATGCATGAATTTTGGGTAAGGAGTAGTCATCTGAGATAATTTTCATATTAAATTTGTTCATAAATTATACTTAATATGAATAGCCTGGTAATAAATTACAATTTGAAACCTGATTTTACAGTGCATGATGCTTAGAAATTCTGTTTTAGGAGCTGTGCTATAGAAAACTGTTGATATATGTAGATCATTGCTTCTTTTGGTTTCTTTTCAAGCTGAAAATAAGAACTTCTTTACTTTCAGTTTATCTATTTATATAGCTTGCACAATTTAGAACTAGGAAAGTTGTTAATAAACAAGTGGTGCTTTTGTAAAATGGAGGTTCTCTGCATCTGTGCAAGCAAGTTGTTATATGGGTCCATTTTGTCTAAAAAATCAGCTGAGTTGGACTGGTCATCAGACATGCAGAAAATTTACCAATGAAAAAAGTTTAAAGTCAGATCAGATTGTGCGGACTTTGCAGGCTGATGTGGGTTTATACTTTATACAGATGCATTATACCACTTTTTAACCGAGCATGACATGAATATATACATATGAACCATGCTCTGGCAAAAGGGGGCTTAATGCATCTCCGTAATCTATCATACCAAGAAAGCCATCACATACTTATGGATCCATAATAGCCACTTTTTTTAACAACCGACTCAATCATGAGATAGACTGATCCTTTGACATGCAGAAAATCTACCAATAGCGAAAAGTTTCAGCCCAGGTCAGCCTGCGCGGACTGCGCAGACTGACCTGGGTCGAAACTTTTCGCAGATGCATTAAGCCCCCTTTTCACAGAGCGCGGCTCATATATAATTGGTACAAAGTAATCGTGTCTGCATAGTCTGCATGCAGATCTTGGCGATAGTAGCATATATTCAAATTTTACCTTGGAGACCTGTTAGACCTGATGTTGTTATACATTGTAACACATGATATCCTCTTCTTGAGAAATGTAAATTTTAATTATAATAATGTACACGAGCTTTCGGCGGTACAACCGCCTTCTTCTAGTGTGGTCCTGTGATACAATGCCTGCAGTAACAGTTGTTGATACAATGCCTGCAGTAACAGTTGTTTACAACTGTTACTGCAGGCATTGTATCACAGGACCACACTAGAAGAAGGCGGTTGTACCGCCGAAAGCTCGTGTACATTATTATAATTAAAATTATACATTGTACATTGAAGTTATGGCCGATGTTATTCATGTCATTATACTTTAACCCTTTACCATACAGTCCTGGGCTTTAATGACCCTTAGGAAGAAAGCTTTTAAAAATATTGTGGAAATAAAAGAAAATGCTGATAACCAGTATTTTCTCTTTTTCCCACAAATGTTTTCTATCCTTTCAGAGATAAATTTCAGCATTTGAGCCACATTTGGCTTGTCGTCTGCAAGTGCTTTCAATTTGGACATGTCCAACATTTTGTTGTTTTGCAAAGAGTTAGATTGAAGAATTCATTAGCTCCACTGGCCGAAGGCCAGCGAGCTATTGTCATGGCGTTGTGTCCGTCGTGCGTGCGTGCGTCCGTCCGTCCGTTCGTCCGTGCGTGCGTCCGTAAACTTTTTCTTTAAAAAACTTCTCCTCAGAAACTATTGACTGGATTTTACCAAATTTCACAGGAATGTTCCTTTGGTGGTCCTCTTTCAAATTCCTTCAAATAATTGTGTTCCATGAAGAATTCTGGTTGCCATGGCAACCAAAGTAAAAAACCTTTAAAAATCTTCTCCTCCCAAACGGCTATTTGGATAGCATTATTATTTTGCAGGAATGTTCCTTAGATACAGGTTTACAGAATTCCTTAAAAAAAAAAAATGATCTGTCAAAAAACATGGCTTTTATGGGAGACTCATTTTCCTTTTATGGTATAAAGTAAAATCTTTGAAAAATTTCTTCTCTAAAACTATTCATTGGATTTCATTGTTGTTTTGCAGGTAAGTTCCTATGGTGGTTGTCTACCAAATTGTTTCTATGGTGGTTGTCTACCAAATTCCTTTTAAAATCAAAGTGCTGTAAGCACTGTAATCGGTCGTCACTGAATGATTATTGGTTGGTTGGATGTATTGGAGTTTAACGCCACTTTAACAAGCGAGCTATTGTCATGGCATTGTGTCCGTCGTCCGTCCGTCCATCCGTTCGTCCGTCCCTTCGTCCGTGCGTGCGTCCGTAATTTTTTTCTTTAAAAAACTTCTCCTCAGAAACTATTGACTGGATTTTTACCAAATTTCTTAGGAATGTTCCTTTGGTGGTCCTCTTTCAAATTCCTTCAAATAATTGTGTTCCATGAAGAATTCTGGTTGTTGCATCCGTCCGTCCGTCCGTCCGTCCGTTCGTCCGTCCGTCCGTCCGTTCGTCTGTGTGTGGCTGGTTACCATTTTTTTCTTCTTTTCTCACAAGTTTTTCCATACCCTTTTTCTTCAGTGAGCTAAAATGCAGGATTGAATGATAATTGTTAAAAACTTCCTTTCGCCATTATAGAAATATCAGGCCTGTGGAGCGATACAGGCACTCAAGCGCCTCTAGTTTTGAACCCCGTAAGTATTTTTCATAATGTGTTAGGTTCTCTAAAGATTATTTGGATTTATAATGGGTGCTGTTTAAACCCAAAGGACATTTTCAGTCAAAAAATAAAACCCAAATGATTTCAATTTCATGATTGCTTTTGTCTATAAAGATTAATCAAAGCGGACAGTGTAGATCAAAGATTAGACTGCACATTTTGTGCAGTCTGATCTTGATCTACACTGGCCGCAAAGGCAACTGTAGTTGTGAAAGGCCCTTTAAGGGTTAAAATAATATTTCCTTTTTACAGACAAGGTATTTTAAAGGAAAGCCGGAAGATGTAGAGAAGTTAAGGAAGAACGCTGAAGAGTTTGTTGAGAAGTCATTGGGTACAGATGCAAGTTTGATATTTTCTCCCTCACAGGTAACTTGTGTGTTTTATAAGTATCCTCTTCACCTCAATTATCGTGCATGTAAGGTGACTGGAGTTCTGTGTATTTCAGAATCCAGCTTTTTATATGATGTCATATATTTTATAAATTGGACAGACCTTGTTTTATCTTTGAATGAAATTTGGTCCAATTCTGTTGTTCATATCAACAGCATTTTTCGAGAAATGTGGCTATGTTGACCTATGTAAAATTTTGGACTACTTCTTATATTATCGTGCATGCAATCAAAGCTTGGTTACACTAGTTAGCCAAAAAGCTGCAAAATCAGTTATTTGTAGTGTAATATTTAATGAGGTTCACTTATTCTAACTGTAAAAATAAAAACCCATTATTCTGCAGAATACCCTTATTCATTCATTAATTACAGTTTCGATGGAAAAAAAAAAAAGTCAAAATTTATTGCTTGAAAACATTTTTCTGTCTTTGCAACTGTTTTGCTCACTAGTGTAAATTTTGCATTGTCATGTAAGTCACGTGACCTTTTCAGACACTGTAACCAAAACATTCGGCAAAAAATCACCTGTTTTAAAACCTGTATGGAAGACATTTCATTGCACGATAATTGAGGTATGCATGATAATTGAGATTTGGCGATATATGAGCCATGCTTTGACAAAAGGAACTTAATGCATCCACAAGATGCATCATACCAAGCAAGTCATCACATAATTACGGATCCATAAAATCTATTTTGTCTAAAAATCTACTGGATCTGGTGGTAAAGTGGTCCTTTGGCATGCAGAAAATTTACAAATAGCAAAAAGTATCAACTCGTGTCAGTCTGCTTATAGATTGATAGTTTTTGCGGATGCATTAATCCCTCTTTTCACAGAGTATGGCTCATTACACATGTTACAAATATAAGCGTCACAAAATGTTCTTACATCATCCTGAAAGTCCTGTTTCATTTGAGCTAGAATAGGGCACCAAACATCCTTTGCAAGTACCGAGACCTTTATATTGCAAATAACCCTTTACCAAGAAATCATATCTTTATGATTGAGGAAACAACCTGGCTAAACCCTTGTGGGAAAAGGAGAAACTGCTAGTAACCAACATTTTTATCCTTTTCCAACAATGTTTCTATCTTGTTAAAGACAATTATCATTGTTTGAGCAACATTTATTTGTTGTCAGACTTGTAAAGAGTTAAAGCTGTTTTGACTGGTATATATCACAAAAAGTATGAAAAAGCAGATATATTAGTCTCAGTCAAAGCTGTCAGTATATTTTGTACAAAAATTATAGTGCTATGACCTCTTTCAGTGCCAAATATATAAACTTCATCACTTTAACCATTTACCTCACAACAGGATTTTAGATGAGATTTGTTTTGGTAATGTAGAAAACATTGTGGGAAAAGGAAAAAATGCTGCTTACCAGCATTTTCTCCTTTTCTCACATGGGTTTAAAAGGTTTCTTCCTCAGGGATTGTTAAAAGTTGGGATTGTGTTGTAAAGGGTTAAGGGCTATACAAACAAACCACTGAAAATCTGAAAGATTTTTATCTTAAAGGCTTGACTCAACAAGCATATAGATACAGATCAGACTGAATGTTCTGTGCAGTCTGGTTTTGATCTAAGCTGTCTGTCAAAGTCCCTTCCTATGGCACTGAAAGGGATTAGATTCAAAATCACAATGCATGTTTCAGGTAATCTGTGTTCTACTTTTTCAACAAAGATAGAGTAAATAAGAGATGTTTTATATCAAATGCTAATGTTTATGAGTACTGATTTTTAGAGAAACACATATACATGTACTGTAGATTTACTCTGAGTAAATCTACAGTACATGTATATGTGTTTCTCTAAAAATCAGTACTCATAAACATAAGCATTTGATATAAAACATCTCTTGTCTTATCTATCTCCAGATAGCCCTTGCTGGTGTTATACAGAGTGCTGGTGAAGAGGGTATAAGTCTTGATAAGTGAGTAGATTTGTCCTGAAGTGGCCAGATTTCTTGTTGCATGTTTCTGAGAAAACTTTTACAAAAACTTACAAGCTGAGCTCTGGCAAAAGGGGGTTTAATACATCTTTATGATGCATTATACCAAGCAAGTCATTAGATAATTATGGATCCATAAAATTCATTTTTCCTTACAAGTTAGAATGGTCCTTTGCCCAGCACTAAAGACAAACCTCAAAATCAAAGTCTTGGGTCAGTTTTTTTCCCCTAGAATTCCTCCACTAAGCAGACAGTCTGTTCAAAATGATCTTGGTTTTCCACTGTCAGATACCTTCTTAGACAATCTAGAAAAAATTGCAATTGAGAAAGGTTGAGGTTTTTTACTTACTGACAATTTTGTTATTTTTAAATTACTCATTTTTCAAAGGATTAAGAGAGAAATTATTCTTAAACCCTTTACCACAAAACAGAAATGTAGACATTGTCCAGATCAAAGGATTTGTAGATGTCACTTTAAATGTGGCTCAAATGATGGAATTTGTATTTGATAGGTTTGAAAATATTGTGGGAAAAGGAGAAAATGTTGGTCATCAGCATTTTCTCCTTTTCTCACAATGTTTTCAGAAGGCTTTCCTTTTCCTCTGGGTCGAGAAAACTCGGATTTGTGTGGTGAAGGCTTAGAATATTTTGACTAAAGATGTTTAAGTAACTCAGAGAAGTATCACATTTATTCCAGATATGTTACCACGGTTCTGTTAAAGGATTCTGCAAGAGAAGAAATACCAAAGATGGCACAACAAATGAAGCGTAAGATTTTTTTTTTTTTCGTTCTTTTCTATTCGAATAAATAGATATGATCATGTTATAGGATAGAAATAAGGTGATAAAACCATTTCTCAAGCAAAAATTGAAACAGGTGTATTCCTTTTCTGGGCAATTTGTCGGCAGTAGTTAAAAAGACTTTAATAATATCCTTGGCAATAGTTTATAAAATTTATGTGACCTCCTTAATAATTCTGGTTTCTTGACTATTAGAGAGAAGGTTTTTAAAAAAGTTGTAAGAAAAGCAAAAAGAAATTTCAACTTGCACTTTTCACCTTTTTTCTACCCTATCAACAACAAATCCAGTCATTTTAGTTACATTTAATGTACTGTTTGCAATTAATTTTAACTTGAACATGTCTAAAATATTGTTGTCTGCCAGAGATGTCTCAACAAAGTTTTAAACCTGCATTTATTGCAAATATTTGCAGATGAAAAATATATATGGCTGAAATATTGATCTTTATATTTTAAAGGGTGGAAAACATTGTGGAAAAGGAGAAAAAGCTGGTTACCAGCATTTTTTCCTTTTCTCACAATATTTTCAAAAGCTTTCTTCCTCAGGGTTGTTAAAACTAGGGATTTTTTGGTAAAGACTTAAACAGCTGCTGTATTTCTGTATAAAACATGACATTGTACACATGTACGCTGTACTTCCAGGTTTAAAACACATGGTCAAAAGTCAAGAGCCACTACAGAGAGAACTTATTGGGCCGGTACAGAAAAAGTTAGAAAATTGTAGAAATCAAGAAAATAACCCAGATTCTGAAGTGTAAGTTAACAGAAAGTGAAAGTGGTTTATCATCTCTTTACCAAATAATTGTGGTGTCTGTGGTTGTGAGGTAGAGCGTGGGCCTTGTAATCATAAGATTTTGAGTTTGATTCCCAAGAGCGGGTATCAACTTCAGGACTGCACTGGCCCACACATTTGGTGTGAGCACTGGTGTAGTTTCCAGGAAACAGAATCAAGAGAGATTAGTCTAAGTTGCAAGAACTTGTTTCTCAATTGATGTAGAATAAATATGTTTAACTAACTAAATGAGCCTTTTGAACTACAAATCCGGTCATTATTGCTACATTTGTTGTTTGAAAAATGCCATTAGTTTTGAAGAGCCAACCATGCTTTTGTCTGGTAAAAAGTTAGCCTTACTAAAACAATTCTGTATTTAACCTTTACCAAACAACAAAAATTGTGGACTTGTCCAAATTGGAAGTATTTGCAGGCAAAAAATGTAGCTGAGAAGGGAAAAGTTGTGTGAAAAAGGGCAGAAAACATTGTGGGAAAAGGAGAAAATGCTGGTTACCAACATTTTCTCCTTTTCCCACAATATTTTCAAAAGCCTTCTTCCCCAGGGTCATTAAAACTTGGGATTGTGTGGTTAAGGGTTAAATTATTAAGGAAGAAGGCTTTTGAAAACACTGTAGGAAAAGGAGAAATACAACAAGCACTTTCTCCTCTCCACACTTTTCTACCCAATCAGAGAACTTCAACCCATTTGTATGAATTTTTCAGCCTGTTGATGCTTGCAGTCTGAAAGAGTCCAAATTAGTTACTGTGTAAAGAGTTATTCACTGTTTGTCAATAAATATTGTCTTTGTGAACATGGAGATGAACACAAGAGGACTATCATCATTCATCGCCAAATTAAAACTTACTCCTTGACACATACTAATGTTTACTTCCGTGCAGCTTTGAAAATACATCCTAGGAAAAGGATCAATTGTTTTTTTACAAGGAATTGCTTTTTTTCCCCAATGTTGTTTTCAAAGTCAGTAAAAAGATATGTAATCCATTCTTTCCCACTGTCCAGGGGTCAGCAAGCTTATATCATGGCGTATTTCTGTCAATCGTCTGTCTGTGCATCCCTGCATGCATTAAGTTTGATTTCAAATACCTTTTTCTCTGAAAATGTATGTACGTTTCTGTCAATCGTCTGTCTGTGCATCCCTGCATGCATTAAGTTTGATTTCAAACACCTTTTTCTCTGAAAATGTATGTACCTATCTAACTTTGACCAATGTTTTATTGATTGATGGTATGGTTTTAAAGGATGTTTACAGCATTATTTCAGTTATGTCAAGGTGGTTCACAAATTACAATGGTACCTCAAGTTTGGAATTATCTGAGTTTTGACTTTATTTTATTGATGTCGTTAACAGATACAAAAGGAAACTAGAAGAAATGTATGAAGATGAAGAAGAAGTGAGAAGTAGAAAAAGAGCCAAACTAGCAGAGGTGAGAAAATGGAAATTATTGATCGACCCTTTGCCACACAATCCTGAGTTTTAATGACCCTGAAGAAGAAGCCGTTTGAAAAGATTGTGAGAAAAAGAGAAAATGCTGGTGACCAGCATTTTCTCTTTTTCCCACAATGTTTTCCACCATATCAAAGACAAATTCCATCCTGTTAGTCACATCTCAATTGTCATCTGCAAAGCTGTCAATTAGGACAAGTCTACATTTTTGTTGTGTGGTAAAGGGTTAATACATGTACCATAAAAGTTGCTTTTTCTAGCAGTTTTTATAAAGATCAGACAAAACACTGATCTGAGTCTCTTTTGAAATACAGGTGGGAAATCAGTATTAAAGTCAAAGATAAATTTTTCATTGGGTAGGGGATTTAATATAGCAGGAAACCATGTCTGCAGCATGCATCCATGCTATAAGCAAATTTCCATTTTCCAGCAATGTTTCCTATGTCTCAAAAAATACCCTACTTGTTTTTCTTTCCTCCTTTTGTCACTTGTATTAGTCACTGATATTTGTGAAAAAAGTGTGTTTGGTCATTGATTAAATTCCAGACAACACAATTTTTTACTTGTCAACTTTGCATTCGCACTTGTCTGCATTTGCACACAACAAATTAAATATGGGTCCAACGATGGGATTTGTTATTTATAGGTTAGAAAACAATGTGGGAAAAGGAGAAAATGCCATTTAGCACCAGTTTCTCCCTCTTCCACAATATTTTCAAAAGGCTACTTACTCAGGGTTGTTAAAACACAGGATGACATGTTAAAGGGTAATTTTTGATTATTTGATGACAGGAGGAGAAAGAAGCCCAGAAAGAGTTGGTTGGTATTTGACAGGACAAGACATGATGTACATCAGTGGGACAAATAGAACTCTGGGAGAGTTGTGCAGGCAGACGTTTTGTTGATAACTCATTTCAGCCTTTCTGTTTTGATAGACAAAAAGAATGGCCAAAGATAATTGCAGCCTTGCCAAAAACAACTGCAACCTTGTATTTCAAGAGGACCAGTGGAGTAAATCAAGATGGCAAAGTTTCAAGCAGGTTCATTTTAACCTGCGATCCCCTGAAACATATTTGTGTGGATTGACTTTGACTACATGTGTATATCTTTGTAGAACACAGATGACTAAATCAAAATGAGGCTTTTATACATGTCATGAATACATGTGAAAACACTGTGGCAAAAGGAGAAACAGATAACTACAGAAACTACCATTTTTTTAGCTCCACTGGCCGAAGGCCAGCGGGCTTATGTCATGGCCTGTTGTCCGTCGTGCGTCCGTCCGTCCGTGCGTCCGTCCGTCCGTCCGTGCGTTAACTTTTTTTAAAACGTCTTCTTCTCTGAAACTACCCATCCAATTTTGATGAAACTTCACAGAAATGATCCTGCCATGGTCCTCTTCAGAATTTCTTGAAAGAATTTAATTCCTTCAAAAACTCTGGTTGCCATGGCAACAAAACTGAAAAATTTTGAAAATCTTTGAAAATCTTCTTGTCTGAAACCGTAAAGCCAAGGGCTACCAAATTTGGCATGTAGCTTTATCTAGTGGACCTCTACCAAGTTTCTTCAATTTATAGCCCTGGGGTCAAAATTGGCCCCGCCCCGGGGGTCACAAGTTTTACATGGGCTTATTTAGGGAGAACTTTAAAATTCCTCTTCTACCTAGCCATAGGGCCTAGAGCTACCAAATTTGGCATGTAGCTTTATCTAGTGGACCTCTGCCAAGATTGTTCAAATTATAGCCCTGGGGTCAAATTAGGCCCTGCCCGGGGGTAACAAGTTTTACATGGGCTTATATAACAAGTTTTACATGGGCTTATATAGGGAGAACTTTAAAATTCTTCTTTGACCTAGCCATGGGGCCTAGGGCTACCAAATTTTGCATGTGGCTTTATCTAGTGGGCCTCTACCAAGAGTGCCCAAATTATAGCCCTTGGGTCAAATTTGACCCCACCCCGGGGGTCACAAGTTTTACATGGGCTTATTTAGGGAAAACTTTAGAAATCTCCCTGTACCTAGCCGTAAGGCTTAGGGCTACCAAATTTTGCATGTGGCTTTATCTAGTGGGTCTCTACCAAGAGTGCTTAAATTATAGCCCTGGGGTCAAAATTGGCCCTGCCCCGGGGGTCACAAGTTTTACATGGGCTTATGTAGAGAAAACTTAAGAAATCTCCCTGTACTTATTCATAAAGCGTAGGGCTACCAAATTTCGCATGTAGCTATATCTAAAGGCCCTTCACCAAGAGTGCGTAAATTATAGCCCTAGGGGGGAATTTGATTCACCCTGAGGGGTCAGAAGTTTTACATGGGCTTATATAGTGAAATCTTTAGAAATCTTCTTGTTACTAACCATATGAACTAGGGCTACCAATTTTAGTCCTGTTTCAGGGGTCTTATGTTCAAAACCAATTGGCCAAGTATTGTAATGTTTGGCATGTAGTGATTTTACGTATTAGCCAGTGGAGCGATACAGGGCCATCATGGCCCTCTTGTTCATTTTCCCAATATTTTTTTTCTAACCTTTCACAGACAATCCAATCATTTGAGGTCATCTAATTTGTGGTCTGCTATAAATGTTTTCAGTAAGACCCAAATGATTGCAATTTCATGGTTGCTTTTTTGTCTGGTTTTCAGCAAAGTGGATAATGTAGATCAGACTTAAGACTACATAATGTATTTCATACACTCTGATCTTAATCTACACTTGATACAAAAGTGATTTTAGTATTGAGAGGTGCTGTAAGGGTTAAATCAGTTTTGGTAACTAGAAGGCGCACTATAGTTTATTAACTCTCTGATAATTTTTGTGTTAATTGCGAACCACCATGTGTTCACTTTATATTGGAGGCTCAGTGGGTAAACACCGAATCTAAAAAAGTAGAGAATGGTTTCATTCAAAACCAACTATGAATGATTTTGAACTTTCATTAATAAATTATAACCTATATATCATTTTTTAACCCTTTCCCAAACAATCCCTGGTTTTCACGACCCTTTTTGAAAACATCGTGGGAAAAGGAGAAAATGTTGGTAACCAGCATTTTCTTCTTTTCCCACAATGTTTTCTGCCCTCCCAGAACAAATTTCAATTTTTGAGTCTTATTAATTTTGTTATCTGCAGATGCTTTCAATTTGGACCAATCTAAAATTTTGTCATTTGTTAAAGAGTTAACCCCTGAATTTTCACCTTACAATTCTAAGGTAAACAACCCTGAGGAATAAAGCTTTAAAAATATTGTGGAAAGGGGAGAATATGCTGCTTAACAAGGATTTATTTCTTTTCCCACAACGCTTTTTATCCTCGATGAGGACATATCCCAATATTTGATCAAGGCATATTTGTCAGCTAGAGATACTTTCAAATTGGACATGTCTAAGATATGTTGTTGGAAAGAGCTAAAGTACTTAACCTGGATTTTTCAGACAGTGTAGATCAAAATCAGACTGTACAATCTGTAAAGTCTGGTACAGGATCTTCATTGATCACTACTTTGCCTGATATTTAGTACAAGAAAAAAACATCTTGAAATTTTAGTATCCTCAACTTTCGAAAACATTGTGGGAAAAAGAGAAAATGCTAGAACCCAGCATTTTTTCCTTTTCCCACCATGTTTTCTATCCTTTTAAAGACAGAAATCATAGGCTACATTTATTTTGTTGTCAAACAAATTCTTTCAATTTGGTTGAGTCCAAAATTTTGTTGTTTGGTAAAGAGATACCAAATCAAGATCTGAGGGGAGAATTATGCAGTCTGATCTTTTAGATGCTATGTTTCATTGTTTTAAGATATTGAGCTCAAAACAGATGTGAATTATTGCAATTATACTTTTTTACTGAAAACTTTTAAGGCGGAATGGTTCAGTGTTTACACATTGACTCTCACATGTTCAGGATGTATTTGTTACTGTTTAAGAATTAAAAATGGATCAAGAATGTTGTCATGCAAATTTTAGTTTTTTGAAACCCTGTGCCTAATAAGTGTGTTTTTAAACAACCCAGATGAAGAGGGTTTTTGAAAATGCTGGGGAAGAATGGGAACTAGTATTTTCTTCTTATTCCACGATGTTTTCTAGATCTATACTTCCTGATACAAATTCCATTATTTTCACCACATTTATTTGTTGTCTGCAAATGCTTTGAATTTGGATGGGCTTTAAGGTTTGCCGAGTGACGATGACCATTTCTCAACGTCACACAAAGATCCTTTTCTACTTACCGTTTAACTGAACAGAACGTTTTCTATTTTGGTTTAAGGGAGATAACTCGTACAGAATGCTGGAGAAATCGTCCCCTGGAGAAATCGTTCCCAATCTGCTTGGGGATGATTTCTCTGGAGAATTCGTCCCGTTGGGATGATTTCTCTGGAGAATTCGTCCCCTTGGGATGATTTCTCTGGAGAAATCGTCCCCAAATTAAAGTTTGGAGAAATCATCTCCATTTTCAAAATTCAAGTGCAGTTTTGCTATTAAAGTTGTATTCGAAAATATTTTTTTGAAGTTTTATTTTTACTGAAGTATTTACTTTGTGTTACGGTTTTCATGATGCAAGACCTATTTGATTACACTGGCATTGTTTATACAACAAATTTCACACTTAAAGTTTGTTGTTCACACCTGTCACAGGTAGCTAACACCTGTAAGATTTTTTTTCTGATTGTTTGAATTTGATTTTGAACCAATTATGAAATATATATGTTTGTATAAGAACAGTCATTCGGCTATTTTAGGTGATTTAAATACTATGATAATGAGTCCGCATCTCTCTCTCTCTCTCTCTCTATCTATCGATCCATCTCATTAAACATAGGTTTTTGTTTCATGTATGGTGATTTTCTGTTCGTCAATCTCTCTCTCTCTCTCTCTCTCTCTCCCTTTCTCTCTCTCTCGCTCGCTATCTCTGCAAGGGAAATTGATTTTAACGTTTACTTGATTTTAGTGACTGTGTTACAATGGTTCATCCTCTCACCGAAGAATTAAGTACATATAGGGCTACATGTATTTCCCTATTAATTAGAGGCTTTTTGCCGATCTTTAAAAGATATCAAGGTAGCTAAAATGAAAAAGTATCACCTCATAAACAGCACAAAAAAAAGAAGTTAAAAAAAAAAAGTTTAGAAAGAAAAAAGCCCTAGTTAAGTGTACACCTATTTCCCTGTCAGTAATGTTTTCGATATTTCTAGAAAAGATTGTTTTGAAATTTAAAATTATGTGCAGGGACATAAAAAAGTTGTGGTGAATGTTTCAATTAGATCAACCTTTGAGTTAATGTTTTCTGCAGTGTTTCTTTGAACATGGAATCGTCTAGAAAAAAGTTACTTATACATGTAGAATCTAGGGATTTGAGTCAATAAGCACTATTACGGGGATCGAATCAATGAACATGTTCACAATTGAACGGCCAGAATTGAACCAAACACTATAAAATATAAACCTGGCTATTTGAAGAGAATACATTTTCCACACACCCACACAAAAAGTTTCATTTCTTTTGCTGAAAGAGAGAGAGAGAGAGAGAGATCTACGGATGAAAAAGCACCATAAAACATATGAACACCCATGCCATATGATTGAGAGACAGAGAGAAAAAAGGGGGAGATCTACTGAGACAGAGAAAGGCAGAGCTGTGGACGAAAAATCATAATAAACATAGAAATTTATTTCCCTTGCCAAGTGATCCAAGAGAGAGGAGAGGGAGAGAGAAAGAGAGAGATGCGGACGTATAATCATTATGCATTTTATTATGTTTGCTAGAAGTATTTGTCATAACTTATAGCAATGAAATTCTGTTCTGATCAGTTCTGTTCATACCTGTTCATATTATACATGTAATGACCGAATAACTACTTTTTTATGAATATTTCATAATAGTTAAAAAATCAAATTCAAACAAAGAGAAAAAATTCAAAATTTTACAGGTGCAAGCTATCTATGACGGGCGTGACAGGTGTGAACATCAAACTGTATGTGTGAAATTTGTTGCATAAACAGTGACAATGTTATGAAATCGCTCCTGAATTAAGAAAACCATAACACAAAATAAATACTTAAGTTTAAAAAAAAGAAAAATATTTTCAAAGACTACTTTAATAGCAAAATTACACGTGAATTTTGAATACGCGGACGATTTTTCCAAAATTGAATTTGGGGACGAATTCTCCAGAGAAATTGTCCCCAAGCAGTTTGGGAACGTTTTCTCCAGGGGACGATTTCTCCTGACACCCTCGTACATCTACCCTTACTTGATGTCACCAAAGATCCCTTGCTGTTTGACTTTTAACTCTACCAAATGATTATGGTCTAAGGATGAAAACTTGTGCATCGACCTTAACTCAATGTCACCCAGACATCCTTTACTCTTTGACCTTTAACCCTTTACCACATAATTCCGAGTATTAACAGCCCCAAGAATGGCGGCTTTTGAAAACATTCTGGTAACCAGCATTTTCTCCTTTTCCTACAATGTTTTCTATCCTATGAAAGAAAAGTTGCACCATTTGATCCACGCTTTCAATTTGGACTAGTCTAAAATTTATTTCGTTCGGTAAAGAGTAAAGTGAACTGAACACCAACCTCCCATAAGTTGTCGACAGCATAAAAAGAAAGACAAATAATTACGTTTTTTTGTCAGTTGGTGTCTTTGAGTATCAGTAACTGTTATAGATTAACAACAAAACTCTTTTCGAAAGTATCGATAGTTGATTCCAAAAAAGAATTTTGATTCGTCTTTCGAGAACATTTTATCTTCGATGGGGGTTTGATGTCCTCACAATAAGGAAAGTCACTCTTCACAACTTGTAGTGTAAGGTTGTATGAGTTTTCTCCCTTAGAATACAACACAATTGAAAGCAAGCCAAGTTGGTCAGTCAATAAACAATAACTTGCTCCACTTATACATGTCCAATTTACAGAACTTGTCTGTACCAAAACTACAGTGAATTAACTTGATCCACACACTGAAAGTGTCTCTAGCAACCTAATGGTGTCTGGAGAAATCGTCCCCTGGAGAAATCGTCCCCAAACTGCATGGGGACGATTTCTCTGGAGATATCGTCCCCAAATTAAATTTTGGAGATATTGTCCCCATCCCCATTTTCAAAATTTATATAATCATATTGTTGTTAAAGTTGTCTTTGAAAAATATTTTTGAAGTTTTTCTTTTTTTTTTGCTTCAGTATTTACTTTGAGTAACGTTCTTCAGTCTAGAGCTATTTGATTACACTGTCATTGTTTATACAGCAATTTTCACACTTACAAGTTGTTGTTAACACCTGTCACGCCTTCCACAGGTAGCTTTACACCTGAAAGGTTTTTAAATTTTCTGTTTGTTTGAATTGGAATTTAAACCAAAGCAATTACGAAATATATATCTTCATAAAACAGTAGTCATGCGGTCATTAATTGGAATCAATATCTCTCTCCCTCCCTCTCTCTTTCTCTCAATCGGCATGGGTCTTTCATGTATTATAATGGGTGTCATTTCCGTAGAATTCTCTCTCCGTATGTCTCTGTCTCCGTTTCTCTTCTCTTCCTCTCTCTCTCTCTTCTGCTATCACTTGGCAAGGAATATTAATTTTTGTTTTATGTAAACCTAATGATTAAATCTTTTCCAAACAACAAAATTTTAGACTGGCCGAAATCCAAAGCATTTGCAGACGACAAGTAAAATGTGACTCAAATGATTAAATTTGTGTTTATGAGGGTAGAAAACATTGTGGATAAAAGAGATACTGCTGATTTCTAGCATTTCTCCCTTTTCCGTGATGTTTCAAAAGCTCTTTTTCTCCGGTCGTAAATTTGAAGTCGGGGTTTCATTTTTGCCAGATAGGCCTAAGCGCAGCCGCATGCATGCCGAACTTTCACGCAAGACTATTGACCCGGAAGTACTTTACAGTGGTGTGTCAATAAGTTTAGAGAAAGCTGCATCGTTTGCATGCTCGGCCCGTGAGAAAATTACATTTTAACGGCAAGGATAATGGAAGACTTAAAAGTGACAGCTAAGAAGTCGAAGACCATCAAATCAAGAAGAGAATCCGCTGTAACTATTTATTTTTTTTTTTCCCAAGAGATTCAAGAAACAGACTCTTGACTTGTGTGGTTGTTCAATCATTGAATTTCGTACCATATTACTTTCATACCTTGGACGTTTCGTTCCTTAGCCTCAGCCTGAAATATCAATGTTTGTCTCTTCCCCCTTTTTTTTAAATGTGTGTGTACTATCTCAATATGCGGAATTGGGATACATTCTAGGTCAGACAGCACATTTTGTTCAAAGCGATCTTAGACTTAAAATGGCCTGAAAATGTATTATGAGTTTTTTTTCCCCTCAGACTTCAGTTTATCAGAATTTTTAAAATATACCTTCATCACCTCTTCAAAATGAACCCCAGGAGCAGTTAAAAAAGACAACAGGGAAAAACCTTCAATCTTGACCCTTTATCACATGATCCTGAGGTTTTAGCGACCCTGAGAAAGAAAGCTTCCGAAAACATTGTATGAAGAATAGTTTGGTAAATGGCCTTAGAAAGTTCAGATTAGATAAAAGAAGATTTTGAAAGGTAATGATTTTTTTATTATTAAGATGTTTTTATTATACGCCGCTGTTTTTATTATACGTCCGTTTGCTATTTCTTGTGAACGCAACTCCTCCCACATTTCTTGACAGATTTGGATGAAATTTTCACAGAATGTTTCTCATCATGTGACCTATCACGTATTGTCAGAGTTTTGCGATGCGGCGGCCTATATTGTGACGATGGCACTCTTGTTTTACAGAAACTTGGCATCTGAAGATTGTTGTATCAGCTCAGGGGAAGAAGTCAACTCCTGAATTTTTAGGCAAAAACAGAAGACTTGAAAGCATTTTCAGAAAACAAAATAAATGTGGGTCAAATGATGTGAATTGTTTGCGATCGGGATAAGAATGTTCTCAAAGACTAAAATTTGTCTGTTGAATGGTTGAACTTATTGTTGACAAAGAAAAAATGCTAGTTACCAACATTTTCTTCTTTTCCTACAGTATTTTCCAAAACCTTCTCCATAGTCGTTAAAATATGTGTGAAGAATACATGTAATGGATTAATAGACTGAAAATATCTATCTCATTTATTTTTAACTCTAAGATTAAACACAGGGTTTTTCCCTTGACTTTCTCATACAGAGGGCAAATGATTAAATTTTTGGGGACATTTAGAAAATTTGGGGGTCACAGTTCAAAGAAATTAGGGGTCAGGGAAAACCCTGTTAAACAGCAAGCAATTTATTACAGGTACAGGGTACCAACGACAGTAGTATTGTCAGCAAATCTTCAATGGCCATGCAGGGTTACTTCAATGATCCCTATCTAGGTGTACAGTGTTTTGTGTCCAAAGTGACAAGACGGGCACCATTAATCCACAGGTGATGGTATAGTTTCATTTTTATAACTGAGTGATCATATGAATAAATGATTTAATAAATGAAAGAAGATTTACTGCCTGTAGGTGGTTAGAAGCAAATAGATTCTACAAAGGAAAGCTAAAAAAAAGCCGAATCATTTAATGAGTTGGGTAGACTCACTGGATCAGAGCTATTGACCAGATCAGACCTGAATGATTTCCACTGCTTTTTGTATTTTTAACTTGGCCTCTTTGTTAGAATTGTATATGTTGTTGTGGTGCAGAAACTTTGGCATGTTGGCACCCCTATGTAGTTGGCTTGTTTAGAAAAGAAAATTTTACATTGCATTATGTTATATACATGTAAATACTTATATCAAAAAGACACATTTGAGACTGTCATGGAGGATAGCAGAAGAACTATTAGCCCTTTTACCAAACAATTTTAGTTTTAACAGTCCTGAGGAAGAAGCCTTTTTGAAAACGTGGGAAAAGTAGAAAATGCTGGTAACCAGCATTTCCTAGACCTACTTTTTCCACAATAATTTCTACCCCGTCAAAGAGCTTCAGTACATTTATACCTGTTTCAGATTTGTCACCTGAAGAAGTGGAGAAAGACCTGATTTTTTTCTCAATATAAAATGGGTTTCTAAGGTCTGATCCAGTTACTTGTGCCAATCTGGTTAGCTTACCAACCTTATATTGTTTTGGTTTTTAGGTGCTTGGATTTAAAACTACTGTAAATTTAGTTTTATTCTCTTTCTTTGCTGTTGCAGTATAATCTGGATTTTGACTTTTTTTGTACTAGTCTCTACTTTCAAATGACAATTTTGCTGCCTGGTAAAGACAGATGGCATAAATTTAAAGAGAACTATTTTGTGGAAAAGACATGGTTTTCCTTAATGATAAAGAAAATATTCTCGGTAAAGATGGAATTACAAATGTAACAGCTAAAAGCAGTGGCTCTTTTCCCTTTACCTTCCAAACCTGTCCACTACAGTAGCAGTGTTCTGCCAAGGCAGAGACATTGTTACATTGTCCCTGTAAGGAAAAAAAAGGTCTCCCATCATTATGCACACAGGAAGGCACAGGAGGGACAATGTCCTTTCTAAAGTTAGTTAAGAACTTGTTTGAGAGCATTTGTCTCGCTGTTTTTGAAAATGTCCCCTATTTCTGCAAGTGTAAGGAGCAAACTGCCCCTCTGAGTCTCTGACTTATCTTTGACAGCAAAGTTTGGATTGGATGTTAAACATTGTTTCTTCTCTGCCATGGGCCAGATTTATTACTGCAAAAATTTGTATTTCAGGGGATACTATGTCAGGGCAAAAACTTTGGATTACATTCTTAAAACTTTCATCAAAGAAAACCCTGGCAAAAAGCAGGTAAGTCCATTACAGGTAGACTGTTTTCACAGCTATAAGTTCAGTAAAGTGAAAAAGACTGGCCCAGAAAGAGTAAAGTACTGATACAGGAACAAGTGCATTCACTCTTTTCCACACAATTCCAAGTTTTAATAAACCCAAGGCAAAGGACTTTTGAAAACATTGTGGGAAAAGGAGAAATGCTGGTAATCAGCATTTGGAGAAAATGCTGGTAATAAGCATTTTCTCCTTTTCCCACGATGTTTTCTACTCTTTCAGAGACAAATTTCATAATTTGTGCAACATTTAGTTTATTTAGTTTGTCATCTGCAAATGCTTTCAATTTTTTACCCATTTAGAATTTTGTCATCTGATAAAGAGCTAAGAGGCACAGATTCCTCATGGGTATTTTTGTCAGTTGAGAGAGATTGTAGACAGTGGCCTAGCTAGCCCTCTGTTCATGTGAAATCCCGGTAGTGCTGAAGGAGTCAGATACTTTCGGTATGTTACAAACCTTTAAGCCTTTATCTTGCAGTCCAGAGTTAAAATGACCCTGACATAAAAGACTTGAAAAGGTTGTGGGAAAAGGAGAAAACACTGGTAGCCAGCATTTTCTCCTTTTCTCACAATTTTTTCTCTCATCATCTTAAAGTGACATTGAAATTCAAGGATCATGTAATAACCATTGTCCAGCGTATGAAAAAGAACCCTATAAGCTTCAGCTTTAATTGTCATCCATTTTTTCAGTACATTTATAATCTGATTGTGTTGTCTGTTGTAAATTATGTTATCCACTGATGCATAAAATATGTTTAACTCTTCACCAAATGACAAAACTTTAGACTGGTCCAAATTGAAAGCATTTGCAGACGACAAATAAATGTGACTGAAAAATTGAAATTTGGTTTGGGAAGGGTAGAAAACATTGCCGCAAAAGGAGAAAATGCTGGTTACCAGCATTTTCTCCTTTTCCCACAATGTTTTCCAAAGCCTTCTCTCTCAGGGTCTTTAAAAATCGGGATTGTGTGGTAAAGAGTTAAAACATGGAATTATTTGATAAAGGGTTAACATGTTACCATATGAATGAGGCTTTAACACACACCCTCCTCCATGGAGGTAGGCATCATTCAAAAAGGAGGAAGAGGAAGTATTGCCTGTCACATGCATTCTTTTCCATGATTGAAAAGGAGCTCAGTGCATAGATCTGCAAAAAGTTCAGACCCTGTGCAGTCTGCGCAGGCTAACATGGGCAGAAACTTTTTGCTGTTGGTAAATTTTCTACTTGTCAAAGGACCGTTCTACCAAATGATTTAGCTGATTGTTAGACAAAATGAATTTTATGGATCCATAATTATATGAAGACTTGGCTTGTCAGAACATGCCTCAAAAATTTTAATACACATACCTTTTCAGATCATCTCTCTTGGAGCTGGGTTTGATTCTGCTTATTTCAGACTTCATGCACAAAACCTGTTAACAGACACAGTATTTTATGAGGTAGGACTTTCCTTTTTCATATTTTAATCAGTTTTTCATTAGATAATTGTAGGCACTATTTCAGCTCACCCAAACATAAAGCGCTCTAGCGGAACTCTGATGGTGTGTAAGGTGTATTTTGTGTGACATCAACACTGACTTATCCTTAAATCTTTACCTCATGTCAAAATTTTGGACTTGTCCAAATCAAAAGTATGTGCAGACTACAATTTGAATGTGGCTCAAATGATGGAACTTGTCTTTGATAGGGTAGAAAACATTGTGGGAAAAGGAGAAAATGCTGGTTACCACCTTTGTCTCCTTTTCCCTACAGTGTTTACAAAAGTCTTCTTCCTCAGGGTCATTAAAACTTGGGATTGTGTGGTAAAGGGTTAACAAATGAATTAATTTCAAAGAAACTTTTCATAAATAGTCCGTAGGTAATACAAAAATTCATAAAGAATTAGTAATATGATCAAGATGGCCTTGTTATTATTTCTATCAGATGCCTTAAAAAAGTCCTCTTCTCCAACGTTCTTTTCTCCAAAAATTAATGTGTAGTAAGATGGCATTGAAGCTTGGCGTTGATGAAATCATGTTAACTTTTACCCTGCTTCAGGATGCTTGTTAGTTACAGACATGGAAAACGCCTACTTAGTACCATTATAAGGCCCTTTTAAAGTCTTTCCAAACAATAATGTTTTTATGACTTGGGGAAAATAGGTTTTCAAAACAAGGTAGGAAAAAGAAAAAAAGCAGCAAAGCAGCATTTTCTCCTTTTCCCCACAAAGTTTTCTATCCTTTTAAAGACAAAGTCTGTCATTTGATCTATGTTAAGTTCGAACATGTTTAGATATGGACTAGCCTGAACTTTTGTTGTCTGGTTGAGTTAAACTTTGGAAATAATGATAGTAATCATAATAATGATGATGATGATGATGATGACAATATTTATTCTATTTATGTATGTGTTTGGCTGTAGTAGAACTGATAAATCCTTCACATTTCAGATTGACTTTCCAGAAGTGGTCAAAAGAAAATATGCACTTATCCAGGAAAATTCAGAACTTCGAGCCATGGTTGGGGAAGTAGATCACTTGCTTTTGGAGAAAAGCCCTTTAATAGGTAAAAGTAATGTTGAATCACAGGTGAGAAAAAGGTTGGCATAAAGTAAAAAGAGGAATTACTGTTGGAAAAGACTGAATAAAGTAAACCTTTTAAACATGGAAAAAACAACAACAGAGCAAGAAAACATGAGCGATGCTCTGTGAAAAGAGGGTAGGGAGTTTAACCCTTTCCCAAACGGCAAATTTTGGACCATACCAAATTGAAAGCATTTTGCAGATGACAAATTAACAGTTGCTAAAAAGATGATTTTTCTATATGATAGGGTAGAAAAAATTGTGGGAAAAGGAGAAAATGCTGGTTACCAGCATTTTCTCCTTTTCCCACAATGTTTTCAAAAGGCTTCTATTCCTGACCCGTAAAAACCAGGGATTTTTTGGGAAAGGGTTAATGCATCTGCAAAAAGTATCAGCTTAGGTCAGCCTGCACAGTCATCTATCATGTCAAAGGACAGGTCTACCTCGAGATTCAGCTGTTTGCTACATAAAATGTATTGTATGAATCCATAATTATATGATGACTTGCTTAGTTTAATGCATCAGGGAGATGCACTAAACCTTCTTTCCTCAGAGCATTGCTCATATAAGTATATATATTCTCTACCTGTGATTTGATGTCTTGTGGTAATGAGTTAATTGAATTATTTGGAAAAGAATGCAAACCTTCATGCAGTATGATTTAACTGCCTGTAATATAGCCTTTTTTACCAAGAAAAATCTTTATTGTAAAGGTGGCTGGCTGTCTAGGATTTTGTTAAAGTGTCAAACTTACAAAATTTTTAATTACTGAATTTAGTATGCAAATAATTTACAAAACATCAATTAGTTAGAGAGAGAATTGTGGAGGGGGGGAAACTTTGATTGTCTACTGCATGCCTGTAAAAAATAGTATTTACATGTATAATTGATTCTTTCCCTTAACACATTTTTTTTAACTTTTTCAAATTTAAATCATTTACAGACAACAAATAAGATTTGTCTCAGTTTATGGCATGTGTCCTTAAAATATTATAAAACATTGTGGGAAAAGGAGAAAATGCTGGTTACCAGCATTTTCTCCTTTTTCCACAGTGTTTACATAAACATAAACTTCTTTCTGAGGATCATTATATCATGGGATAGTTTGTTGAAAGTTTAAATTGGTTAGAATACCTTTCAGAATTGAGCACAAAGTGGTATAAGCTACTAGGGGTGGACTTGTCCCAGATCAACACACTGGAAGCAGTTCTTAATTTATGCCATATAGATGCGGAGGTGCCCACTTTACTGCTATCAGAATGTGTCCTGACTTATATGACAAGAAGATGGTTTGTATTAGTATTTTTACTCTAATTAAACTAAAGACAGTCTAAGGTGCCGTTAGTGACAGTTTAGATCAAGATCAGACTGCACAGAACATGGGGATAGATCACTGATCTACACTGTCCGATGTTTTGAAAGATATTCAGTGGGTCATTCACCAACCATTTTAAGTTGAATTCTCAGTCGTGTTCTACATCAAGAAAGTAAAGCGATTTCTGAGTGGCTAAACCGTTGTCAGATTAACCCTAACCACTCATTTCGGTGTTTTGACAACCCAAAGGAAGAAGCCTTTTGAAAACATTGTGGGAAAAGGGGAAAATGCTAGTAACCAGCATTTTCTCCATTTCCCACAAAGTTTTCTACCAAGTCAAAAGTAAACTTCATCATTTTAACTATATTTGATTTGTTTTCTGAAAATGCTTCGAATTTGGACAATTCCAAAATTTTGTCATGTGATAAAGGGTAATTTTATTGTACATGTATATGTCAAAATTGGCATTTTATGTATAAGGCAGTGGAGCGATACAGGGCCATTCTGGCTTCTTTGTTTCCATTTCTAACTTGTTTTCCTGAGGGCCACCCAGGTAAAAAGGCCTTGGTGTGTAGTAACTGAAATCTATTCGTGATGTGTAGGGGTGGGGCTTGTGGACACATTTAAAATGTGTGGGTGTTGGTTGATTTATAATTGTAATTCTGTGAGATGTATGTCTGTTTAACCCTACTCCACACAATCCCAAGTTTTTTAAACAACTCTGAAGAAGAAAACTTTTGAAAACATTGTGGGAAAAGGGAAAAAATGCTGGTAGCCAGCATTTTCTCCGTTTTCCCCACCATGTTTTCTACCCTTCATATAGCAGATTTAGTTTTTGAGTCACATTTAATTTGTCATATGCAAATTGTCGCATTATTACAATAGTGTTTTAACTGCCATTTGGATGTTTTCCAGAAAATTAGCTCCAAAGTTTCTGATGGTTGTAAAATCATGAGTGAAGTTAGAACAAATTAATACTGAAAACTTCTTAACCAGGGCCTTTAATGCAAAACTGATTTCATGGGTAGATAGAACTCTTTAAGACGAGTCCAACAGTATAAAAATCTCAAATTTCACAAAATTGAAGTTAGAACACTATTATAATGCAACAACATGCTTTGAAATTGGACTATTCTAAAATTCTATAGTGTGGTAAATACTTAATCTATTTACATGTATGTTGGGTGTTTGGAACCAATTTATATAATTCTGGTGGGGAGGTGGATGTATGATAACATCTTTTTTTTTGAGATGTTTATTTGTCAAAGAAGAAAATGTGTAGACCTTTGTTCGTACCCCCAGGCCTTTTTCCTTGAGCAGTAAGGACTGCTTTTTTTTCATATAATATTACAAGGGTTGTTCAAAAACTGTTGAGACAATGTATGTTTTTAGAGAAATACTTAACGTATGTACATAAAATTTTCCATAAACGTAAATTAAGCTTTAATAAATTGAAAGACTTAAATAAAATCTGTATTAGTTACACTCTATAACTGTATATCATCTAAAATCAACAAGAGGTGTGAGTAACCGGAGCACGCGGTATAAATGAGTTGGTTCAAATAAATCACACTTGAATAAAAGCTTGAATGATATTAAAATAGCGGGGAAAAGTCAATTAAAATGATGCCATATACAGTATGTTATTCTGTTGAATTCCCGGTAAAGTTTCATAAAATTCACGTAATAGATAAACAAGTCATGACCATTTTCTGGAAGTTCGTGTTATCAAAGAAACGGTGACAAAATGGATAAGGACGTAAAGGCGGAGCAGCGAGCTTACATAAAGTTTTGCATCGAGTTTGGAAAAACTCCTATTGAAACAAAAAATGATGTTAGACATGATAGGGAGCGGAAGAGGCATGTCTCGGGCTCTTGTTTATCAGTGGCACAATCGGTTTGTGAAAGATGCATCACCTCTGTACATCACAAAAGGAGGTGGGGACCGACGATTATCAACGTTTTTCCACATGTCAAGTCCCAGTTGAGAGGTATAAGATTCAATACTTCAGTGAATTGAAGACTGCGGCACTAAATGTAATGAGGTAATTAGATAGTAAGTGATGTAAAACTATACGACAAATGGGTGCAGTGACATATGAAGTTAGATTGAATGGTATTTATTTTGAAAAGGAATGACATGCACTGGTGTAAACGCGCTGTAATGTTGATTGGACGTCACGTTCAAAATGCCATTGTGCTGCAGACTGAGCGAGGTAGTATATTTCTTACGGGCCCCGACACCTATACAGAAGACCTAGCGGCCCGATATTTGGCGTGTATAAATTAATAAAGTATATGTTATCTGTGATGAGATATTTGGTTTGTAAGTCTTATCATTCTCAAATTATAAGTGTTTTCTCAATAATTTCCAAACAGTCCTCGGACATGTGCGAGTTATTTACTTATATTTTCATGCTGTTTTTGTGGTTTTTTTTTTTTTATTTCAATTATTTTCTTTTATATTTTTTTTAACAGTGCATCTTCGGTTATAAAGTGGGCAGGAGAAACCTTCAGTAACTCTATGTTTGTCCTCTATGAACAGGTTTGGTACTATTTTTTATATTTGAGTCATGCTCTGTGAAAAAGGGGCTTAATGCATCTGCAAAAAGTATCAACTAAGTTCAGCCTGCAAAAGCTAACATGGGTTGATACTTTTTTCCATATGTAAATTTTCATTGTGTCAAAGGACATTCAACCTCATGATTCACTCAATTGTCAGACTAAATAGATTTTATGGATACAGTACATAATTTTGTGATGACTGGCTAGGAACAACAAATCATGGAGATATTTTGAACCCTGTTTTGCTAGAGCATGGCTCATATCTAAAATTCACTTTTTTACTAAATGCAAAACAATGTCAGAGGAAAAGAGACAATAGCTGGCATGGTCACTTTTAATTTCTCTTCACACTAAAAAGTTTCACTATCTGCATTCCAGTACCTGTGACTCTTATGCCATCTTAACTATTTTGTTCACCTGGGCCCGTATTCACCAACCATTCTTAAGAACGTTCTTGGTCTCATTCTCCAGAATTTTCTAAATTTGAAAATAACATAACTTCTGATTGGCTAAACCAAATGGTTTAGCCAATCAGAAGTTGTGTTATTTTCAAATTTAGAATATCTTGACGAATAAGACTGAGAATATTCTTAAGAATGGTTGGTGAATACGGGCCTAGAGCACAATGTGCTCAAGGTGAGCTGTTGGTGATCCTGCTTTGTCCATTGTACATTTTGGTTGTCCGTCGTGCATCATCCGGGCTTAACAATTACCTTGTGTGCACTCTAGACGCCACATTTTTAGTCTATCACTCATGAAACTTGGTAAGAATGTTTGTCTTGTAATGTCTTGGAGAAGTTCAAAATTGGGCCATGTCGGGTCAAAAAGTAGGCTACTAACACTAATGTGTTTACATCATCAAAACCAGGATGTGTTCAACTCTATCAGTTCTAGATGACAAGATGACTTTACTCAGATGAGCGCTTTAGGGCCTGTGGCCCTCTTGTTTTAAAAGATCTTTCTTGTTTGTGTTTTGTAGATTAATCCTGACGATGCCTTTGGTCTCTTTATGTAAGTAATTTGCAAGATCTGTGAAGTAGTAATACACTGGTAAACATACTTCTTCTGTCTTAACATAAAACAAACCTGTGTATGTGGGTAAGGATGTATTTCCTTAACCCTTTACCAGACAACAAAAAATTTAGCCTTGTAAAAATTGAAAGCAACTGCAGATGAGAAATTGGAAATTCGCTCAAATGAAGTGAAGTTCTCTGATAGGATTGAAAATATAGTGGGAAAAGGAGAAAATGCTAGTACTAGCATTTTCTCCTGTTTTCATAAAGTTTTCAAGAGGCTTCTCCCTCAGGGTCGTCAAAAGTCTGGATTGTGAGGTAAAGGGTTAACTTAATATGTAGGTATCCATTGTTTGTTGTCTTTATGCCAAATACATATGTATACACTTTTGAGTCATTCTAGAATGTAATCTTAGTCTTTATGTCAACTCTATGTCTCCATGTCAGTTCTTCCAGGGCCATATATATTATAACTTGATCTCTTTAAATAGCTTAAAAAAATAATCCAATGAAACTTAGGGAAATTGGCTAGACAGCATAGGTCTAAGATCAGACTGCATTTTCTGGCTTAAAGTCTGGATAGCATACATGTAGATCTAAGATCAGACTTCATGTGAGGGCTTAACATGTGGATGGCATACATAAAGATCTAGAATGGGATTGCATGTTGTGTGTAGTCTGATCTTGACCTATGCTGTCTTCAAAAGCCCCTGTTGTCATCTTTGGTACTATAAGGTTATAGGATAGTAAATACTGTGCATATTTTAAAAACAAGATTGCCATGAGTCCGGAAGAGGCACTTGTCAAAGAGTTTATGTTGATCTTAATATTGATAAGTTGTGGCACTGTACAAGATTTTAACAATTCTAGGGATTAAAACTTTTAAAACACATTGTAGGAAAATGAGAAAATGCTGGTTCTCATTTACCTAGAATGTTTTGAATAACTTAAAAAAATCGTCTTGTTTTTATAGGCAGCACCATTTTCATACTGTGGGTTCTCCTTTGAAGAGTATCAATGCTTTTCCTACCTTACAGTCACAAAAACAGAGATTTACCAATCTAGTAAGAAATTTTTATGTTTAATCTTTCACCAAACAATCCCTTGTTTTAATGACCTGTAGGAAAAGGGCTTTTGAAAACACGGGGGAAAAATGGACTAGCATTTTCTCCTTTTCCTACTCTAGAGAAGTCGTCAGTCTAACCATTTTTAATATGTTGCCAGCAAATGCTTTCACTGTGGACAAATTTAACTTTTTGCTAAACAATCCCTGGTAAAAAAGGCCTTTAAAAACATTGAGGGTAAAGGAGAAAATACTGGTTACCATCATTTGTCCCAGTGTTTTGAAAACCTGTTTCCTGCAATTGCGTTTGTTTGGCAATGGGTCAAGGATTGTTGAAACATACAATTATGCACATTTTTTACTTTTAAGTCTTACCACTCAATCCCAATTTTTATCTACCCTAAAAAAGAAAGCTTTACAAAAAGCTATGGGGAAAGGAGAAAATGTTGGTAACCAGCATTTATTCCTTTCCCCACAATGTTTTCTACTCTTAAGAAGACAAATTTCAGCTTTTGAGCCAATTTCAAGTTGGAAGTCTTCAAATTCATTCAGTATTGACAAGGCTAAAATTTTGTTGTTTGGTAAAGGGTTAACTCATAATGGCCAGAAACAAATTTTGAAGCAGACAACTTTATTTACATAAACATTCTTCTAAAATATAGATAATCTACATGAATTTCTGCTTGATACTTGAAAGGGAGTGAAAAAAATGTGGAAAAATGAGAAACAGCCTAATATTTTTAGCAATGTTGTTTTCACTAAAAATGTTGAGATATTGTCATAGTGCAGTTGTCGTCTTCTGATCTGATTTTGTCTCTGTGTAGGACTTAAACACCATTTTAACAGCATATGTCATAATATGGAGTTCTGTGCACCTACACACACGTTTCCTGGCTTTCTCCCACCAGTACTGACACAACTCTCTTTCCAAGTCACTAACCACTTTTCTGACATGCATCAGAGGTGAGAGGCAAGAAATCTCAGGAAAGAAAGTTTGCAGCAACCACCATGTCACTAAGTCAGATACCTTAACCACTGAGCTACCCAGCTGGGCCTTTTGGTCCAAAATTTGCTCATGTTTCTGTCATTACTAAAGATATTTACTTCAACATAGGCTAGTTGTTTACTAACAGGTAATTCTCAACACTTTCATGATAGAGGAAAGCCTCTTTTTTTGACTTGGAATTTTCACTGTTTGCATATACTTGCAGTGCTCTTGTTTCAGGGATGGAATGATGTGGTAGCACTGGACATGAACCAGTTTTACTTCAGTTTGCTGTCATCAGAGGAGAGAGATCGGGTGGATAAACTGGAGCCCTTTGATGAGTACGAAGAATGGCATTTGAAGTGCGCCCACTATATGGTGCTCTGTGGTTACCGTGGTAACTGTTCTAGATTACTGTCTGAAGTAACACCTCTTTCAAGTGAAGGAGGTAAGTACAGTGAAGTTACTCTGGCAACACTTTCCCATATGTAATGCAACTAATTACTGTAAAAGTGGATTTTGCATATTATCAGATACTGACATTTCATGGGTCTAATTTCTGCAGATGCTGCAACAGATGATCTTCAGTTTAATAAATCTCCAATTTCACTTCTATGACACGAGTTTAATTAGCAGTATTAATGGCCACTAGACTCATATTATGGTCGATTTTGACGAAACAAGGAACACGATGATGTTGACAGAGGTCCCAGTCAATAACTCCAGCATAACCCGTTGTTTAGGTAAAGTATACCTTAATGTAGCTTAAGTTTACACTGGCGGATATCTTTGCCTGCAATTTGATCCTCAAATTGTTTACTTTTGGTTGCTAGTTGACCTTCAGATTTATTACAAAATGACAAAAATTTAGACAAATCAAAATAAGAAGCATTTGCAGAATAAATTTTATCAGTCTGAATGAATGGGATTTATCTTGAAGGTAGAAAACATTGTGGTTAAGGGAGAAAATGCTGTGTACCAGTACATTATTTTCTCCTTTTCCTGCAGTGTTTTTAAAGGCCCTTTTTCTCTTGGTCATTAAAACAGGAGGATGTTTGGTAAGGATTTACTGTAAATAATAGGCTTGCTATGTTTCTATATAGGTCCTCCTGACATTGACGAGAGTGCTGATGTCATCAAATATGTCGCACTAGAACCTGAACATCCTGTTCGACAGTTTGGACATGCAACCACTAATTGTGGGGAGAGGCAATTTGTGTGTCTGGGAGGATTTGGGGAGCAGAAAGGAAAGCACATGCGAATCACTGATATTACATTTGTCAACAGTAGAACACTGGCAGTGACTGTGTTAAATCCAGGAATTGACAATTCTAAAATTCAAGGTGTGGTATTTTTTTTTATTCTTAATCCTATTGGCACCATAGGCCAAACAGGGGTTCTTATGGACAGTATAGCTCAAAATCAAACTCCACAAAACATCCAGTTCAATCTTTGATCTATACTGTTGGTATCCACTTCTTGAGTCAAATTGTCAAATCTTTAACCATTAAAGCACCTTTCACAACAACAGTTGCCTTTGCAGCAATATTAAGATCAGGCTGCACCAAACATGGAGTCTATCTTTGATCTACTTTGTTGAAACACCATAGACAAAAGCAACCATGAAATTGCAATTATTTAAGTGGTAATTCTAGGACGAAAATGTTCGATAGCTTTATTCGGCGCTTTTAGGGTTAAGATAAAACTTTTATCTATCTGAGTTTCAGTGCATTTTTATTTTTTCAAAGAGTTTGAGTTCATTTATTTGTTGCTAAAAGAGTTCGACAAACCTGTTGGTGGTACCCTAAAGTAAACGCTTTACCAAACGACAAGATTTTGGACAGGTACAAATTCAAAGCTTTTGCAGACGACAGATATGTCCCAAATGACGAAATTTGTCTTTGATAGGGTAGAAAACATAGTTGGAAAAGCAGAAAATGCTGGTCATCAGCATTTTCTTCTTTCCCACAATGTTTTCAAAAGCTTTCTTCCTCGGAGTTGTTAAAAGTCAGGATTGTGTGGTAAAAGGTTAAAGGGCCTATTCAGATTTTGTAGTTATGACTCAAAGTTTTTTGTAAAGCACTGATTAAAATGACAAATTGAATTTTTCTCTGTAACTTTAAGGAAACTGGGTGGTTACATTCAGTAAATAATTGACAGGATTGTCGTCTTGCAGTAATGATCATACTTGATATTTGAATATTATCCAACATGATCACTTACGCTTTTTGCTCTTATTAATCCCCTGTCCTTAGACAGGAATTTATTAACCCTCCCTGCCTTAGAGAGGGACTGTAGGCATGGCCTTTGTCTGTCCATTTGTCTGTCGGTCCATTTGTCTGTTGATAACACTTTTTGTCCAGTTCGTCTCTCTAAAAGCTGTTGTCCAATTTTAAAGATATTTTACCGTAGTGTTTACTTTGATCAGACGATTTGCAGAGCTAAAGTTGCAGATGCAAGACTCTAAGGTCAAGGTTACAACAGGGATCAAAGGTCACATGCTCTTAAATCATGTCCCCTGTTCATCTCTTGAACCCTAGGCCTGTTTTCTTGAAACTATTTTACACCTGTGTGCAACCTGATCAGACCATGTGCAGAAGCAAGGTTTCAGACATCAGTACCAAGGTCAGGATCACACCGGCAGAGCCAGGGTTTTAGAAACCAGTCTTTCTTAATGTCATCAAAGCTTAGGATTGTGTGGTGAAGGGTTAATCATAAGATAGTGCATGGTTCTTGTTCAAAACTCACTTCACTATAATCATATGATAAAACAATTCTTGTTAATGTATTATTATAGAAAGGAATGGTTTGCAGCTTTATCTGCACTTATCATCAGTTATTGTTAATCTAGGAATAATTTTACACTTGCAGTGAGCAGAATGCATGCTACCCTTTCTAGCCTGAAGGATGGACGGGTCATTCTAATTGGAGGTAGACTGTCTCCCATGAAGTTATGCAACCAGATTGTTGCTCTCACTGTTTTAACTAACCAGAAAACCAGTCCAGAAAATACAAATATGGAATCTGATGACAGCACTAGTGGCACTAAGTGTGACAATGAAATGAATTGTTCGAAAAACAAATATGAGAATTGTTCTAAAGTGAAATGTGATGAAAATTCTATGAATTGTGATAAATTAGATGCCTGTGATGATGTGAATAGTGTAGATAGTGGAGATAATAGTAATGATGGTAAATGTAAAGATGGAGTGATTGATGCAATGAATAATTGTTCCCATAAAAATTCTAATAAATCTGTGTGTGATATGGAATCAAATCAACTTACTAATAAAACAAGTCAAAGTTCAACGAATTTTATGATAGCTCAACAGGAGTTTGTATGTGATAATTTGATAATTGAATGTTCTGTGATAGAGCCATCCGGAGAGATACCGTGTCCAAGATGGAGACATTCAGCAGTCTTATTTGAGAATGAAAACGGTAACATTTGAAATACGATATTCAACTTACTTGTGCTGAAAGTGCTCAAGTTCAGCTTTTGTGAGTGCTCATGTGTCTGTCTGGCAGTTAAAAATTTCAGAGATCTTCATCTCCGATATTTTGCCAATTGTGCTAAAATTCCATGTACATCATCTCAAAGTTGCATGATAAGAAATATATGATGCAAAGGGAAAAAAACAAATGAGCTGTGCTCTATGAAAAGGGGGCTTATTGCATCTGCGAAAAGTATCGACCCAGGTCAGCCTGCGCAGTCCGCGCAGGCTGACCTGGGCCGAAACTTTTCGCTGATAATCAATTTTCTGCATGTCCAAGGACTTGTGTACCTCATGATTTAGTCGGTTGTTAGACAAAATGGATTTTATAGATCCATAATTACGTGATGGCTTGCTTGGTATAATGCATCACGGAGATGCATTAAGCCCCCTTTTCACAGAGCACGGCTCAAATTTTTTGACAACATGGATTGTGGGAAATGGGGCACTTACTTGTACAAGCAATTGCCTCTTTCCTTCATAGTTTTTTTAGAAGGTAGCCTATTGCAGGGATATCACCCCTTTATCAAATGATACTGTTTTTTATGACCCTGAGGCACAGGGCTTTTGAAAACATTGTAGGAAATATAGAAAATGTTGGTCACCAGCATTTTCTTCATTCCTCAAAATTCTAACCCTTTCAAATACAAGTCCTATTATTTGAACCACATTTATATAACTGTAAGCGTCTACAAATTCTTTCAATATAGACAAGTCTTAATTTTTGCTGTCCAGAAAGAGTTACAGGGTGTATACATAAAGTATGGTTAAGATTGATTGTATTGCATTGTAGGTGAAGAGACTGTGGTGATATTTGGTGGTAGGACACAGTCGGATTTCGCTCTGGGAGATTGTTACAAGTTTGTCCCTAATAAAGCAGTGTGGTCAAAGGTATTTTTGTATGCTTTTTTTAAGAGGTTTAACCATTTCAAAACATTCACATTAATAAATAGGAAAAGTCTTAAACAACATATGTCAAATTCTTAATCAGCGTTTTGGCTGTCACCTTCTTCTGGATGCTCACAGATCTTTTTTTTTTTTTAATAAAATATACATGTTAGAAGAACCTTGTGCAGATAGTTTAGATAAAAATCAGACTGCACGGAGCAATGAAAGTATGCTGTCTGATCTTAAATCAAGATTGTTAGCTACTGAATTTATCTATGAAGTCTCTCCATTTGGTGTGAACTTGTATTTCTGACTCTATGCCAAACGACAAAATTTTGGAATGAACCCAATGAAAATTTCCAGTCTAGAGATTGGCCCCAAATCAATTCAACTTCGAGGCTGCCTTTTCTCCAGAATGTGCCATCTGAACTTGATCTACTCTGGATTCAAGGGCAACTAAAGTTGTGAAAGGTTTTTTTCTCTTTACCAAATGACAAGTTCCAGACTCGTCCTAGATAAAAGCACCAGCAGATGACAATCGCCAAAGTGGTACAAATGAAGTACAAATGATGTGAAGTTCTTTGACAGGGTAGAAAACAATGTGGGCAAAGGAGAAAATGCTGGTTTTCAAAAGCACTCACCTACACGGTTGTTAAAACTTGGGTTTGTGTGGTAAAGATTTAAAAGTTTAAATAGTCTCCATTGAAGACTGTCATGGTGAGTTAACACTTTACCACACAATCCTGAGTTTTAACAACCCCGATACTGAAGCCTTTCGAAAACATTGTGGGAAAAGCAGAAAATGCTGGAAACCAGCATTTTCTCCTTTAACCACAATGTTTTCTACCCTATCACAGAAAGACTCCACATTTGAGCCACATTTAAGTTGTTGTCTGCGAATGCTTTCAATTTACACATGTCCACATTTTAGTTGTGTGGTAAAGAGTTAAATTTGTTTACGTCATGTGTATGATTGTTTTCAGATGGAGTGTTCAGGACAGAAACCATGTGCAAGACACTCCCACACAGCCTCACGTTGGAATAATCACATGATCATTGCTGGGGGTCTGCAGGCAGATCTTCGCCCACTGTCATGTTTATTCATACTTGATCTTCAGACTTCAATATGGAGGTTGTTACCCACAAAATTAAAGCCAAGGTCATTTTACAATTTTTCATATTGTCTTTTTTGTCACTTTGTCAGTTAAGTATTACAAGACTTTTCAAATATGGTACAGTGAGTCCTGCATGGCTCAGTGGTATAGTGTAGGACTCATAACCCGGAGGCCCCAGATTTGAGCCTCACTGGAAGCACTAGGTTTTTTGTGGGAGTTTTCTTTGGCAAGATACTTCAGAGCCCTAGCCCAGTACTTGTGAAACCCAGCACATAATTATGCTAGTATGTGAGCTGTCGCTGTGATATGACTGAAATAATGTTTAAAAGTGTAAAACAGATATGGCACATACGAGACATACAACAATAATTTAGCTCAATTAAATTTCTGGGATGATGGGTGAAGTAACTAGACATTACTGTCTGATACCTAGGGAGATATTCTTGCATAAAAGAGACTCATTGTTTTAAGTTCTCCAAAAGCGCTGGACAGAATTTGATATTTTGTCACAGGAGTGCTCCTTGGATTGCCCTGTATAGAAGTTCCTCAGGCCTTTCTGCACGGCTGAACTAAATGGTTGCTAAAGCTTAAGTTCGAAGAAAAAAAAAAACTTTTAAAGGACTTCTCCTAAGCTAGAGGAAAGATTTTGAATTACTTCCCCTGCTATCCTCCGTAGGTTTCCTACACCAAAACTGCAAATACCATTTTGCTGCACAAAACGAGAGCTTAGAAAAACAAATACAGTCGAACCTCGTTTATCCGGACGCACCTGTTGCCTACGGATGTTTCCGGATAAGCCGTATTTCCGGACCAGTGAACTGGGATCCCACAACTTCCATGTTGATAAGGGACACTGTGCATCGTAGGAATTACAATAGCGTATGATTTACACAAGCACTTCTCTGTATTTTTCCTACGATTGTTCAGATATATAATAGAATAAAATGTCATAAATGAGCATTTTGCTATTTTTTTTAATGTGTTTTTGTACACGAATTTCCCTTTATACCTTATTGCATACACATGTACAACTTTGTACAAACGGCTGAGCTTGTAAAGCTCGGCACATTATGACTTTTAAAAACGCCACGAAAAAGGGGGGCGAAACACAAGTACAATTGTTTTTTTTTTATTACAGTATTACTGTTGATTTTTCAATTTCGAGAGACTTGTATGGAATGTGTGTCCGAAATAATAAGGGTAACATCTGACAAAAGTTTGTTCTATTTTTACAACCGGTGACGGGATCATTAACTGTAGCTGATCAACAGATTCGGCGTGTTTTCAGTTTTGAAATAATCTACACGTTTTAAGTATTTTCTTACCACTTTTGGCCCACAAGAAGTTGCTTTCCGATACGAGTTAAGTCATAGTTAGAGCTGTGGATGGTGTAGATCCAAGATCAGACAGCGCGTTCTGTTTAGTCTGATGTCTATCCACACCTTCCGCCATTTTGCAATCGGCAGAGTAATTTTTAATAACAAAAAATGTAAAACAAGCCATCTGTCAACGATTTCAAGCCTGTTGCGGGTACACAAGTGTTAACCCTTTACCACACAATGTCGAGTTTTAAAGACCCTGAGGAAAAGGCCTTTCAAAAACATTGTTGGAAAAGGAGAAAGTGATGGTAACCAGCATTTTCTCCTTTTCCAATAATGTTTTCTACGCAGTTAAAGACAAATTATGTCATTTTAACTACATTTAAATTGTCTTCTGAAAATACTTTACATTTAGACCAGTCATTTCTCTTTTTGTCTTGTGGTAAAGAGTTAAAATTAACATAATGGGTCTGATGTAATGTGCAAATTATTCGAAGCGAGAGGGTTGTAGTGCAAGCGTTTGTTGTACATATTTACAACTGTTTTGCTCCAAGAAAATTACACCCTGCTACAAGCAGACTGCCAGTCAATACAAAAGACCACACAATAAGCTAATATCATGCCTGCTTTACATTAGCTGCTAATGCTTTTTTGCATCTAGTAAAGGTTGTTACTTGAACACCTGAGCTATCATGTCACGTGTTTTGTGTAGTCGGCAGAAAAAAAAGTTCGGCTGTTTTCATATAAAAATCGCTCGTAGCCAAAACAAAAAAAAAATGCATACGATAATTAATGCTTTGGTGTTAAATATAAATGAATTACTGATAAATAAAGAAAAGGAATACGAGGTTGCGTATTTTTTTATTTTTATTTTAGATCTATTTTTCTAAGAGGGAGAACACAGTTACGACTTAAGCCATTTCCCTCACAGTTTCACACTTCTGCAGAAGGTGACCTTTGAAAACATTACGAAAAAAGGGAGAAATTGCTTGTATAGCATCAAAGAGCCAGAAAAGATTAAGCCCTTCAAGAACCTTTCAAAACATAAGTTGCTTATATGCGGCCTGTGTAGATCAAGATCAGTCTGTAGACAGAATATTTGGTCTGATCTTTGATCTGAAAAGGTATTGATAATCTGTCAAACTGACACTTAACGATGGCACGTGTATGTCTATTAACACTTTTCCCAAACAACATCTAATTAAGACGTTTGTTTTCAAATGTGTGAAAACCATCTGAAATAAATTGATACTAGACTGATACTCGTGTTACAAATGCATACTATGGACCAGTTCAAAATCACGTACCGGGGAAATTGTTTGATACACAGTCAGGCCACGTCCGGTTTATCTGATAAAGAGTTACATTGTTTTTTAACCCTTCGTTCCCGATTTTTCCGTTCCGGTTCCGGAACGCGGATTTCCGGAATAAAAAGTAAAATTTGTACAGAAAATATTCGTTCCCTGATGTTTTTTTCCGGATCTTGAAATTTCCGGAAGTTTGGAGCCCGGATTAACGCGGCTCGACTGTACCTCTAAAGAACTTCTATTCCTAAACCAAGAGGTTTTTAAAATAATTTTGGATTAATGTTCTTTGGGTGATATTGCTCTAGTATGCTGAAACCCGTTGGCCTCACTAAATAAAATGGTACCCAGCATTTTCTTCTTCTCCCACAATGTTTTCTGTGATTATAGAAGTCAAACTCCATCCTTTGACATATATGTATTTGATATGTTATCTGCATACGCTTTCAATTTGGATGAACAAAATTACTAGTTAACAATCCCGAGTTTCATTGACCCTTAGAAAAGAAGCCTTTCAAAAACATTGTGGAAAAAGCTGGTAACCAGTATTTTCTCCTTTTCCAACAACGTTTCCTAACCTATCAAGGACATTTTTTATCCTTTGAGCCACCTTTTATTTGTTATCTGCAAATGCTTTCAAGTCTGAAATTTTGTCCTTTGGTAAAAATTAACCCTTTACCACACAGTCCTGAATTTTAATGACCCTGAAGAAAATGCCTTTTGAAAAATGTGGGAAAAGGAGAAAATGCTGGTAACCAGCATTTTCTCCTTTTTATACACCCGTCGAAGACGGGCCGTATTATTGGATCACCCATGGCATGCGGGTGGGCGGCGTCCAGTTCTTTGTCCGGAACATAACTTTGACATCTCCAGTCTGATTGACTTGAAACTCGGCATGTTTGTTTGTTGCGATAATACGGAGTGCAGTGCGAAAGAACCATAACTCTACCTCGTGCTATCTGAGTTATTTCCCTTTGATAATCATTTTTACAGCATTTTCTGCTTGTCCGAAGCATAACTTTGTCATCTCCAGTCCGATTGACTTGAAACTTGGCATTTGTGTTTGTTGCAATAATACGGAGTGCTGTGCGCAAGAACAATAACTCTACCTCATGCTATCTTTGAGTTATTTCCCTTTGATCATCATTTTTACAGCATTTTCTGCTTGTCCGGAGCATAATTTTTTCATCTCCAGTCCGATTGACTTGAAACTTGGCATTTGTGTTTGTTGCAATAATACGGAGTGCAGTGCGAAAGAACCATAACTCTACCTCATGCTGTCTTTAAGTTATTTCCCTTTGATCGTCATTTTTACAGCATTTTCTGCTTGTCCTGAATATAACTTTGTCATTTTTAGTCTAACATCTTCAAATTCAGTATGCATGATTGTTGAAAAATTACGGAGTGCAGTGCACAAGAACCATAACTCTTCCTAGCATGAATTTTGAGTTATTCCCCCTTAGATCTTCATTTTTATAGCATTTTTTGCTTGTCCGGAGCATAACTTTGCCATCTTAAGTAGGAATGACTTAAAATATTGTATGCTTATTTGTTGCAATAATTGGAAGTGCAGTGTGCAAGAATTGTAACTCTACCTCGTGCTGTCTATGAGTTATTTCCCTTTGATCGTCATTTTCACAGCATTTAGTGCTTGTGCGGAATATAACTTTGTCATCTCAAGTCAGAACGACTTCAATTTTGGTATGCATGTTTGTTTCAATATTACGGAGTACAGTGCGCAAGAACAATAACTCTACCTAGCACAGATTTTGAGTAATTCCACTTTGATCTTCATTTTTACAGCACAGTTCTTTGTCCGGAGCTTAACTTTGTCATCTCCAGTCCAGTTGACTTGAAACTTGGCATTTGTGTTTGTTGCAATAATACGGAGTGCAGTGCGAAAGAACCATAACTCTACCTCGTGCTGTATTTCAGTTATTTCCCTTTGATCGTTATTTTTACGGCATTTTCTGCTTGTCTGGAATATAACATTGTCATTAGTCTGAACATCTTTAAATTTGGTATGCATGATTGTTGAAAAATTACGGAGTGCAGTGCACAAGAACCATAACTCTTCCTAGCACGAATTTTGAGTTATTCCCCTTAGATCTTCATTTTTATAGCATTTCTTGCCTGTCCGGAGCATAACTTTTTCATCTTAAGTAGGAATGACTTGAAATATGGTATGCTTATTTGTTGCAATATTTGGAAGTGCAGTGCGCAAGAATTGTAACTACCTCATGCTGTCTTTGAGTTATTTCCCTTTGATCGTCATTTTTGCAGCATTAAGTGCTTGTCTAGAATATAACTTTGTCATCTCAAGTCAGAACAACTTCAGACTTGGTATGCATGTTTGTTTCAATATTACGGAGTACAGTGCGCAAGAACAATAACTCTACTTAGCGTGGATTTTGAGTAATTCCACTTTGATCGTCATTTTTACAGTATTTCTTGCTTGTCCGGAAGGGAACTTTGTCACCTCAAGTCAAATTGACTCGAGACTTGGTAAACATGTTTGTTGCAGTTATGAAAAGTGCAATGCACTGGAGCCGTAACCTTACCTAATACCCTTTTGGAATTATTCTGTATTCATTATTTTTTTTTTTACAGCTTTTCATGCTTCTCTACAATATAACGTTGTCTTTTCATGTTGGAATGACCTGAAACTTTATATGCATGTTTCCTTAACATTAGACATTCATGCCTATTTCAATCACTTACATGATTTCTGCTGTACTACTATTTTCCTCTACCTGCCCTCTACGATTATTATTCCCCCTCGACAACTGGCGGTGGGACGGGCGTATCTTGCGACAATTTGCAGCTCTTGTTCCACAATGTTTTCTACTTGAAGACAGAAATTATCATTTGAGCTACATTGGATTTGTTTTCTGCAAATTTTTTGAAATTTTAGAGTACAAAATTTGGTTGTTTGGTTAAGGGTTAAAGGGTATTCTTGCACATACTTGTATCTATTATCTTTACCAATTATATCATTTCTTCTAGAAAAGTAGTGCAGCATGTGTGTTCATGCCAGCCAATTCTTAGGATACACTGATAATATTTGAATTACAGCATGTGCTAATTATTGCGGTTTCTTTGCTACTGGTACCTATTTTCATTATGCAGTTATATAGACCTAAATAACTTGTCATTACAGATATTCTCATACTGCTCATGTCATCGAGGACTATCTCATCCTGCTAGGAGGAGTTAATTGCCAATATTCACCACCAGGTGTTGCTGTGGTTCATCTTCCAACAGGTCAAAGTTCAGAATTTCCGCTACCAGTAATTATTATTATTTAAAATTTCCTTAAAGTTATTTACTGACACCTTGGGCAAGACTATAGTGTTACCCCATTCGTGTGTGTGTATGTGTGTGTGTGTTTGGTAAACAGTGGTGTTCATGTACGTCCAATAACTTCAGGTGCATAGTCCGACTCTAAAATAATGTGGCACAAATGATCACAATTGATAGATGATGTGTCACATGCAACAACCGTGTCACCAGCTCAAAGATCAAGGTCGAAGTGCTTGGTTGAACTTGGCCAATATTTGCTACAACTACAATGATGGCGGGTTATGGGGGCATCTATGTTGGCGACATATTTCTAGTCATTTTCTTCAAATAGGTTGGTTTATTAAATTTGCCGGCTCAAATACAGGTGCCGCAACCGGATAAAATAACAACAAAAAAAAAAACATGTATCTACACACTCTTAATATGGTGCCAAATATATAGTGATGACGTTACTGGTGCACTGAATAAGCATGCATTGATTTGTGATCTGATTAATCAAAATGTTACGTGATAATATTCATCCACCATTCATAAAAAATGAAGTTACTACCCTCCACACCATAAATTGTCTCATTTTGTTTAATACCATTTTTGAATAAAATGTCAATAATTGCAAAATTTTGTAGTTGAAAGTCTTAGGTATGTAATAAAAGTAATATTATGTTTTAATAACTTTCCTGGTGCTTCGCAGCTTGTATTAACTTCTCGCTGCGTAAGAAAATTTTGACATTTCACTTGATCTTCAGTCTCGCGCGATATCAATTTTTCTCATGCTGCTCAAACCAAATACAAGCACCAGGAAAGTATATGTTTTTGTGTGGTGATTGGTAAGTCTTTACTAGACGCCAAAATTTCAGACTTGTCCAAATTGAGAGTATTTACAGACAAAACACTGAAAAGAAGTTCATTTGATGGAGTTTGTTTTTGAAAAGATAGAAAAACATGGTGGGAAAGGAGAAAAATGTTGTCACAAGCATGTTTCTCCTTTTCCCAAAGTGTTTTCCAAAGCCTTCTTCCTCAGGGTCATTGAAATGGGTGAATATTTAGTAAAGGGCTTAAGTTTTTGCTGTTTTTGTCTTTGTCCACACTTGTAGCCCTTTGCCACGCAATCCTGACTTTCAGTGATCTTAAAAAAGATCTTTGAAAACATTATGGGAAAAGGAGAAAGTGCTGCTAACCAGCATTTTCTCCTTTATCTACAATGTTTTCTACCCTTTGAAAGAAAAATTCAGGTTTTGAGTGACTTTTAATTTGTCATCTGCAAATGTTTTCAATTTGGGCAAGTCTAAAATTTTGTTGTGTGGTAAAGATCTTGATTATAAACTTTGTTCCATCTGTTTCAGAAACAAAAGAAAGACAACCTTATCATGTTACATAGACATACAAGTGTTGTAAAAGATGACGGAACAATTGTGATACTGGGTGGGGGAGGAAATTGCTTCTCATTTGGAACACATTTGAACTCTTCCCCTATTGTGATAGATGTCTCAAAGGCTATTGAGAAAATGAAATCCCTGTAACTTGGACAGTGCCAACGAAAAAGGAGGTGAACAATCCCTGATGTCTGAAGCATGTAGGGCGAGAAGTGCTGACCTGTTGCTGGTTTACATCATAGAACATAGCTAGCACTTCTACTTATACCAATGCCACTTTCACCTGCCACCCTTTCCAAAACAACAATTTTTAGGCTTTTCCAAATGAAAAGAAGTTCTCTGAAAAGGTAGAAATGTTGGAAATGGGAAAAAAATGCTGGTTACCAGAATGAACCCTTACCAAACGACAAAATTTTAGACTGGTTCAAATTGGAAAGCATTTGCAGACAACATTATTATATGTGACTCAAATAGCATAACTTGTCTCTGAAAGGTAAGAAAACATTGTTGGAAGAGGAGAAAATGCTGGTTACCAGCATTTTCTCCTTTTTATGCTCCTGGAAGGCGGAGCATATAGTCGCCGCTTCGTCCGTCTGTCCATCCTTCCTTCCGTCCGTCCGTCTGAAGCCATTTCTCCACAACCACTGGACCAAATTGGATGAGACTTCATGTATGAACTCTTCAGGATATTGCGCCAATGTGTTTTTCTCGGTTTTACCGACAGCCTTCACTTTCCTAGACAGAGACCTGTTTGGGGAGCATAATCCGTCTCCAACGGCTCTTGTTTGACAATGTTTTCTACAGGTGAAATGTGGCTCAAATGGTAGGATTTTTCTTTCAAAAAGCAGAAAACATTTAGGGAAAACAACAACATGCTGACTACTAGCATTTTCTCCTTTTCCCCTCGTGTATTCAGTAGCTTTGTTTTTGTTAATGGTTTATAAAATCAAGGACTGATTGGTAAATGGTTAAACACTGTAGATAAGCGTAAAATATTTATAGCTCGCATATTTATTATAGCTTACAGCTTCATGTTTATATTGTGTGATAATATAATTATTTTTTGAAACTGATATATTCTTTTTTTAGTTTCTCCTCTTAACCCTTTACCACACAATCCTGACTTTTAACAACCCTTGAGAAAGAAAGCTTTTGAAAACATTGTGGGAAAAGGAGAAAATACTGGTGACCAGCATTTTCTCCTTTTCCCACAATGTTTTCTACCTTTTTCTTTTCCCAAAACTAGTTTCAATTTTTGGGTCACATTTATTTGTTGTCTTCAAATGCTTTCAAATTTGGACTGGTCTAAAAAAAATTTCGTTCGGTAAAGAGTAAAGGTATTACAGAACAAGCTTGTTGTAGACATGCATGTAATAAAAACAAGTAAAAGCAATATGAAGACAAATTAGGGGATAAAGGGTCAAGGGCCATTAAGGCAGCCCCTTCACCTGAGTCTGTCCCTGAGCCACAGTAAAAGGGCTGTATAGATCACTCACACTTTCTTTCACATGTTTGTGTATTTCTATCACGGAAGACCCACTGATACATAGCCTTGCTATCCCACTTTTACCTAACAATCTTGGGTTTCTACAACCCTGAGGAAGAGGCCTTTTGAAAACATTGTGGGAAAAGGAGAAAATGCTAATAACGAGGATTTTCTCCTTTTCTCACACAGTTTTCAACCCTATCACAGAACTTCATTTCATTTGTACCACTTTAAGATTTTTTGCCTGCAGATGTGCTAAATTTGGAACAGTCTAAAATTTGTTGTTTGATAAAAGGTTAACGCTTTATCAATCAACAAAATTTTGGACTCAACCAAATTGAAAGCATTTGCAGATGACAAAATAAATGCTGTTCAAATGATGATTTTTGTCGTTGACAGGACTGAAAAAAATTCTTGAAAGCAGAGAAAATCCTGGTTACCAGTATTTTGTCCTTTTCCCGCAACACTTTCAAAAGCCTTCTCTTTAAGAGTCGTTTAAACTTGGGATTATGTGGTAAGGAGTTAAATCAATTTCTTAGTGGATACAAAGTCAAGAGCCACAAAGGCAGCCCCTTCAGCCAAGTCTTTCCCTGAGCCATGATGTATATCCAAAGGGCTGTAGAGTTCCCTCACACATTCTTTCACATATTTTTGTATTTTTATGACTGAATACCTACCAATACATAGCCTCGCTATCCCAATTTTAAATCTATTTCTTAGCAGATAAATAGTTAAGGCCCACTAAGGCAGCCCCTTCAGCCGAGTCTGTCCCTGAGCCATAATATATTTCCAAAGGGCTGTAGAGTTCCCTCACACATTCCTTCACATATTTTTGTCTCTCTATCACAGACCCACTTATACAGAGCCTTGTTATCCCACTTTCCATCAATTTTGAGCATGGCAGCATCAAACTGATATTTTGAACCAGTCCCCTACACAGGGCCCTAAAGACAGACTTTAGGGACATATTGTTTCCAGATATACCAGACACTGACCCCAGTAGGTCGGGTTTATGTCTCTCTCCAAATATGGTAGGAAGGATCGACAATTCCCTTGTTTCCATTGGTTGGTTTGTGGTTTCATCAGACATGCGACCAAGGATTTCATACACTTTATCATCTGTGATTTCGACTTCTGAAAAAAAAGTAGTATTGATCTTTTATCTTGAAATCCTAGTAATTTACATCCATAAGGAATTACATGTACTAATCCTTTACCAAAAAAATCCCAAGATTTAACAAGCCTGAGGAAGAAGATTTCTGAAAACATTATGGGAAAAAAGCAGGTAGGCAGTATTTTTCCACAATGTTTTCAAAGGGCTTCTTTGTCAGGGTTGTTAAAACTTGTGATTATGTGGTAAAGGATTAATATCATTCTTAGCCTAATCCCAAAGGATTTTCTTTTAAGTTGAAAGTAACATAGCTTCTGACTGGCCTAGGCCAGTCAGTAATTGTGTTACTTTCTAAATCAAGAATTGGAATACAATTCAGAATGGTTGGTGTAAACTGCCCCAGGTGAACTAAAAAAATACATGTAATACTTAAAATGACACATGAAATAAATAAGAAATGAGCCATGCTATTGCCGAAGGGGCTTAATGCATCTCCATTATGCATCGTACCAAGGAAGTCATGACATAATTAGAGATCTATAAAATTTTGTCTTGCAATCAACTGAATCTGGAGGTAGAATAGTTGATGGACATGGAGAAAATTTACAAGTAGCAAAAAGTGTCGACCCATGTCAGCCTGCGCGGACTGCGCAGGCTGACTTGGGTCAATACTTTTTGCAAATGCATTAAGCTCCTTTTCCACATAGTATGGCTCAAATCTATTTACCAAATACTGCCAGCCAGTCCTTCAACATCTCCACAAATTCCTGTAGAACATTTCCACCATTAAGAGAAGCCACAACTGCTAGGTAAGAACACTCGAACAATGGTACATGTGATACAGGCATCTGAGTACTGGTATGTGGCGGAATAAATCCTGAACACAGGACCTCATAACACAGCTGACAGGATGTACTCATGTTCAACACTGTAAAGGAAATTACAAACATACAATGTAGAGAACTGCATGATGAAAGCAGTTTTTCCCTGATACCCAGTTTTTGTAAATTTCGACCCACATATTGCCAAAAAAACCAAATATCCCACAAAGTTTTGTAAGTATTTGCAATCTTTTATGTCTTTTATTCATCTGAAAGGGGTAAAATGACCCCAGTATTTCAGACTGGTCTTAAAGCTTTTTCTGGAAATAAATGTAGCATAATGGTGATTTCTGTATTTGAAAGGGTAGAAAACACTGATAAAAGGAGAAAATGCTTGTTACCAGCATTTTCTCCTTTTCCAAAGTCTTTTCTCTCAGTGTTGTTAAAACTGGATTGTGTGGCAAAGAGTTAAAAGGCATCTTCCTATAAGGGTTGTTACAACTGAATTGGTGCAGTCCCTGTAGCTCAGTTGGTAGCACGCAGGACTTGAGAACAGGGCCGTGGGTTCAATCCTTGACTCGGCCAATTTCGTTCCGGGGATTGATGATAGTAATTACGACAGGAATCATTCCTCTTCCAACGCTGACCATTGTTTCGATGATGGTTATGTGGGAAAGCTGCCAGTGGCTTGAAAAGAATACTGTACGGAGTACTGGTAATAGAGACTCCAGGAAAGCATGGATAGGTGCACTGGCTACCGCTATATAACTGAAATAATGTTGAAAAGGGCATTAAAGACAGTACAATCCAATAAAACTGGATTGTTGGGAAAAGAGTGACACAAGGTAGCTTGTAACGGTGTGTTTACTGTTTATAATGGTGAGTTTACTGTCTGTAATGGTGAGTTTACTGTCTGTAATAGTAAGCTCACTGTTTGTAATGGTAAGTTTACTGTCTGTAATGGCGAGTTTACTGTCCGTAATGGCGAGTTTGCTGTCCGTAATGGTGAGTTTGCTGTCTGGAATGGTGAGTTTACTGTTTGGAATGGTGAGTTTACTGTCTGGAATGACGAGTTTACTATTTGGCATGGTGAGTTTTCTGTCTGTAATGTTAAGTTTACTGTTTGTTGAGTTTACAGTTTGTAATGGCGAGTTTACTGTTTGTAATGATGAGTTTACTGCGTGTAATGGCAAGTTTACTGTTTGGTGCATTTACTGTCTGTAATGGTGAATTTACGGTTTGTAATGGTGATTTTACTGTCTGTAATGGTGAGTTTACTGTTTGGTGAGTTTACTGTGTGTAATGGCGAGTTTACTGTTTGTAATGGTGAGTTTACTGTGTGTAATGGCGAATTTACTGTTTGGTAAATTTGCTGTCTGTAATGGTGAATTTACAGTTTGTAATGGTGAGTTTACTGTCTGTAATGGTGAGTTTACTGTCTGTAATGGTGAGTTTACTGCTTGGTGAGTTTCCTGTGTGTAATGGCGAGTTTACTGTTCGTAATGGTGAGTTTACTGTGTAGTGGAGAGTTTACTGTTTGGTGAATTTACTGTCTGTAATGGTGATTTTACTGTCTGTAATGGTGATTTTACTGTTTGTAATGGTGAATTTACTGTTTGGAATGGTGAGTTTACTGTTTTGAATGGTGAGTTTACTGTTTGTAATGGGTGAATTTACTGTTAGTAATGGTGAGTTTACTGTTTGGAATGGTTAGTTTACTGTCTGTAATGGTGCGTTTACTGTCTGTAATGGTGAGTTTACTGTTTGTAATGGTGTGTTTACTGTTTGTAATGGTGAATTTAGTTTGAAAAGGTGAGTTTACTGTCTGTAATAGTGAGTTTACTGTTTGTAATGGGTGAATTTACTGTTAGTAATGGTGAGTTTACTGTTTGGAATAGTTAGTTTACTGTCTGTAATGGTGCGTTTACTGTCTGTAATGGTGAGTTTACTGTTTGTAATGGTGGGTTTACTGTTTATAATGGGGAGTTTACTGTTTGTAATGGTGGGTTTACTGTTTATAATGGGGAGTTTACTGTTTGTAATGGTGAGTTTACCTGCATCTGTTTTGTTCTGTGCTGCAGACAGGAAGGCACACTGAAGATCACCTAGACTTGCCAAGACTGTCGTTCCTTTCTGTACCCCCAACCAGTCTCGACTTAACTCACCCGCTGGACTGCCCGACTCAATAACAACGGGGAGTAAATGAACAGGAAAACCAGCCTCTTTCAATCTGTGAAAAAAATATGTGGAAAATATTAAAGACACAGTCTAAGTTTACATATGAGTGATTGAGAGGTGTTTTATGCTGCTTTCAAAATTATTCCAGTCATATCATGATGACAGCTCAATTATTCATACATGTATGGCCTGGGTTTCAGGGCTCTGAAGTATTTTGCCCAGTGACAACCCCATGAAAAACCCACCCTGTCTAAACAGGCACATTAACCTTTTACTGCATAATGTCGACTTTTGACGACCCTTGGAAGGAAGCCTTTTGAAAACATTATAGGAAAAGGAGAAAATGCTGGTAACCAGCATTTTCTCCTTTTTCCACAATGTATTCAACCCTATCAAAGCACAGATGCACCATTTGAGCCACATTGAAATTGTTGTCTGCAAATGGTTTGAATTTGGACAAGACTAAACTTTTGTCATCTGGTAAAGGGTTAAATCTTGTACCACATTTTCTGCTGGAGAAAAAAAAAGTTTAGAAGAGACCTTTAAAACAAGAGGGCCATGATGGCCCTGTATCGCTCCACTGGCTATTAAGTAAAAACACTACAAGCCAAACATTACAATATTCAGCAAATTGATTTCAAACACGAGGACATGCAAACATTTTTCTATCTAATCCTACGAGAAAGTTGTGATCCATGGGCAAAGCCAATTTTGATCGCAAAGCTATAATTATTTGAATCCTGGTGGAGGTCCACAATATAAAGCTCCATACCAAATAATTCAGTTCTTGAATGTTATAAACAAGAAGATTTTCAAATTTTTCTCAATGAAAAGCCCTGTAAAACATGAAACCCATGAGACAGGGCTAAATCTAATAGCCTTAGTCTTTATAATGGTTAGTAACATGATGACTTAAGATAGTTTTCATTACAAAAGCCCATGTAAAACTGGTGACCTTGTGTTCCGTGGTGTGGGGACAAACTTGGGTCAAGGACTATAATTTGGGCCCTCCTTGTAGAGGCCCACTAGATAAAGCTACATGCAAAATTTGGTAGACCCCATGGCTATTATTTGAAGGAACTTGGTAGAGGCCCACTAGATACAGCTACATGCCAAATTTGGTAGCCCTAGGCCTTACAGTTTCAGAGAAGAAGATTTTTGAAAATTTTCTATATTTTTCAGTTTTGTTGCCATGGCAACCAGAGTTTTTGAAGGAATAAAATTCTGTCATGGGATTCTGAAGAAGACCATGGCAGGATCATTTCTTTGAAGTTTCATCAAAATTGGATAAGTAGTTTCAGAGATGTTTGAAATAAAAGTTAATGCACGCACGGACAGATGGACGGACGGACCATCAGTGCCAGTAAAAAACAAGTATATACATCAATCTCAGTTTGAAATATATCTTTTTAACCTATTACCAGACAATCCCTACTTTTGATGACCCTGAGAAAGAAGGCTTTAGAAAAGCATTTTCTCCTTTTCTTACAATGTTTTCTACTGTTCACAAAACAAATTTCAAATTTTCAATCACTTTTATTTTGTTGTCTGCAAGTGCTTTCGATTTAGACAAGCCTAAAATATTATCGTTTGGTAATGAGTTACATGTGTGCTAACAATTGTCATAATAAATCACTAAGATTTTTTTTCAAACTTATTTTATTAATACTTTTTCTAAGCTAGTCATCATCAAACAGTAGACATGGTGTATTAATATGAACACCTCATAGTTTGTAAACACAGTCAGATATGTGGAGGATAATTTTTTGTTTTGGTGTATGATTGAAAATTCTTTTATTGAGTTGAAACAAATGCTAAAAGCTCCCCTTGAGCACGTTGTGCTCAAGTGAGCTAAAAAGTTAACATATGGATGGACGCACAACGGACAACGGGCCATAACATAAGCCTGCTGGCCTTCGGCCAGTGGAGCTAAAAAACTTGTCTAGCACCAATCATGTATCACTGCAGCTTGATAATCAAGGGAGGTAAATAGTAACGAACTTTATCTTTCATAAAAAGAGTTATTTCCCTTGATTAATGTTTAAATTGAAGTGACACTCTTTTGAAGCCCATGTTAAACTTGCGATCCCTGGAATGAAGGCAATTTTGACCCCAGACCTACAATATGAAACTAGAATGTGTGGTTATAAACAAAAAGATTTTTTAATCTTGCCCAATAAAAAGTCATGTAAAACAAGTTTGCTGAATAAAAGGCCCTGTAAAATATGTGATCCATGACACAGGTTTATCAAGTTTTCACTATAAAAGCCAATGTAAAACTTGTGACCCCTGGTGTGGAGTCAAACTTGACCCCCAAAGTTAAAATTTGGGCCCTCTTGGTAGAGGCCCATTATATAAAGTTACATGCAAAATTTGGTAGCCCTAGGCCTAAATATGGCTATGTACAAGTAGATTATTAAAGTTTCCTTATATAAGACCATGTAGAACTTGTGACCCCCTGGGCTATAATTTGGGCACCCTTGATAGAGACCCCCTAGATAAAGCTAAATGCAAAATTTGATAGCCCTAGCCCTTATAGCTAGATGCGAAAGATTTTCCTATATAAGCCCGCCCATGTAAAACATGTTACCCCCCGGAGCGAAGTCAAATTTGACCCTCGGCTATAATTTGGACACCCTTGGTACAGGTCCACTAGATAAAGCTACATGCCAAATTTGGTCGCCCTAGGCCCCATGGCTAGGTCAAAGAAGAATTTTAAAGTTCTCCCTATATAAGCCCATGTAAAACTTGTTATATAAGCCCATGTAAAACTTGTTACCCCTGGGCAGGGCCTAATATGACCCCAGGGCTATAATTTGAACAATCTTGGCAGAGGTCCACTAGATAAAGCTACATGCCAAATTTGGTAGCTCTAGGCCCTATGGCTAGGTAGAAGAGGAATTTTAAAGTTCTCCCTAAATAAGCCCATGTATAACTTGTAACCCCCGGGGCGGGGCCAATTTTGACCCCAGGGCTATAAATTGAAGAAACTTGGTAGAGGTCCACTAGATAAAGCTACATGCCAAATTTGGTAGCCCTTGGCCTTACGGTTTCAGACAAGAAGATTTTCAAAGATTTTCAAAATTTTTCAGTTTTGTTGCCATGGCAACCAGAGTTTTTGAAGGAATTAAATTCTTTCAAGAAATTCTGAAGAGGACCATGGCAGGATCATTTCTGTGAAGTTTCATCAAAATTGGATGGGTAGTTTCAGAGAAGAAGACGTTTTAAAAAAAAAGCTAACGCACAGACGGACGGACGGACGCACGGACGGACGACGGACAACAGGCCATGACATAAGCCCGCTGGCCTTCGGCCAGTGGAGCTAAAAATACAACTTAACCCTATACCAAACAATCACAAGTTTTAACCACCCAGAGAAAGATAGCATTTGAAAACATTGTGGGAAAAGGAGAAAATGCTGGTAACCAGTATTTTCTCCTTCACCCATAAAGTTTTCTACCCTTTAAATGACAAATCCCTCCATTTTAGCCATAATTACTATGTTGTATTCAGCAGCTTTCATTTTGTAGTTGTCGTAAAATTCAATTACCTGGTAATGACTTGAATACATGTATAACTAAGTTTTCATCATCTTTTAAAACATTTGTGAAAAAATAAAAATTATTGACAGTTGGTCATTACTTTCTTAACCCTTTACCACACAATGCCGACTTTTAACAACCCTGGGAAAGAAGCCTTTTGAAAACATTGTGGTAAAAGGAGCCAATGCTGGTACCAAGCATGTTCTCTTTTTCTCACAATGTTTTCTACCCTGTCAAAGATTGCACCATTTGAGCCACACTGAAATGTCATCTGCAAATGCTTTCAATTCCGAGCCGAGCCCCGGTAGCTCAGTCGGTAGCGTGCAGGACTTGAGAACACGGGGTCCAGGGTTCGATCCCTGGCTACGAACCCTGGCTCAGCCAATTTCTTTCCGAGGATTGATGATAGTCACTGCGACAGGATTCATTCCTCTCCCACCGCTGACCATTGTTTCAATGATGATTACATGGGAAAGCAGCCAGTGGCTTGGAAAGAAAATTGTGTGGAGTACTGGTAAAAAGAGACTCCAGGAAAGCATGGATAGGTGCACTGGCCGCCGCGATATAACTGAAATAATGTTGAAAACGGCGTTAAACACCATACAATCAATCAATCAATTCAATTCCGACAAGGTTAAAATATTGTTGCCCGGTAAAGCATTAAACACATCCATACAAGGGGAAAAAAAATCGTCTGTAAATATAACAGGTATCTTTTGATGTCATCTATGGTCCCATAAAATAGAACTCCTGATGAAAATCAACCATAACATTATTTAAACCTTTACCAAACTCTCCCGCATTTTAACCACCCTGAGGAAAAAAGGCTTTTGAAAACAAAGTTGGAAAATGAGAGTCCTGGTAATCAACACTTTCTCCTTTTCTCACACTGTTTTCAATAATCATAGACAAATTTCATCATTTGAGTTAAATTTGATTTGTTGTGTACAAATGCTTCGAATTTAGATGAGATCATAATCTTGTTGTTTGGTAAAGTTTTTTGCATTTTTTTCCCCAAAAAAGATATCGATAGAATTCCTTTAAATAATTTTGTAATATTATAACTGTAATACGTAAAACTTTTATTTATAGCAAAAAATCTGCCAAATAAAGGTATAACTCTTAACCAAACAAGCACATGTTTTAACAATCCTTAGGTAAAAAGCCTTCCGGAATTGTTGTGGAAACCAGAAAAATTGCTATTAATCAAAATTTCCTCCTTTTTCAACAATGTAAACAAAGGAATGTCCCATCATCTTTAAAAGGGACATTTTATTTCTCATCTGCATATCCCCAAAATTCAGAAAGTCTAAAATGTTGAGGTTTGGTAAAGGGTTAGAGCAAGTTTTCTGTATAAGCCCTGCTCTGTGAAAAGGAAGCTTAATACATCACTGTGGTGCATGATACTAAACAAGTCATCACATAAATAGAGGATATTTGTTCTTTACGGTGAAAGATCGAAATGTATTTCATCGAGTGAACATCGTCGGTAATATTTTCACAAGTGGCACAGTCACGAGTGAAAATATTACCGATGATGTTCACTTGATGAAATAAATTTCGATCTTTCACCGTAAAAAACAAATATTCTATTTATTTCATGCTTTTAACCCTTTCTGGAGGAACTTAATCAAAATTCAGTACAGTTCTTTTTGGTAATTCCCCATGGCATACTCCTTCCGCATAGCAATGCATTACAATATTACGTCAGGCGCGAGAAATGTAAGGTAAATTACGTCATATTTCCATCTGGTTTTGAGGCAGGTGCATTTTACCTAGGTAACTAGTGCACGGGAACAACTGTTTCCGCCTTCAATTGAAGAGTTAGAGTATAAAAATCGGTATATTTTCACTGGTCGTAACCATGAAATATCGAAAAATATTTCACCAATATTTCTCGATAACCTACCTGAAAGCATGAAATAATAATTCAGTATTAGTTTTTTTCATGGACATTGGCGAGTTCTGATTGGCTGAAAAAACTTTTTCATAGCTCCATGAAAAAAAAAAAAATTAAGCAGTATGGAACTACTTTTGCAGTCAAACTAATGTAAACAAACATGTATACGAGATTTCATAATGCTTTTCTTTCTGATTTTAGATCTATATCAAGCCCGAAGTTCAAACTGCTAGCTGAATTTATTTTCTCTGAATATTGAAAAAGAAATCCAACAGTAAATTCAAAGAGAGAGCTGAAAACCCACTGTCACTTTGCTGGGTTCTAACAATCTTATTTTCAACTTAATTCTAGCGTACTGAACTTCTACTAAACCTGCAAATGTTTAATACTATAATGACGTCACAAATTTACGTCATTTTTACGTCATGAACCAGCAATTTTACCGCGCTATGAATTATGAATGAAATGGACATTAAATAAATACGCAATGTTGGATTTACAAAAAAAAAGCGGTTAGTATTATTTAAGTGCATATTTGTTGTCTGTGATATTGAATTATAAGGAATGAAGAGAACTTTTTTTGTTTTCATGGAGGTATGAAAAAAAAACTTATTCACACTTTTGTATGAAACCACTTCACAGTTTCGTACAGTGTGATTAGGTTTTTAGCTCACCTGAGCACGAAGTGCTCATGGTGAGCTATTGTGATCGTGCTGTATCCGGCGTCCGTTGTCAACTTTTACCTTGTGTACACTCTAGAGGCCACATTTTCAGTCCGATACTTGTGAAACTTGGTCAGAATGTTTGTCTTGATGATATCTCGTACGAGTTCGAAAATGGGTCATGTCGGGTCAAAAACTAGGTCACTAGGTCAAATCTTAGGAAAAAACCTTGTGTACGCTCTAGAGGCCACATTTTCAGTCCGATACTCATGAAAGTTGGTCAGAATGATTGCCTTGATATCTCGGACGAGTTCGAAAAATGGGTCATGTCGGGTCAAAAACTAGGTCACTAGGTCAAATCTTAGAAAAACCTTGTTTACGCTGTAGAGGCCATATTTTCTGTCCAATACTCCTGAAAGTTGGTCAGAATGTTTGTCTAGATGATATCTCGGACGAGTTTGAAAATGGGCCATGTCAGGTCAAAAACTAGGTCACCAGGTCAAATCTTAGAAAAACCTTGTGTACGCTCTAGAGGCCACATTTTCAGTCCAATACTCTTGAAAGTTGGTCAGAATGTTTGTCTTGATAATATCTCGGACAAGTTTGAAAATGGGCCATGTTGGATCAAAAACTAGGTCACCAGGTCAAATCTTAGAAAAACTTTGTGTACACTCTAGAGACCACATTTTCAGTCCAAAACTCTTGAAAGTTGGTCAGAATGCTTGTCTTGATGATATCTCTGACAAATTTGAAAACTCACCATGTTGGGACTTAAACTAGGTCACTAGGTCAAATCTTAAAAAAACCTTGTGTTTGCTCCAGAAGCCACATTTTCAGTCCAATACTCTTGAAATTTGGTCAGAATGTTTGTCTTGATAATATTGCAGACGAGTTTTAAAGTGGGCCATGTGGGGTCAAAAACTAGGTCACTAGGTCCAATCTTTGAAAAACCTTGTGTACGCTCCAGAAGCCACATTTTCAGTCCAATGCTCTTTGAAGTTGGTCAGAATGTTTGTCATGATGATAGTTTGAATGTGTTTGAAAATGGGTCATGTCAGGTCAAAAACTAGGTCACCAGGTCAAATCTTAGAAAAACCTTATGTAAGCTCTAGAGGCCACATTTTCAGTCCAATAATCTTGAAATTCGGTCAGAATGTTTGTCTTGATAATTTCTTAGACTAGTATGAAAATGGGTCATGTTGGATAAAAAAAATAGGTCACAAGGTCAAATCTAGGAAAAACCTTTTGTACTATAATTACTGTCCAATATTCTTTAAACTTTTGTTAGAATGTTTGTCTTGATGATATCTTGCATGAGTTTGAAAATGGGTCACGTGGAATAAAAACTAGTCACCAAGTTTCATCCTTGAAAAACCGTGTGTATGCTCTAGAGGCCACATTTTCAGTCCAATAATCTTGAAATTTGCTTTGAATGTTTGTCTTGATAATATCTTAGACTAGTATGAATATGGGTCATGTTGGATAAAAAACTAGGTCACTAGGTCAAATCTCAGAAAAACCTTTTATACACCCTACAGGCCACATTTTCTCTCAAATACTCATGAAAGTTTGTCAGAATGTATGTCTGGATTATTTCTACATGTCAAGTAGGCCGTTGAGACAAATTATAGAAAAAGCTTGTGTGCACTCTAGAGGCCATATTTGTAAGCCCAATACTAATGAGTGTTTGTCAGAGTGTTTGTCTTAATATCTCTGAAGAGATTGGAAATGGGTCATCTTTGATCAAAAGGCTCAGGTGAGCGACTTCAGGGCCATCATGACCCTCTTGTTTTTTTCATACCTCCATGAAAACAAAAAAAGCTCTCTTCATTCCTTAAATGATGGATGCATAAAGTTCATTTTGTATAACAACCAAGTGAATCCTTGGGTACACTAGTCTTTTGACATACAGAAAATTGACCTATAGCTGACATGGGTCGATACTTTTTGCAGGTGCATTATGCCCCCTTTTCAGAAAGCATGGCTCATAAATATTTATGGAAGTGGTGTTCTGATTAACAGAAAACACTGTCTGTAAGTGGGCCTTGTGTAGCTTGGTGGTGAAAGTGTAGGATCTATAACTTGGAAGCCCCCGGTTGGAACCTCACTAGAGGCACAGTGTTGGGAAAGACACTTCATAGCCCTGGCATAGTACTGGTGAAACCCAAGATACAATGAATAAGCATGCTGATTATCATAACAATCTTTTTTCAGAGCTGTTCCTAAGGCCTATGGTATTTACAACAACTTCTGACACAATTGAGGTACATCTAATTCTCAAAAAAAAAAAATGTGGTCAGTGTGAGACTGGAAGGCAGGACCCCTTGCCCTCTGGGTGTGTGCTCTACCATTGAGCTACCCTGACCACTTGACGTTCACAATACAGACTATCACTACAATACTGCCAAAGGACTATAGTAACATACATCTCTGTATTCCATAGCCTTCTGTCTGTGTTGTAATAGGCCCAACTTGTTGCCATTTGATGCCCCATGATTGGTGAATCAAGATCACACAAAATGGTTACTAGGTAGTCTGCAATTGTACCCACACTATTGTATCTAAGCAACATTTCTGGATCATTTTTGCTCAACCAGAACAAAGTAACACATCCATAACCTGTAGCAGGATGAATATGAGAATCTGGTTTGGGTAGCCCAGCTAGAAACTCTGCATCAGCTCTTTGATCTTGCCATGTATATAGGGCACTAGAAGATCTATTCTGATCCTCACTGTTCCATAAAACAATCCCGTGCATTTGACCCGACACAGCAATACATCTCACATGCAATCTCTTTTGTTCAGTAATTCTGTTGATACATTTCGTTAGTGCACTGAAAATGGCATCCACATTTTGAATTGATTCAATTTTTTCCCCGGCAATGTCTGCATCCGTCTTTTCTGATGTTGAAAACGCCAGTTGTTTACTGTTTACACAAGATAGTGACACCTTAACCGACGTTGTTCCAAGGTCTATACCCATGCAGTAACAGTCTGCCATGTTTCAAAATAGATTACCAAGGTAGATCTATTTTATTTTGATGTACACAGTCATAGATAGATCTTGACCAGATCTGTCATTTGTGGCAATCTTCTACAGTGAGTGTTATAAAAACCGACAGCTAGATCTATTCTTGTAGGTGATATAGATCTACATCTAAACCTCCTGAATACGGTGTTCAGCATAAATGAAACAAGCGCACAAATATTGTTGTATGTCTAAACTTTAGGCTATTTTAAAGTAAAGACAAACTACAGATGAACACTCAGTACTTTGATCCACACCTCTCACAGTGAGTTAGAGTGATGTCCCTGGAAAAAGTTGTAGGGTTTAGGCAAAGTGTATTCCCCGGCCCCACTCGAAAAATAAGCAAGATTTTCCGGCCCCAACGGCCCCTTTTCCAAATCTTTTATTCATTATTTGATTCTGCCGAAATTAGTATCAAATTAAAGCCTAGATATCAACCTTTTATATTATATAAAAAACAATATATACATCGATTTTTTCTTGAATTCTTGATACCGCAATATCACCAGGTGTCTGAATTCAGCAGAAATTTCGACGCTTTTGCATGGAGTACCGGTTTAATCCTTTACCGAGTTTTAACATTCTGTGCAGTCTGATTTTGATCTAAACTGTCTGCAAAAGATCCTTGAGTCGTGTATAACAGCCTACAGGTTAGAACATTTCACAGTTAAACCAACGGCTGATGTCAGTTGCAAAGATAGCGAAGAGGGATCGGGATCAGACTGTACGGACGTACTCTGGTTTTAATCTTCTCCGATACTTGGTAGTATTTAACCCTTAGACTGCTAAGCGCGAGTCACTGACCGTTTGCAGACAGTGTACATTAAGATCAGACTGCACAGAACGTACAATCTGATCTTGGATCTACATTGTCAGATATGGAGATATTATTACTCAAATCAGGGATCGTTTATACGATCCCTGCTCAAATTTAAGCATAACATTGAAATAGCAACATTTGGGTTTTCACCATCTAATTTAAAATGTTTCATTTTAGTTATTTAGCAGGATAAGGGTTAACAGTCTTGTATTCATCCATTTACAGCTTTTACCAAATAATCTCCCTAGTTTTGGACAGGGATCGTACATACACATATGTGTGATGGCCGCCGTTTTTTCTTTTGCGGTCTTTTCGAAGGAAGTCAGTGAATAACCGGAAGTTATACCGCGTTGCCTATCCCTGTATATATAGGATCCCTGTTTTGAATGAACGAACAAACGAACGGACATTTGAACGAAAGAAAAAAAGAAAGAAAGTGTCGGATACAAAGTGGCAATAAACTGCAAGGACTGCATTCACGGACTTTTCTAAATATTGCGGTATAGAAACGCTAACAGTGCCATATTGCAAATAAAAGGCATCGTATATGACGAAGTGAAGGGTTGAAAAAAGAGTGAAATCGTTTATAAAAACGATTTTTCACCCAAACTACATCATATAGAAAATATCAAGAAAAAAATTGCTTGTCATTCTGCGGACAAACAAGCCCTCTTTCTTGTCCTATCGGTCAATGGTGAACGTAAAGTGTCGTCTCGGATCAGCCTGCGCAGTCCGCGCAGGCTAATCCGAAACAACACTTTCCGCTTTTTTGTAATTTTATTTTTTGCGCAAGTCTACTGAAGAACAAAATCTAATGTTGTCGTAATGTGCCGTCTCGGATTAGCCTGCGCGGATTGCGCAGGCTGATCTGAGACTACGCTTTACGCAAGTGTCCGAATGCCCCTTTTCGTGTGATGCAAGCTAATTATGTACAAACAAAAGTAAAAAATGAATTTAGAAATCCAAAGACATGTTACTGGTACAATTCAAAGTTCATCTGTAAATAAGTGATTTGTTGGTTACCCGAGAGCGCCGAATAAACCTAATGCCAATCTAGAAATAAGGCCTAAATAATTGCAAGTTTAAGGTTGCTCTTGGCCAGATTATCCCAACAAAACGGACAGTGTAGATCAAAGATCAGAACCCTTTTTTTTTCAGTCTGATATCAACTTTTAGTGGCCGCACTAGGCGGCTTTAGTTGTGAAGGCGATTGAGGGTGAATAAAGGCTTCCGTTCCCGTCTGTTCTGGTTGGTTTTTAGGCTGGCCCCGATCACATGATTAGGCTACTCAACCGCGCACGAGATTGCTCACACTCGTCACAACTCGGCCGATTCCGTACCTATGGCTCTCATCACCCGAGGTGTGCCGAATGGATTGCTCAGTGAGTAGTCAACGTTTGAGAGGGCAGTATGTTGTTTCGTAGAAAGACCCAGAAATTTGATCCGGGAAAAAAGGAAGTAAGTGTCATATTTATTCGTAATCTGCAGATATTTTTCATGAATAATCAAAGTACGTGTAAATCTAGATCTAGCATGGTGCACGTGGTTGCTAATTGTGATTGTTTTATATTCCCGCAAATTATCGCCGGCGTCTTAACGAGTGCTGATCGCTCCTTGCTCCCGCCTTCTGATTTTCTTTTGAATATGTAGCTCTAGTAATCACATCTTATCGTTATTTGTCTTAAAACAAAGTTTTCCTTCAATGACACGAAGATCACAGATATAAAAATGATGGTAAAAACAGCTCGGGAAAACAATGCGCTTTTTGTCTTGAAATCTAAGAAAAGCCACAAGGAGCCACTGGCGCTCGATCTTAATTTAAAATCGATGTATGTGTGTAACCTAATAAATAACATGATATTTAACAAGCGCATTTATTAGGTTACACAAGGGATCTAATATACACAGGGATAGGAAACGCATTTTCTACTTTTGCCATAATGTTTTCTGCCATATCAAAGACAAAAATCAACAGTTGATCCAGATTTATTTTGTCATCTTCAAATGCTTTGAAAATGCTGGTTACCACACAGTCCTGAGTTTATGAGACTGTGTGGTAAAACTCGGGACTGTGTGTTAAAACTCAGAACTATGTGGTACAGAGTTATCCGTTCTGGGTACAGAGTTATCCGTTCTGGGTGAAATTGGTGGTAGATGATTTTGAAATATCCTTTTATTATAAGGATAGTCAACAATTAATGTGATGAATATGAGTGGAAATATTGTGGCAATATGCAATATTGCTCATTACTAGCAAATTCTCCTTTGCCACATTATTTATGATAGTTGTATACAGCAAAACAAAAAGCAAATGTTGGTGATTATCATTTAACTCTTTATCAAACAACAAAATATTTGCAGGCAACAAATTACATGTGATTTTTGCATAGTGAAACTTGTCTTTAGTAGGGTAGAAAATTGTGTGGAAAAAGCAGCAAATGTTTGTTGCAGCATTGTTTTTTTTATTCTTTTCAAAATGTTTTTGAAAGCCATCTTTGTCAAAATCATTCAAGCATGGGAATGTTTGGAGGAATTTTCTCTAGCCTATTTTCAATGATGGTGACCTGTGCAGGTTCAGTCAATAAAATGTTCTGTTCCGTTCATTAGTGAATTAAAAATTTTAGGGTATGAAAATTCCTACTGCAGTATACTGAGGCAAGTCAAAGAGTATCCTTATAATTAATAACTCTTTATCAAATGACAAAATTTTGGTCTTGACCAAATTGAAATCAGTTGCAGACAACAAAAAAAATGTAGCTCAAAAGATGACTGCTGTCTTTGATAGGGTAGAAAACATTGTGGGAAAAGGATAAAATGCTGGTAACCAGCATTTTTTCCTTTTCCCATAATGTTTTCAAATGACTTCTTCCTTAGGGTCATTAAAACTCGGGATTGTGTGGTAAAAGGATAACATAATTAGCATTGGTGTATTTAGTACCCATTACCAGAAGACAAAATTACTTACCAGTCCAAATTCCAAGCCTTTAAAGATGAAAAATTTAATGTAACTCAAATGATGTAATTTGTTTTTGAAGGGGTAGAAAACATGGGTAAAGAGAAAATGCTGGTTATCAGCATTTTCTCCTTTTCCCATAATGTTTTCAAATGACTTCTTCCTCAGGGTCATTAAAACTCCTAAATATGGGACAAAGGGTTAAAAATATACACTTACAAAGAAATAGAATTTCTCTCCACCCATAATAACTGGGTTTTTATGTCATTTGTTATTAACTGCGCAAAACTTAGACTTTATTTTTTCTTTGTAGATTTACAATATGACCAGACTCGGACTTTGTTGACCTAAGAATCACTTTACATGAGGTAATTAAAAGTCAATTTGAGGACATATAAAATTATAGAAAATCTCTCCATGTAATGATGGATAACTTACCAAAAATTTCTAAAATTTTGGAATACAATATTTATGATTTGAGACATTGAGGTATGACTTTGATATACTTCTACCTGCCTAAAAATCAAAATTTAAATATAACCTGGTAGTTCTAAACTGATTGTCTACTGTGGTGTCAAGGGTGTAAGACAATATGGTTGCCATATACTGTTCAAAGGTAGCTGCACTCAAACTGTGCCATTTCACTAAGATGCCACACTCTACCTTCAAACAGGGATCGTATATACACAGCTTCAAATTACAACATCCTGCCTCAATTTATGAGGCCGTCCCCTGGAATCAGCCACTAATAAATGAAAAAGAAGACATGAATGTTAATCTTGCTCTGTCGACAGACCTACATATTGTGTGTGTGTGTGTGCGTGCGTGCGTGCGTGCGTGCGTGCGCATGTGTTTCTTTTTTTTTAAATAATTCCAATTATACCAAATAAATCAATACAGATCAATACCACATAATTACCAAAACCCCAAAATGACCAACAAATAATGTCTTGCTAAACCTTTAGACTGCTATGTTGATGAAACACACTATCAGTCTCTAGGACAAACCATCTTTAAAACAGTTCCAAATATATTCTGACCCTCATGACATCAGTTTATGCATATTTTTACATTATGTCTCTAATATCCTGTAACACTTTTTATGGTTCTAAGACTATGTAGATCTACTTCTAGTGAAAACTTGATCATGCTCCTTGACCACCCCCTTCTTGCTACAACCCAACCATCAACAAAACTCACAGCTTATAATGTCAATATTACTAGCATTATTTGCAAAGATGCTTCAATAAAATAGGTACATTAACTACCAATTATCTAACACTATCATAGATAAGTTACATTACATTGTTCATGTAGATTGGTAGATCAGTCAATAGTTATTTATAGGTCTCACTATATCACACATTAAGGTAGTACCTTCCTAATGGAAAACAGCAATTTCCACTTTAATATTATCCTACAAAATTTGCTATGATTAAAGTTGAGTATTATTGTACTACTTTAACCGAGCTACTTTTTCCTTTTTTTCCTTCTTAGAATTATCATTTATAAATATAAAACCACTATACTCTCATTACAAAGGGCGATAATAATTACCTCCCTTTTTAGGAAACTAACAAAAGTATCAACAAATAATTTCAAGATAGACATCAAAGGAATTTCTGGTCAGTTAGAAATTTGCAAAAATATTACATCACTATAGATCCTTATTTGTCAGCTAATAAGAAATTTTATTCCATGTTGCACTAGAAGTGTTAGGATGTTAATACCTTAAAACTTAAAAGTGGTTGTCTTAAAAGTGGTTGTAAATATATATATATATTTTTACACATGATTATCAAAGAATTCATCTAAAAGTGGGGTATTGTGGATGGGACAACCAAAATAATTGAGCAATTACTCTATCACACACTTTACTGCATCATTTATGATATTACATAGATTATTGAACCTGAACTTTGTTGATTTTTATGAGTCACAAATACTTAACTGTCACTTTATGTAGAAATGATTAGAATTAGACCAATTTATAGTCAGGTATACACATGAATATAATTTAGATTTTCTGTGAGAAACGGATCAGTAAAGGACATGTTTATTGTCCCAATGACAGCATGGACCAAGTGCTGGTGAACAAGTGGCCTGCTATTGACTTAAAAACATCTATTTTATTAAGTATGAATTACATAATTATTGTCCTCAAATAACAGTTACTTAACACCAAATTTCATTCAACGTTTAACAGCTACATACAAATAATAAGAATCTAACATGTCAAGAATTTGCATGAAAGCATTTATATTGGGTATGACTCTTTAAATTATTTTTGACTCTTAACATTTTTAGCTCGTACAGTGCTCATCAATGGCTTTTGAGTGTCAGAGTAGAGCAGAATAGACTCTTGTAGAAGAACTGTGGGCAGGTTTCTAAAGTTTTAGGTTTATGGCCAATGTATTCAAAGTATTTCATTAGTTGACAGGTACAGAAGACATAAAAGTTTACAACAGATGAATCTTTTAAATTGGCACCATGTCTATCAAATTGATAGGTTTGATACATTTTGAAGTATCCCAACATGATGTGTGTCTGTAAGACACACATGAACTTAAAAACATGTTTGAGAGTTAGTAAACCAAAGGGATTTGTTATAATCACCAAGGTATTGTCAGCATACCTTATTATATGTTGAGGATTTTCACTCCTAAAAATGAAATCGGATGTAATGTCTTACTACTCTTATTGTGTATTTTTGATCTATTATTAAATGCCTTGTTTAACCCTTTACCAAATGATCCTGCTTCATTGTAATCCTGAAGAAATATTAAGACCTTCAAAAACATTGTGAGAAAAAGAGGGGCAGCATTTTTTCTTTATCCACAGTGTTTTGCTACCAACAAAGACAATCTGCAGCATTTGAACCTCATGTAATATGTCATCATTCTGTGATGTTTCCAAGTAGACAAATCCAATTTGTCATTTGGTAAAGATCTTAATCTGCAGGGTTCATTTTAGTTTTTGTCTGCGGTGGGCCCTTGGCCTCTAAATAATTTTTATATAGACCAAGCTAATTGAAGTAAAATACTTTTAAGGAAACTGACCAAAACATGGAAAGACAGTTGCAATCAAAATTAAAGATTTTTAAATATGAGATAATGAAAAAAAAAACATACTTTCATTATTGACCAAATACTGCAAAAATTTAATTTTAGACAAACTGGAGATCAACAGGCAAGTAATTGTTACTGCACCTGATTGCCCTTTCTGTGGCCCACCCAGCCGACCATTAACTTCTTGTTGCATTGATTTTATACTATCTTTTTTATACACAAATTTGGTCTAAAATGAACACTGCATTTCTTGTTATCCAAGTCCTAAGCAATTACTATGTTGCTAAGGATCTTAGAAATATTAATTGATTACCTCATACAATGTTTGATGTAAAGGATCTTAGATTCAGAAGTAGCAAATAAATAATTCAGTATCTCATACAATTTTTGATATTAAGGATCTTACATCCAAATTTGATAAGATTGATCATGAAAAAAGCAGAATTTGAATTATAGTTTGGTTAGTAGGCTAAGTTAAATCTGTTCATGTAAGTTCTGAAAATGGCTTGTATAAAGTATAGTAATCATCTTTGGGAAAAAAAATGTTTCAAATTAACATGCATAAAACAAAATTAGTTTTATACTTCATTGCTCAGAAAGGTTGTCCTTGCCCAATGGATGATTTCCTTGGACTGGTTAGAACCCAGGAAACACAGCAGAGAGATACATGTAGTCAGGACAGAGTTGATTACTGGGTGGGCTCCAGGAAAAATTGATGACTTTTAATCAAGATTTTTTCATCATAAACAACCAAAAATATAGAGATAAACTGTCACCAATGACAGACCAAGGCAAGTCAGAAAGGTTTGTCGGTCTATTCAGGGGCAGCAGCTGTGTTTCATTTGCAAAGTTAACCTCATCTGAGCCCTTTTATCAAACCAACGTACATGTAATTGAAAAACAATTTTATCAGTTAAAAAAAAGACCATTTTCACAAGTTATGTGAATGCATTTATCTTACCTTTAGACTGACAAAGACAACTTCTATATTTTTGTCCTTTCATATTCAATATTAGACTTAACTCTTCACCAAACAACAAAATTATAGACTTTTCAAAATTAAAAGCTTTTGCAGACACCATCACCAATACAGCACAAAAGATAAGACCTGCCCTTGAAAGGGTGGAAAACATTGAGTGAAAAGGAGAAAATTCTGGTTACTAGCATTTTCTTCTTTTCCCACAATGTTTGCAAAAGCCTTCCTTTTGGGCTTAAAACTCAAGATTGTTTGGTACTGGGTTTAAAAGACCACACAGTTTGTGTGTGTGTGTGTGTGTGTCTGTGTATATAAGGTTCATGTAATGTGGAATGAAAAGGATTTTAACCTGTCATGTGCCTCTGACTACTTTAGATTTTTTCAGGCTAGTGCAGATCAGGATCAGACTATATAATGTAGCCTGCTCTCAGATGTGCACTGCCTAATGAGTAAAGTTCAGCATTGAAATGACATTTTTTTCTGGTCTCTGTCCCATGTCTACACAGTTTGTTTGGCACTTGAAGGATATATCAAATAGATATGTAGAGCTTAATGGTACATTTATTTTTATACATTAGATCTACATTTATGTACATACTGATATTTTTTTCTTTTTCTTTTGAAATTTTCCTTGATCAAATTATCTTAATATCATTGTCTTAAATTAAAATTCTGGAATACAATATTTATGATTTGAGACATTGAGGTATGACTTTGATATACTTCTACCTGCCTAAAAATCAAAATTTAAATATAACCTGGTAGTTCTAAACTGATTGTCTACTGTGGTGTCAAGGGTGTAAGACAATATGGTTGCCATATACTGTTGAAGGGTAGCAAACTTAGAAAGTTTGAAAAAAAAAAATCAAAATATGAGCTGCACTCAAACTGTGCCATTTCACTAAGATGCCACACTTTACCTTCAAATTACAACATCCTGCCTCAATTTACGAGGCCGTCCCCTGGAATCAGCCACTAATAAATGAAAAAGAAGACATGAATGTTAATCTTGCTCTGTCGACAGACCTACATATTGTGTGTGTGTGTGTGTGTGTGTGTGTGTGTTTGTGTGTGTGTGTGTGTGTGTGTGTGCGGGTGTTTCTTTTTTTTTTAAATAATTCCAATTATATGAAATAAATCAATACAGATCAATACCACATAATTACCAAAACCCCAAAATGACCAACAAATAATGTCTTGCTAAACCTTTAGACTGCATGTTGATGAAACACACTATCAGTCTCTAGGACAAACCATCTTAAAACAGTTCCAAATATATTCTGACCCTCATGACATCAGTTCATGCATATTCTTACATTATGTCTCTAATATCCTGTAACACTTTTTATGGTTCTAAGACTATGTAGATCTACTTCTAGTGAAAACTTGATCATGCTCCTTGACCACCCCCTTCTTGCTACAACCCAACCATCAACAAAACTCACAGCTTATAATGTCAATATTACTAGCATTATTTGCAAAGATGCTTCAATAAAATAGGTACATTAACTACCAATTATCTAACACTATCATAGACAAGTTACATTACATTGATCATGTAGATTGGTAGATCAGTCAATAGTTATTTATAAGTCTCACTATATCACACATTAAGGTAGTACCCTCCTAATGTAAAACAGCAATTTCCACTTTAATATTATCCTACAAAATTTGCTATGATTAAAGTTGAGTATTATTGTACTACTTTAACCGAGCTACTTTTTCCTTCTTAGAATTATCATTTATAAATCTAAAACCACTATACTCTCATTACAAAGGGCGATAATAATTACCTCCCTTTTTAGGAAACTAACAAAAGTATCAACAAATAATTTCAAGATAGACATCAAAGGAATTTCTGGTCGGTTAGAAATTTGCAAAAATATTATATCAGTATAAATCCTTATTTGTCAGCTAATAAGAAATTTTATTCCATATTGCACTAGAAGTGTTAGGATGTTAATACCTTAAAACTTAAAAGTGGTTGTCTTAAAAGTGGTTGTAAATATATATATATTTTTACACATGATTATCAAAGAATTCATCTAAAAGTGGGGTATTGTGGATGGGACAACCAAAATAATTGAGCAATTACTTTATCACACACTTTACTGCATCATTTATGATATTACATAGATTATTGAACCTGAACTTTGTTGATTTTTATGAGTCACAAATACTTAACTGTCACTTTATGTAGAAATGATTAGAATTAGACCAATTTATAGTCAGGTATACACATGAATATAATTTAGATTTTCTGTGAGAAACAGATCAGTAAAGGACATGTTTATTGTCCCAATGACAGCATGGACCAAGTGCTGGTGAACAAGTGGCCTGCTATTGACTTAAAAACATCTATTTTATTAAGTATGAATTACATAATTATTGTCCTCAAATAACAGTTACTTAACACCAAATTTCATTCAACGTTTAACAGCTACATACAAATAATAAGAATCTAACATGTCAAGAATTTGCATGAAAGCATTTATATTGGGTATGACTCTTTAAATTATTTTTATTTTGACTCTTAACATTTTTAGCTCGTACAGTGCTCATCAATGGCTTTTGAGTGTCAGAGTAGAGCAGAATAGACTCTTGTAGAAGAACTGTGGGCAGGTTTCTAAAGTTTTAGGTTTATGGCCAATGTATTCAAAGTATTTCATTAGTTGACAGGTACAGAAGACATAAAAGTTTACAACAGATGAATCTTTTAAATTGGCACCATGTCTATCAAATTGATAGGTTTGATACATTTTGAAGTATCCCAACATGATGTGTGTCTGTAAGACACACATGAACTTAAAAACATGTTTGAGAGTTAGTAAACCAAAGGGATTTGTTATAATCACCAAGGTATTGTCAGCATACCTTATTATATGTTGAGGATTTTCACTCCTAAAAATGAAATCGGATGTAATGTCTTACTACTCTTATTGTGTATTTTTGATCTATTATTAAATGCCTTGTTTAACCCTTTACCAAATGATCCTGCTTCATTGTAATCCTGAAGAAATATTAAGACCTTCAAAAACATTGTGAGAAAAAGAGGGGCAGCATTTTTTCTTTATCCACAGTGTTTTGCTACCAACAAAGACAATCTGCAGCATTTGAACCTCATGTAATATGTCATCATTCTGTGATGTTTCCAAGTAGACAAATCCAATTTGTCATTTGGTAAAGATCTTAATCTGCAGGGTTCATTTTAGTTTTTGTCTGCGGTGGGCCCTTGGCCTCTAAATAATTTTTATATAGGCCAAGCTAATTGAAGTAAAATACTTTTAAGGAAACTGACCAAAACATGGAAAGACAGTTGCAATCAAAATTAAAGATTTTTAAATATGAGATAATGAAAAAAAAAACATACTTTCATTATTGACCAAATACTGCAAAAATTTAATTTTAGACAAACTGGAGATCAACAGGCAAGTAATTGTTACTGCACCTGATTGCCCTTTCTGTGGCCCACCCAGCCAACCATTAACTTCTTGTTGCATTGATTTTATACTATCTTTTTTATACACAAATTTGGTCTAAAACGAACACTGCATTTCTTGTTATCCAAGTCCTAAGCAATTACTATGTTGCTAAGGATCTTAGAAATATTAATTGATTACCTCATACAATGTTTGATGTAAAGGATCTTAGATTCAGAAGTAGCAAATAAATAATTCAGTATCTCATACAATTTTTGATATTAAGGATCTTACATCCAAATTTGATAAGATTGATCATGAAAAAAGCAGAATTTGAATTATAGTTTGGTTAGTAGGCTAAGTTAAATCTGTTCATGTAAGTTCTGAAAATGGCTTGTATAAAGTATACTAATCATCTTTGGGAAAAAAAAATGTTTCAAATTAACATGCATAAAACAAAATTAGTTTTATACTTCATTGCTCAGAAAGGTTGTCCTTGCCCAATGGATGATTTCCTTGGACTGGTTAGAACCCAGGAAACACAGCAGAGAGATACATGTAGTCAGGACAGAGTTGATTACTGGGTGGGCTCCAGGAAAAATTGATGACTTTTAATCAAGATTTTTTCATCATAAACAACCAAAAATATAGAGATAAACTGTCACCAATGACAGACCAAGGCAAGTCAGAAAGGTTTGTCGGTCTATTCAGGGGCAGCAGCTGTGTTTCATTTGCAAAGTTAACCTCATCTGAGCCCTTTTATCAAACCAACGTACATGTAATTGAAAAACAATTTTATCAGTTAAAAAAAAGACCATTTTCACAAGTTATGTGAATGCATTTATCTTACCTTTAGACTGACAAAGACAACTTCTATATTTTTGTCCTTTCATATTCAATATTAGACTTAACTCTTCACCAAACAACAAAATTATAGACTTTTCAAAATTAAAAGCTTTTGCAGACACCATCACCAATACAGCACAAAAGATAAGACCTGCCCTTGAAAGGGTGGAAAACATTGAGTGAAAAGGAGAAAATTCTGGTTACTAGCATTTTCTTCTTTTCCCACAATGTTTGCAAAAGCCTTCCTTTTGGGCTTAAAACTCAAGATTGTTTGGTACTGGGTTTAAAAGACCACACAGTTTGTGTGTGTGTGTGTGTGTGTGTCTGTGTATATAAGGTTCATGTAATGTGGAATGAAAAGGATTTTAACCTGTCATGTGCCTCTGACTACTTTAGATTTTTTCAGGCTAGTGCAGATCAGGATCAGACTATATAATGTAGCCTGCTCTCAGATGTGCACTGCCTAATGAGTAAAGTTCAGCATTGAAATGACATTTTTTTCTGGTCTCTGTCCCATGTCTACACAGTTTGTTTGGCACTTGAAGGATATATCAAATAGATATGTAGAGCTTAATGGTACATTTATTTTTATACATTAGATCTACATTTATGTACATACTGATATTTTTTTCTTTTTCTTTTGAAATTTTCCTTGATCAAATTATCTTAATATCATTGTCTTAAATTAAAATTCTGGAATACAATATTTATGATTTGAGACATTGAGGTATGACTTTGATATACTTCTACCTGCCTAAAAATCAAAATTTAAATATAACCTGGTAGTTCTAAACTGATTGTCTACTGTGGTGTCAAGGGTGTAAGACAATATGGTTGCCATATACTGTTGAAGGGTAGCAAACTTAGAAAGTTTGAAAAAAAAAAATCAAAATATGAGCTGCACTCAAACTGTGCCATTTCACTAAGATGCCACACTTTACCTTCAAATTACAACATCCTGCCTCAATTTACGAGGCCGTCCCCTGGAATCAGCCACTAATAAATGAAAAAGAAGACATGAATGTTAATCTTGCTCTGTCGACAGACCTACATATTTTGTGTGTGTGTGTGTGTGTGTGTGTGTTTGTGTGTGTGTGTGTGTGTGTGTGCGGGTGTTTCTTTTTTTTTTAAATAATTCCAATTATATGAAATAAATCAATACAGATCAATACCACATAATTACCAAAACCCCAAAATGACCAACAAATAATGTCTTGCTAAACCTTTAGACTGCATGTTGATGAAACACACTATCAGTCTCTAGGACAAACCATCTTAAAACAGTTCCAAATATATTCTGACCCTCATGACATCAGTTCATGCATATTCTTACATTATGTCTCTAATATCCTGTAACACTTTTTATGGTTCTAAGACTATGTAGATCTACTTCTAGTGAAAACTTGATCATGCTCCTTGACCACCCCCTTCTTGCTACAACCCAACCATCAACAAAACTCACAGCTTATAATGTCAATATTACTAGCATTATTTGCAAAGATGCTTCAATAAAATAGGTACATTAACTACCAATTATCTAACACTATCATAGACAAGTTACATTACATTGATCATGTAGATTGGTAGATCAGTCAATAGTTATTTATAAGTCTCACTATATCACACATTAAGGTAGTACCCTCCTAATGTAAAACAGCAATTTCCACTTTAATATTATCCTACAAAATTTGCTATGATTAAAGTTGAGTATTATTGTACTACTTTAACCGAGCTACTTTTTCCTTCTTAGAATTATCATTTATAAATCTAAAACCACTATACTCTCATTACAAAGGGCGATAATAATTACCTCCCTTTTTAGGAAACTAACAAAAGTATCAACAAATAATTTCAAGATAGACATCAAAGGAATTTCTGGTCGGTTAGAAATTTGCAAAAATATTATATCAGTATAAATCCTTATTTGTCAGCTAATAAGAAATTTTATTCCATATTGCACTAGAAGTGTTAGGATGTTAATACCTTAAAACTTAAAAGTGGTTGTCTTAAAAGTGGTTGTAAATATATATATATTTTTACACATGATTATCAAAGAATTCATCTAAAAGTGGGGTATTGTGGATGGGACAACCAAAATAATTGAGCAATTACTTTATCACACACTTTACTGCATCATTTATGATATTACATAGATTATTGAACCTGAACTTTGTTGATTTTTATGAGTCACAAATACTTAACTGTCACTTTATGTAGAAATGATTAGAATTAGACCAATTTATAGTCAGGTATACACATGAATATAATTTAGATTTTCTGTGAGAAACAGATCAGTAAAGGACATGTTTATTGTCCCAATGACAGCATGGACCAAGTGCTGGTGAACAAGTGGCCTGCTATTGACTTAAAAACATCTATTTTATTAAGTATGAATTACATAATTATTGTCCTCAAATAACAGTTACTTAACACCAAATTTCATTCAACGTTTAACAGCTACATACAAATAATAAGAATCTAACATGTCAAGAATTTGCATGAAAGCATTTATATTGGGTATGACTCTTTAAATTATTTTTATTTTGACTCTTAACATTTTTAGCTCGTACAGTGCTCATCAATGGCTTTTGAGTGTCAGAGTAGAGCAGAATAGACTCTTGTAGAAGAACTGTGGGCAGGTTTCTAAAGTTTTAGGTTTATGGCCAATGTATTCAAAGTATTTCATTAGTTGACAGGTACAGAAGACATAAAAGTTTACAACAGATGAATCTTTTAAATTGGCACCATGTCTATCAAATTGATAGGTTTGATACATTTTGAAGTATCCCAACATGATGTGTGTCTGTAAGACACACATGAACTTAAAAACATGTTTGAGAGTTAGTAAACCAAAGGGATTTGTTATAATCACCAAGGTATTGTCAGCATACCTTATTATATGTTGAGGATTTTCACTCCTAAAAATGAAATCGGATGTAATGTCTTACTACTCTTATTGTGTATTTTTGATCTATTATTAAATGCCTTGTTTAACCCTTTACCAAATGATCCTGCTTCATTGTAATCCTGAAGAAATATTAAGACCTTCAAAAACATTGTGAGAAAAAGAGGGGCAGCATTTTTTCTTTATCCACAGTGTTTTGCTACCAACAAAGACAATCTGCAGCATTTGAACCTCATGTAATATGTCATCATTCTGTGATGTTTCCAAGTAGACAAATCCAATTTGTCATTTGGTAAAGATCTTAATCTGCAGGGTTCATTTTAGTTTTTGTCTGCGGTGGGCCCTTGGCCTCTAAATAATTTTTATATAGGCCAAGCTAATTGAAGTAAAATACTTTTAAGGAAACTGACCAAAACATGGAAAGACAGTTGCAATCAAAATTAAAGATTTTTAAATATGAGATAATGAAAAAAAAAACATACTTTCATTATTGACCAAATACTGCAAAAATTTAATTTTAGACAAACTGGAGATCAACAGGCAAGTAATTGTTACTGCACCTGATTGCCCTTTCTGTGGCCCACCCAGCCAACCATTAACTTCTTGTTGCATTGATTTTATACTATCTTTTTTATACACAAATTTGGTCTAAAACGAACACTGCATTTCTTGTTATCCAAGTCCTAAGCAATTACTATGTTGCTAAGGATCTTAGAAATATTAATTGATTACCTCATACAATGTTTGATGTAAAGGATCTTAGATTCAGAAGTAGCAAATAAATAATTCAGTATCTCATACAATTTTTGATATTAAGGATCTTACATCCAAATTTGATAAGATTGATCATGAAAAAAGCAGAATTTGAATTATAGTTTGGTTAGTAGGCTAAGTTAAATCTGTTCATGTAAGTTCTGAAAATGGCTTGTATAAAGTATACTAATCATCTTTGGGAAAAAAAAATGTTTCAAATTAACATGCATAAAACAAAATTAGTTTTATACTTCATTGCTCAGAAAGGTTGTCCTTGCCCAATGGATGATTTCCTTGGACTGGTTAGAACCCAGGAAACACAGCAGAGAGATACATGTAGTCAGGACAGAGTTGATTACTGGGTGGGCTCCAGGAAAAATTGATGACTTTTAATCAAGATTTTTTCATCATAAACAACCAAAAATATAGAGATAAACTGTCACCAATGACAGACCAAGGCAAGTCAGAAAGGTTTGTCGGTCTATTCAGGGGCAGCAGCTGTGTTTCATTTGCAAAGTTAACCTCATCTGAGCCCTTTTATCAAACCAACGTACATGTAATTGAAAAACAATTTTATCAGTTAAAAAAAAGACCATTTTCACAAGTTATGTGAATGCATTTATCTTACCTTTAGACTGACAAAGACAACTTCTATATTTTTGTCCTTTCATATTCAATATTAGACTTAACTCTTCACCAAACAACAAAATTATAGACTTTTCAAAATTAAAAGCTTTTGCAGACACCATCACCAATACAGCACAAAAGATAAGACCTGCCCTTGAAAGGGTGGAAAACATTGAGTGAAAAGGAGAAAATTCTGGTTACTAGCATTTTCTTCTTTTCCCACAATGTTTGCAAAAGCCTTCCTTTTGGGCTTAAAACTCAAGATTGTTTGGTACTGGGTTTAAAAGACCACACAGTTTGTGTGTGTGTGTGTGTGTGTCTGTGTATATAAGGTTCATGTAATGTGGAATGAAAAGGATTTTAACCTGTCATGTGCCTCTGACTACTTTAGATTTTTTCAGGCTAGTGCAGATCAGGATCAGACTATATAATGTAGCCTGCTCTCAGATGTGCACTGCCTAATGAGTAAAGTTCAGCATTGAAATGACATTTTTTTCTGGTCTCTGTCCCATGTCTACACAGTTTGTTTGGCACTTGAAGGATATATCAAATAGATATGTAGAGCTTAATGGTACATTTATTTTTATACATTAGATCTACATTTATGTACATACTGATATTTTTTTCTTTTTCTTTTGAAATTTTCCTTGATCAAATTATCTTAATATCATTGTCTTAAATTAAAATTCTGGAATACAATATTTATGATTTGAGACATTGAGGTATGACTTTGATATACTTCTACCTGCCTAAAAATCAAAATTTAAATATAACCTGGTAGTTCTAAACTGATTGTCTACTGTGGTGTCAAGGGTGTAAGACAATATGGTTGCCATATACTGTTGAAGGGTAGCAAACTTAGAAAGTTTGAAAAAAAAAAATCAAAATATGAGCTGCACTCAAACTGTGCCATTTCACTAAGATGCCACACTTTACCTTCAAATTACAACATCCTGCCTCAATTTACGAGGCCGTCCCCTGGAATCAGCCACTAATAAATGAAAAAGAAGACATGAATGTTAATCTTGCTCTGTCGACAGACCTACATATTTTGTGTGTGTGTGTGTGTGTGTGTGTGTGTGTGTGTGTGTGTGTGTGCGGGTGTTTCTTTTTTTTTTAAATAATTCCAATTATATGAAATAAATCAATACAGATCAATACCACATAATTACCAAAACCCCAAAATGACCAACAAATAATGTCTTGCTAAACCTTTAGACTGCATGTTGATGAAACACACTATCAGTCTCTAGGACAAACCATCTTAAAACAGTTCCAAATATATTCTGACCCTCATGACATCAGTTCATGCATATTCTTACATTATGTCTCTAATATCCTGTAACACTTTTTATGGTTCTAAGACTATGTAGATCTACTTCTAGTGAAAACTTGATCATGCTCCTTGACCACCCCCTTCTTGCTACAACCCAACCATCAACAAAACTCACAGCTTATAATGTCAATATTACTAGCATTATTTGCAAAGATGCTTCAATAAAATAGGTACATTAACTACCAATTATCTAACACTATCATAGACAAGTTACATTACATTGATCATGTAGATTGGTAGATCAGTCAATAGTTATTTATAAGTCTCACTATATCACACATTAAGGTAGTACCCTCCTAATGTAAAACAGCAATTTCCACTTTAATATTATCCTACAAAATTTGCTATGATTAAAGTTGAGTATTATTGTACTACTTTAACCGAGCTACTTTTTCCTTCTTAGAATTATCATTTATAAATCTAAAACCACTATACTCTCATTACAAAGGGCGATAATAATTACCTCCCTTTTTAGGAAACTAACAAAAGTATCAACAAATAATTTCAAGATAGACATCAAAGGAATTTCTGGTCGGTTAGAAATTTGCAAAAATATTATATCAGTATAAATCCTTATTTGTCAGCTAATAAGAAATTTTATTCCATATTGCACTAGAAGTGTTAGGATGTTAATACCTTAAAACTTAAAAGTGGTTGTCTTAAAAGTGGTTGTAAATATATATATATTTTTACACATGATTATCAAAGAATTCATCTAAAAGTGGGGTATTGTGGATGGGACAACCAAAATAATTGAGCAATTACTTTATCACACACTTTACTGCATCATTTATGATATTACATAGATTATTGAACCTGAACTTTGTTGATTTTTATGAGTCACAAATACTTAACTGTCACTTTATGTAGAAATGATTAGAATTAGACCAATTTATAGTCAGGTATACACATGAATATAATTTAGATTTTCTGTGAGAAACAGATCAGTAAAGGACATGTTTATTGTCCCAATGACAGCATGGACCAAGTGCTGGTGAACAAGTGGCCTGCTATTGACTTAAAAACATCTATTTTATTAAGTATGAATTACATAATTATTGTCCTCAAATAACAGTTACTTAACACCAAATTTCATTCAAAGTTTAACAACTACATACAAATAATAAGAATCTAACATGTCAAGAATTTGCATGAAAGCATTTATATTGGGTATGACTCTTTAAATTATAGTCCTGACTTTTATTATTTTTATTTTGACTCTTAACATTTTTAGCTCGTACAGTGCTCATCAATGGCTTTTGAGTGTCAGAGTAGAGCAGAATAGACTCTTGTAGAAGAACTGTGGGCAGGTTTCTAAAGTTTTAGGTTTATGGCCAATGTATTCAAAGTATTTCATTAGTTGATAGGTACAGAAGACATAAAAGTTTACAACAGATGAATCTTTTAAATTGGCACCATGTCTATCAAATTGATAGGTTTGATACATTTTGAAGTATCCCAACATGATGTGTGTCTGTAAGACACACATGAACTTAAAAACATGTTTGAAAGTTAGTAAACCAAAGGGATTTGTTATAATCACCAAGGTATTGTCAGCATACCTTATTATATGTTGAGGATTTTCACTCCTAAAAATGAAATCGGATGTAATGTCTTACTACTCTTATTGTGTATTTTTGATCTATTATTAAATACCTTGTTTAACCCTTTACCAAATGATCCTGCTTCATTGTAATCCTGAAGAAATATTAAGACCTTCAAAAACATTGTGAGAAAAAGAGGAGCAGCATTTTTTCTTTATCCACAGTGTTTTGCTACCAACAAAGACAATTTGCAGCATTTGAACCACATGTAATAATGTCATCATTCTGTGATGTTTCCAAGTAGACAAATCCAATTTGTCATTTGGTAAAGATCTTAATCTGCAGGGTTCATTTTAGTTTTTGTCTGCGGTGGGCCCTTGGCCTCTAAATAATTTTTATATAGGCCAAGCTAATTGAAGTAAAATACTTTTAAGGAAACTGACCAAAACATGGAAAGACAGTTGCAATCAAAATTAAAGATTTTTAAATATGAGATAATGAAAAAAAACATACTTTCATTATTGACCAAATACTTAAAAAATTTAATTTTAGACAAACTGGAGATCAACAGGCAAGTAATTGTTACTGCACCTGATTGCCCTTTTTGTGGCCCACCCAGCCAACCATTAACTTCTTGTTGCATTGATTTTATACTATTTTTTTTTACACAAATTTGGTCTGAAATGAACACTGCATTTCTTGTTATCCAAGTCCTAAGCAATTACTATGTTGCTAAGGATCTTAGAAATATTAATTGATTACCTCATACAATGTTTGATGTAAAGGATCTTACATCCAAATTTGATAAGATTGATCATGAAAAAATCAGAATTTGAATTATAGTTTGGTTAGTAGGCTAAGTTAAATCTGTTCATGTAAGTTCTGAAAATGGCTTGTATAAAGTATACTAATCATCTTTGGGAAAAAAAATGTTTCAAATTAACATGCATAAAACAAAATTAGTTTTATACTTCATTGCTCAGAAAGGTTGTCCTTGCCCAATGGATGATTTCCTTGGACTGGTTAGAACCCAGGAAACACAGCAGAGAGATACATGTAGTCAGGACAGAGTTGATTACTGGGTGGGCTCCAGGAAAAATTGATGATTTTTAATCAAGATTTTTTCATCATAAACAACCAAAAATACAGAGATAAACTGTCACCAATGACAGACCAAGGCAAGTCAGAAAGGTTTGTCGGTCTATTCAGGGGCAGCAGCTGTGTTTCATTTGCAAAGTTAACCTCATCTGAGCCCTTTTATCAAACCAACATACATGTAATTGAAAAACAATTTTATCAGTTAAAAAAAAGACCATTTTCACAAGTTATGTGATTGCATTTATCTTACCTTTAGACTGACAAAGACAACTTCTATATTTTTGTCCTTTCATATTCAATATTAAACTTAACTCTTCACCAAACAACAAAATTATAGACTTTTCAAAATTAAAAGCCATTGCAGACACCATCACCAATACAGCACAAAAGATAAGACCTGCCCTTGAAAGGGTGGAAAACATTGAGCGAAAAGGAGAAAATTCCGGTTACTAGCATTTTCTTCTTTTCCCACAGTGTTTGCAAAAGCTTCCTTTTGGGCTTAAAACTCAAGATTGTTTGGTACTGGGTTTAAAAGACCACACAGTTTTTGTGTGTGTGTGTGTGTGTGTGTGTGTGTCTATGTATATAAAGTTCATGTAATGTGGAATGAATAGGATTTTAACCTGTCATGTGCCTCTGACTACTTTAGATTTTTTCAGGCTAGTGCAGATCAGGATCAGACTATATAATGTAGCCTGCTCTTAGATGTGCACTGCCTAATGAGTAAAGTTCAGCATTGAAATGACATTTTTTTCTGGTCTCTGTCCCATGTCTACACAGTTTGTTTGGCACTTGAAGGATATATCAAATAGATATGTAGAGCTTAATGGTACATTTATTTTTATACATTAGATCTACATTTATGTACATACTGATATTTTTTTCTTTTTCTTTTGAAATTTTCCTTGATCAAATTATCTTATTATCATTGTCTTAAATTTTTCATTCATTTTTTCATTCATTCATTCATTCATTTCCTTTCTTTCATATATGATTTAAATAGCAACTTTGCTATTCCTCAATATTGTTATTTTGGCTTAAAGTTTATGTGATCTGACTGTCTATATTAGTGCATCCCTTGCTGACCTTTGTAATAAAGAGGGTATTTTAATTTATCATTTTTAAGTTAGGATGTATTGTGTATTTAACCCTTTAGCACATAATCCTGAGTTTTAATGACCCTGAAGAGGAAGAATTGTGAAGAAACCATTGTGGATAAAGGAGAAAATGCTGATAATCAGCATTTTTTCCTTTGCCCACAACATTTTCCAGCCTCCAAGGGAAAAGTTTAGTGTTTGAGTCACATTTGATATCTTGTCTGCCACTGCTTTCAATTTGGACAAGTCTAAGATTTTGTCATTTGGTAAAGAATTAATATATTGAGAAGTAAAGTCATGCTTTCTATGTGAATGTAATCTCTGTTGGTTTAAAAACATTTCAAAGATGTTTTCTGTGAAAAGATTTTAGATCAAACTGGGGAATCAATATCAAATAGATATTGGGGACAATCAAAGACTTGGTGCTCTTAGAAGATTCATCAGCAGGTCTATATATAAATGCATTGACACTGTCTGATTTCAATTCAGTAACACATATAAATCAGCTGTTGGAATACTTTGAATTACCAAAATCAGCCACACCACCATGAAAACCTTATAACAAACTTTTCAATGTATTAAATTATACTTGATGCTATAGCTGTTGCAACTTATGCATGCAAATTTTTACTGTTTCAATTTAGCAGCTTCTCTTACAAAGTATTTGCATAAAGGTTATTTAAGATAAGAAAATGAATAGACAACAATACGTTACATTTATGATGTTTAAATTACTATTTTTTCCTGTTAAATCAAAACAGTAAGAGAAAACATGTAGCCTGAATTTGCAGTAATGGTAGTTCAGATCATAAATGCTAGGCTGGTTTTAAACACTTTAGAAATTTACCAGCCAAGTCCAAGTTCATATAGACCTAATTGTTAAAGAAACTTGTCATATATTATATTTCCAGTCATGTTTCAAGGTGTCATTTATAAAACAAAGACATCACAATTTTTAAGTGTTGCTAGATTATTTCAAAGTTCAAATGCAAAAATGAGGATAATGTCTTAGTTTCAACAGTTTTGGTAAGCCTAGGAACACTCGTTAATTGTTGGAACATTTGTTAATTGCTCATGAACTTTAGCCTAGATGATCCTACACATTTAATGTGTCAACAACATTCGCATACTGATAAAAGCATAATTCAAGCATACTTCAATAAATATCTTGTAAATAGCATATTTGCAACTTTCAATAACAACTATGTAATGAGTAAATCATTGGTAGTTACTTCCATTCATTCCTTGGAGATTTTTGGGATTGATTGGATGGAGTATTGATCATAGTGGATAAAGAACACTGATAATTTATCTGGATACTTCATTGAAAATGGATTTTTGAAATAGCAAAAACACACAAGGCGAAACATATCATTCTGTCTCAGCCATAAGTAATCAGGTTCCCATCCCCATGTATCTGAGCTACTGGTTTTCCACACAAAAAAAAAAATAGGGACATTTACACAAATAAACAAAATAGGAATACAGGAAAAATATAGGAATATTATAATTATCATAAAACAAAAACAACAACCACAAAAAAAAAAGAAAAGGAATATCTAAATATAGAAAAGAATAAAGAACTACAACTCTAAAATAGAATATATATACCTATATATATGATAAAAAAAAATAATAACAATAATAATGAAAAACATCTTGTTAAAAAAAAAACTTATGAAAAACTTGAAAAAAGAATGAAATAAACTTTAGAATTAAAAAAAAAGTAATAATAATAAAAAAAAAAAAAAAAAAGAAACATGAAAAGAAAGCAATATAAATAATTAGGAAAATATAGTAAGTTACAAAGAAGTAAAAAAAAGAAATAAAATATTAACAGGGAAATAAATTATACAAGAATATATGAATAAAAGAAAATAATATAGGGGATAAAAAAGATACAGAAATACATGAACTGCTGCTTTAAATTCTAACACAAAAAAAGGAGTTGCAATACAAAATGACATTGCCAAGTTTAAACAAACAGTTAGCTTTATACATAAAGCAACAACTTAATTTTTACTCACAAATGCAAAAAAACAGAGAGTGTAATCTTAAGTACTGTAGATTGATTTTGAACTGTTTACCGGATAATCCTGAGTTTCAAGGCTCTAAGGATCAAGGCTTAAATTGAAAACACTGCTATCAGCATTTTCTCTATTTGCCAACATATTTTATGTGCTTGTCAAAGACCAATCCAACCATATGAGCCACATATTATTATATACAGTAGTCTACAAATGCTTTCGATTTGGACAAAATGAAATGGTCATTTGAAAAAGAGTTATGCAAGGAATATGATTTTACTTACCATTAACATTAAAGTAAACCTAAATGTTCATTTTGTATTTATACAAGTTTTTTCTGTAGGTTTAACAAATAATCACATTCTGTGCAGTTTACTTGAATTGTTTATAGGCAAAGTTGTACATGTAGTGCTGAAAAAAATCTTTATTGCTTTTTTTTTTCCTATAGAGATTTTCAGTTGGAATATGTTTGTTTCTGATACCCCCTGTCCCTGGCAAAAGTATTGCAGAAAGTATCAGAAGCAAGCATTGTCCATCCTTGTCCTTTTATTTTACAGTAATGACAGGAAATTGCACACACTTGTAAACAATTTTCATCATGAGCTAAAACATACAGATTTGTAAAGTGCGAAGGAATCATCAGGAGAGAATTACCTTAGTTACAAACTTAAAAACCAAAAAATATTTAAATAGTTGATCAACAGTCATGAAATAGGATACAAATAATAAACTTAAGATTTTCAGTACTTTGTTAATGAGGAATCTTTGATTGAAAAATAGAAATATTGACACAAAAGAACTCAAGTTCACTCTATGTTTCAAGAAAACGAAAACAAATAAATATAAAGTTACAGGACAGAAGCGTGATTAACAAGTTAGATATGCATACAGATTTCATCAGCAGCAGGTCATTCACCCACAAACACATGCGAGCAGGAAAGTCTTTTGAATAGTAAGTTTGTTTGATTCCTTTGCAAGAGCAAAGAAATCAAGATTACATGTACATGTATTCATATTAAGATGAAATTGAATTGAAAAACAAAAAAATAAAACAAATAATGTTGTAGTTTATTAACTCTTTATAATATACAATTCTGAGTTTTAATTAGTTAGAAATAAGACTTGAAAACACTGAGGAAAAAGGAAAAAATGCTGGTTACCAGCATTTTATCCTTTTTCCACAATGTTTTCTTCCCGTTCAAAGACAAATTTTCTTATTTGAGTGCCATTTACTTTGGTCCAAATTGAAAGCAATTGCAGATGACATTCTAAAATTTTAAAACCTGTTATCAGAAAGAAAAATTGATTAAAAGAATACTAAAAACTACCTTAAACTTGAAGATAAAAATGAGTAAAGCTGCATTAACAGTACAAAAATGAAATTTTCACATTGAGAAAGCATACAGTCAGCTTTCTACAGTAGCAGGGTCATTTCTCACTTACAAACACAGGTTTAAGCAATAAAAATAGAATTGTGAGTTACATAAGTTCAGATTTTACTTAGAATAGAATTAACCAAGAATAGTCATATTGATTTAAAACAATCTAAAGTATAAATCAGAAAAGAAAACAAAAAAAAGCAAAATAAAATTACTGGAAACAACTTTTCCCACAACTAGCCCACTCCTTTCCCCATTCCCCATCCCCACCCCCATAGAAAACAAGAACCAGAGGTTGGTTTTTTTTTTGTTTTCAATTAAAGATCCCATGGCTTTGAAGTGGTAATACTTGAAAAAGATGACAGACACTTTGCCTGAGGCTCTAATGAGAAAAATCTACAAGTCAGCAGTGCATCTACATGGTAAGTTAAAAACTGTACAGGTAGATTAAGATCAGGCTAAACAGACTATGCATTCTAATCTTAGACATAAACTGTTTTTTTTTTCAGAGATATTCTTTCCAAAGCAACAATTTGGAAAGAGTAATAGTCTAGATTGTCCTTTAACTCTTTACCAACCGACAAAATTTGAAGTAATTGCAAATCGAAAGCATTTGCAAATGACAAAATCATTGTGACTGAAAAATTAAAATTTGGCCTGAGAAAGGTAGAAAATATTGAGGGAAAAGGAGAAAATGCTGGTTACCAGCATTTTCTCCTGTTCCCACAATGTTTTCAAAAGGCTTCTTTCTCAGTATTGTTAAAGCTGGGGATGGTGTGGTGAAGGATTAACCCGCCACCAAACAATCCTGTGTTTAAAGACCCAGGGGAAAAAAGCCTTTGAAAACATTGTGGGAAAACAAAAAAATGCCAGTTAGCAACATTATTTCCTTTTCCTGCAGTGTTTTTTATCTTATCGCAGACAAATTCCATCATTTGAGTGATATTAGTCATCTGCAAAATCTTTCACTCTGGACCAGTCGGGGTCCTGTGTGGGTCAGTGGTAAAGTGTGGGACTAGTATCCTGGAAGCCCTGGGTTCGAGCAGCACTAGATCCACTGGGCCTTTTGTGGGTGTTTCCTTGGGTAAGACACTTCAGAGTTCTAGCCTAGTACTGGTAAAATCCAAGAAATATATGAATATGTGAGCTGTTGCCGTGATGACTGAAATATTGTTGCAAGAGGCATAAAACACCAATCAAGAACAGTCAATCTGGGCCAGTCAAAATTTCTGTTGTTTGGTATTTTAGCCTTTTCCAAGCAATCCTTTGTTCTCATGACCCTGATGAAGACCCCTTCCTAAAACATTGTGAAAAAGGGAGGAAATGCTGGTAACCAGCATTTTCTCCTTTTGCCACAATATTTTCTAGCCTGTCAAAGAGCCTCAGTTCACTTGTACCACTTTCAGAGTTTTTGCCTGCAGATGCTTTAAATTTAGGATAGTCTTAGATTTGAAGTTCTGGAAAGGGTTAAAGAGAAAATCAAGAATAGTCATGATTAACCCTTTACCACACAATCTCCATTTTTAATGACCCTTAGAAAGAAAGCTTTTGAAAACATTGTGGGAAAAGGAGAAAATGCCGGTAACCAACATTTTCTCCTTTTCCCACAATGTTTTAATTCTTCTGTATAAAATACAGATTCCATCAATTAAAGCACACTTAAATTATTGCCTGCAAGAACTTACAATGTGGACAAGTCTACATTTTGCTTGTGTGGTAGATTTAAATGAAACAAGCAAAGATTTGTAAAAACAGAAAAGTAAAAAATAGCAACACAAAGTTACTTTATAAACTTACTCGAAATCATTGCCTCACAACAATACCCCACCCCCATCCCCCTACCCCTCCTCCAAAATAAAATACAGAGGTTTTCTTTTATTTGTTCTTAGAGTTTTCAATTCAAGATACCACAGTTTCAAAGTGTCAGTGCTTGGAAAAATGGCAGACACTTTGTCGGCAGCAGTTATCAGAGCAATCTACAACTCAGCAGTGCGTCTATATGGTAAGTTGAACAGATCAGGTATTTAACCCTTTATGACATAATCCCAGGTTTTAACGACCCTATGGAATAAGGATTTCGAAAATATTAAGAGTAAAAGAGAAAATGCTGGGAACCAGCATTTCTCCTTTTCCCATAATGTTTTCAAAAGCCTTATTCAAGGAACAGGGTTCATCATTTGGTCCACATTTCTCTGGTCATTTTTAAATGCTTTTAATTTGGAGTAGTCTAGAATTTCATTGTGTGGTAAAGGGTCAACCCTTTATCAAACAACAAAATTTTTGGATGTGACCAAATTGAAACCATCTGCAAACAACAAAATAAATGTGACTCAAAATTTGAAGTTTGTTTTGGGAAGAGTAGAAAACAGAAAATATTGTGGGAAAAGGAGATATTGCTGGTTAACAGCATTTTCTTCTTTTCCCGCAATGTTTTCAAAAGGTCTCTTTCTCAGGGTTGTTAAAAGTCGGGATTGTGTGGTATGATCAGACTGAACAGAATATGCAATCTGATCTGAGATCTACATTACAAATTTCTGTACAGATATTCTCACAACATGATATGAAATTGTAATACATGTATCTTGACAGCCCTTAAAGTCATTACCATATGAAATTTTTAGACTTGTACTAATTGAAAGTATATACATGTAGACAACAATTTTAAGGTCTATGGCCCCCAACTCATAATTGGTAAACATCGACATTTTCGTAAAGGCTATTTGGCCAATCTTGGCAGCTACCGTCTTAGAGTTAGGAGCTGTAGACTTACTAACTCATCAGTAAATATCGTGCAACATCGATGTTTTCATAAAGGCTATTCGGCTAATCTTGGCAGCTTTCGCCTTTTAATATGTGAGTTAGGGGCTGTAGACCATAAATATGGCTCAAAAGATGGGTTTGCCTTTGAAGAGGTAAAAAACATGTTTTTGAAACTTAGGAATGTGTGGTAAAAGTTTAAACTAATGGAAAATATCCACTTAGTTTATTTAGCAACCTGCTGAATAAATTTGCTGCAGGTATCTTTGAGAATACTCTTGTAAAAAAGGCATTTTCAATATTCATTTTATGGACTACAACCCCTAACTCCTAACATCGATGTTTATGTTAAGGCTATTCAGCCTATCTTGGCAGCTTCCATCTTTAATATGAGAGTTAGGGGCAGTAGACTCAGTAACACTTTGATAAATTTTGTGTAACATCGACATTTTCGTACAGGCTACTCCTAACTCCTAACATCGATGTTTATGTTAAGGCTATTCAGCCAATTTCGGCAGCTTCCATCTTTTAATATGAGAGTTAGGGGCCATAGACCTTAATGTGAATATGCCAGTATGTGGAAAAATGAGAAATATGTCTTTTGACACAATATTTTCTAAAGTACATGTATTCTTTAGCATTACTCAAATATATTTAACTCTTCCTAATGGCAAATTTTTAGACTTGCCATTTGCAGATGACAAATGTACCTCTATTTATGAAATTATCTTTGAAAGGGTAAAAAAAAACCTCGTCAGAAGAGGAGAAAATGCTAGTGTCCAGCATTTTCTCCTTTTACCAAAATGTTTTCAAAAGCTGTCTTACTCAAGGACTTTAATCCTTAGGCTACTAGGCACGACTCACTGACCTTTTGTGTACGGTGTAGATCAAGATAAGACTGCACAGAATGTGCAGTCTGAACTTGGATCGACACTGTCCTAGAAGGATTTATTATTTCCCAAAACAAACCTTTGAACTAGTAATATTTGGGTTTTTACTATCGAAATGAAAATTTCATACTATTTTTTTAAGCAGAGTTAAAACTTGGGCATGTGGTAAAGGGTTAAAGGCCTAGATACCAATGCATTGCTGAATCGCCATTCATTCATTCATTCATTCATTGTGGCGCATACTGAGCCCCACTAGCTCAGTTGGTAGCGTGCAGGACTTGAGAACAGGGGGTCGTGGGTTCAATCCCTGGCTCGGCCAATTTCTTTCAGAAGATTGATGATAGTCATTGTGACAGGATTCATTCCTCTCCCACCGCTGACCATTGTCTTGACGATGTTTATGTGGGAAACCAACCAGTGGCTTGGAAAGACTATTGTGCGGAATGATGTTTAAAACAGTGTTAAACACTATACAATCAATCAATTATTGTGGTACATGTACATGTCTTTTACGTAGGTGTTGATATTATGCTAAAATTATGTATATGTAGAATGATAAATTTTGTTTAAATTTTATTATTATTCCTTTGAAATCTGTTGCAGGGAGGGAATGAACTCGCCTATATGGAAATTTCGGGATGATTATGGACTCGAGGTAGGTCAAAGTTGTCAGTCAGTTTTTAGCTGTACCATTGTTAAGTTTTCTAAATTCACACGTATTTGGCTCAACAGAACTTTTATCAGTAGAGCTAGAGAAGGTTTTAGTGTATTTTTTGTTTCATCATTTTGTGCATAAAATCCCTGTCTGCAATGCTCTTCATCTTGGCTGTATGGACACAATAAGAGGAACACTGGGTGCAGGACATTCATACATGTCCTGTTTGTACAAAGTTTTGCTAGGTTTGACTTTCCATATAACATCTTTATATTTTCAAGTGTGTTTCTTTCTGAATATTTATGACAGATTATAGGTTAAGTCTTAAACACACAATCGCAACTTTTAAAAACCCTACGGCAAAAAAGGCTTTTGAAAACATGGTGGTGAAAGAAGAAAATGCTGGTAACCATATCATAGACAAAAACCGTTATTTGACGCACATTTTATTTGTTGTCTTCAAATTTGGACAAGTCTAAAAGTTCTGTTGTTTGGGAATTAGTTAAAGCAATAAGGAAATGACACTTTTAAACTTTTTCACAGTATAGAAGTTCATAAACAATGAAAAAGCAAATTTAATGTTTGGAAGGATTTGTTTCTCTAGCCTTTATTTTCAAATTAAGCACTAAAAGTTCTTTTGATGAATGAAAATGCTTTACCTTAGTATAAAGTTAATATAAACAAGTGAGGCTCAGTTAACTGATGGTAGGAATTTCCATTACCAGTATATACATTGTGACCAAGAACAGGGGTTAAAACCACAAATGGAAGTTTCAACTATCAGGTTGTTGGCAAAACTTCAATTGTAAAGAGGTAGAAATATTCATTGATTATCCAGTAAAAAGTTCTTACATATAAGCTTTAACTCAAGAAGACCTACAGACCGCAAAATCTAGCTGCTGACAATATCTTCCTTGAAATATAATTATGTAAACTGTTGGGTTAAATAAGCATTATGGCACAAAGTAACAAATTTAATCAAAATTGGATTGAAGCTCCTGGAAAACCTACTTTTAGTACAATAATTAAAAAAAATAAATCGGAGTATTAGACTAAAAGTTCATAAATAAAACATTTTACATTAGGTTCCTATAGGCAAGTGAGGATCGGCAGACTGACAGTTGGAATTTCCATTTCCAGTACATACTGTACATTGTGGCCAGGGACAGGGGTTTTATAAAACAAATGGAAGTTTCAACTGTCAGGTTGCTGTCAATAATATTTTCAAATTATATGTAACTACATCAAGTATACATAAAGTATGAAAGTGTAAAGTTCATTTCAAGGTCACTTAGACAACTTCTGTACGTAAATTTCACTTCAAAAACAAAAAATTTCAGCTATCAGGTTGTTCAAAATAACATTTATCTTTTTGTAAATAGGTCAAATGCACATCATGGTATCAAAAAAAGTTTCCTGTAGGTGAATTAAGCTGCTGGCAAAAGAATCATCTATATTTTTAAACAGCATTTTCGCTTTTTTTCCCCCACAATATTTTCTTTTGTTTTGAGAAGGTTTTAAAGAAAGCGGTCATCATACATGCTTCATTTGTCGTCTGCAGGTGCTTTCATTATGAAATAGACAGTAAAGATTTAACCCATTTCCACATAATCCGGACTTTTAACAACCCTCACAAAGACGGCTTTTGAAAACATAGTGGGAAAAGGAGAAAATGCTGGTAACAAGCATTTTTTCCTTCTCCCACTATACATTCTACCCTTTCAAAAACAAATTCTGCCATAATAGCTGCATTTAAATTGTTGTCTGCAAATGCTTTGAATTTGGACTACTGGTAGTCCAAATTTTGGTCGTTTGGTAAAGTACTACTTAAGGTCTTTATCAGCAAATCAAACTTTGTACACTTGAAGCCCATGCTGTGAATATGTTGCATCTCTGTTCCTAATACATCTGGATTGTTGGCTCTTCATGCTGTGTTGTGTCAAAATGAATGAAAAAACAAGTACCAGAAAACCTCTTCATAACAAATTATTATAATTTGCTAAAATTTTCTAAATTCAAAATTGTTTTTGTTTGTATATTTTTCATGCTTATTTCATACTTCAGAGGAGCTTTTGTGGACAGTGCTATCCCCACATTGATAACCTAGGTACCGGCCTGCAAAAGTGTACCTGATATGGCCAATGTACAGAGAGGATATAGAACCTTATGCCTTTTCTGTTGCAAAGTATTTGCAGGTAAAGATAGTACTGCCATGGAGTGTGTTGGGTACCCTGGTGCAGAGATCATTTATAGAGATTATAGGATCCCTGCCTAGTCTTATTAAAACCTCAACCCAAACAATTTACTTTTCATATTTGCGCCCGTCTCTCATGTAAGACTGTCAGGCCAAGGCATGTCGGAAAACATTGTAATATAACCCCATAGTGACATCAACATGGCCATTTACATGCTGACACCCACATTGTATGGAGCAAGGAAGAAAATGGCCATTGACATGCCTAGAGAAAAAGCTCCTCCCTATATTGGCCACACCATGCAAGGTGGACAGTCTTGTCTGATGCCTGGAGTGTATAAAATAAATATTATATATTGTGTCGGCATATTAGGTAAAGGTTTCTACTTATTCCCATACAGGTTTTTTGGTTTTGATCCTTGAGAAAAAAGGACACAGCAGAGAGTAGAATGGTCATTACAAAGCTGACACCAAAATGAGCATTTGTTTTGAAAAAAATGACCATGAACATGCCTGTAATATATTCGCTAAAATATTGGCCACACCGTGCTATGTGAACGCTCTTGTCTTGTTGAATGTTTGGTGTGTAATACAGAATGCAGTATTGCGTCAGCTTAAAGGGAAAGGAATTAAATAAATTTTACATCAATGAAGTTATTTCTTATCATCAAAATTTGTAATTCTTTGAGAGCAACAGGCTAAATCAAATGACCACTTTGGCCTACTTGGGGATGTGTATGTAGTTCCTTACCTCTGTTTTTGTTTAATTTTAGGTAAAGTGCAGATCTAGAGCAAAACAGACATACTATGGAAGGCAAAAACAGATAATTTTTGAAAGTTGAATCATTTGGTCATATACAATATACAAATGTAAAAAATACAGTCCCAGCGATCACCACAACACTCTTCACACCCCTACTGTAGACAGATTAACTCTTTACCAAACACCGAAAAAGTAGGCTTGTCCAAATTGAAAGTGTTTGCAGACGACATATTAAAAATATGTCACTCAAATGCAGTGTGATGCGTTTTTTTTTAACTGCATCACACCCCATTTGAGTGACAGATCATGGATATCAGACACAACCAGTTGATCACCCTCTATGTACTTTGAATTCATTCAAGTTTCTTGAAAATGTTGGCTAGTGACACATGTACAGCCCCAGGGTATACAAGCAAATGGTGTATCTGAAATAAGCCAGTATTGTTATGAGTTAAGATATTTTACAAACTGATACCTCATTATGAAAAATGAAGTACATGTTATCTTTAAACGTTAAACAGAATAACATCTTACAATATCTGAAAGACATAGATTTTTATAATAAAATATAGAATTTTTAAATTTAGGACATAAATATAAAACACACTGGGTGACCCTGCAATGAGGATTGCCTCGTTTCTAAGTCTACTAGCACTTACAGTCACATAATGAATATATTCCACATTTTTCTGCTTTAATTTTTTATTCTTGTTCATGAAGTATTATTAACTTTTAAAGTACCACTTAGCTCTTACAACTATTGATAATACATTACCTTTCAAGCGCGCTAAATGACCATAGATGTAGATGCGCCATTAAACACCATTTAACCCTACAGCATAATGCAGACTTTTAATGATCCTTAGAAAAAAGCCTTTTGAAAACATTGTGGGAAAAAGAGAAAAGACTGTTAACCCTGTCCTCACAAAGAAAAATCGCAACATTTGAGCCACACTGAAATTGTTGTCTGCAAATGCTTTCAAATTGGACAAGGCTAAAATTTTGTCATCTAGTAAAGGGTTAAAGAAAAAATAAGAAATGAAGTACCTGTACATATAGTTTGTTTTTGAATTAACCCATTACCAAAAACCAAAATTTTAGATTTGTCCAATTGGTAAACATTTTCAAAAGACAAATGTGGTTTTGAAAGTATGAAAAACATTGTAAGAATAGGAGTAAATTATGTTTACCTGCATTTTTCCTTTTTCCTAGAATGTTTTGAGAAGCAATCTACCTGAAGTTCAATAAAACTTGAAATTGTTTGTTACAGGGGTTTGAACCAAAGTTGATTTTCCTACACTGGACATTTTCCATTTGTTTTTTCACTGGCTATTCCCTCCATTACACAGATTGGCCTTAACCCTTTTTTAGGCGAAAAATTTGCAGATGACAAAGTATATGTGGCTCAAATGATGGAATTTGTCGTTCAAGGGGGAAAAAATACTGGGGAAAAGAAACTGCTGGTAACCAACGTTTTCTCCATTTCCCACAATGTTTATAAAAAATCATTTCACTCAGGGCCATTTAAACATACTGTTAATTATCAGCTCTGTCCATATTGTGTGATGGAACTACTCTTTTAAAAGTGTTTGAAAATATTGTGGGAAAAGAAACAAATGCTAGTTTACCTAGCTAAACAAAATGGGGGGGGGGGGGGGAGAAAGGAAAGAAAAGGGTAAAAATCACTGGGTAAATGAAAGTACATGTAGCATTTTTTTCTTTTCCTACAATGTGTTCAAGAATCCACCAACTCAGGGTCATAAAAACATGTTTAACTCAAACTGCCATTGTCGCCTTGGATGGGTTTTGCGGATGGCGTAGATCAAGATCAGACAACAAAATGTGCAGACTGATTTTTGATTTACACCTTCCGCTACCTCATGTTCATCTTTTGCTGCCGAGCCCCGGTAGCTCAGTTGGTAGCGTGCAGGACTTGAGAACAGGGGGTCGTGGGTTCGATCCCCGGCTCGGCCAATTTCCTTCCGAGGACTGATGATAGTCATTGCGACAGGATTCGTTCCTCTCCAACCGCTGATCATTGTTTCGACAATTGGTTATGTGGGAAAGCAGCCAGTGGCTTGGAAGGAAAAATTGTGCAGAGTACTGGTAAAAGAGACTCCAGGAAAGCATGGATAGGTGCACTGGCCTCCGCAATATAACTGAAATAATGTTGAAAACGGCGTTAAACACCAAACAATCAATCAATCAATCATCTTTTACTAGTCAGCTCACAAACGCAACGTAAATTTATTTAAAGCCTTCGAAAAAGTAGAATGCATTTAATTGGTAGTGAGAGAGTTAACCCTTATATTGCTAAATAACTGAAATAAAACTTTGAAGCCGATAGTAATCAAAGCGTTGAGAACACTGAAGTGGTATTTGTCAAGGAAACCATTGTGTGGAATTAATAATTTGAAAGAAAAGGAGAAATATTATTCAAATATTGGCTTGAAAGTCAACCTACGAAGCAAATAAATAATTTTTTCGTTAAAGGGAGTGTATTCACGACAAAGTAAGGATTATTTGTGTATTGGTGATCTCCCATTGATCATTAGGAGGAGTCAGGAGTAACGTCCCTTGACAATAGGATGCATGATGGATAGAGAGAGAAACCATGTGAATATATCAAATAAAATTAAGTTTGTAACTGAAAACTATGATTTTGAAATATATTTGGCCGTTAACATTTAATTCCCAACAATCAGTTATTTCGATATATAAATATTCATGCCCAATCAAATGGAGTAGCGCACAATCATGGGATGAACAAGCCATTGGATGAACTGGTTTTGGAACGAAAAAGCCCAGGACCAAGCGATCAGTAGACAAATTTTGTATATATCATTGCGCCAAGGCACCTGTAAACAGTTTGTTTCGAATTGGCCATGTCAAAATTAGAAATAATTGAGAAAGGTAGGTTTTCAGTGCAATTTTGATAAGAAGAAGAGTTATTACACCCACGAATTGTGTTAGATTAAAGAAAAGAAGCATTTAATTTTTCTACGAAACAGGAGGTCATGACCTTTCCTTCTTTGTTCTATAGGTTTGACCCCCAAATGCGAATCTGAGGGGTCATGGAGCTAGCAGCCATTTTTAGCGGCAAATATAAGGGTGGGGTAAGGGCATGAAAGATTGCGAAAAAACGGCATGGAAACGTGCTATTTTGGACTTTATCCCCAGATTATGTGTTGTTTTGAGTTTCAATTTAGCTTTGCATTTTCAGGCTAGCTTCCTGGGTTTGCATTTTGTGAATTTTGGAATATTGGCGAAAATGGCATATTTTGTCAGTTTTTTTTCCGACCATCCCACTTGCCTGTATTGATCAGTAATTTTACTATTTCACAAGTTGAACATGATTTATTGATAAAATCTAAAGAAATAGGATTGTGCTGTTGCATTTAAGTGCTTTTTATAATTTCAGGTTGATTATTTTGACGTTTATCTTAAAAGTTTGGTGTGACGTCCCAAGGACCTACAACATTTTACACCGAAACTGTGTTCTGCTGCCCAATAGAAAGATACGGGCGAGCAGGGATCCTATATACACATGTATATATAGGATCCCTGGGGCGAGTGAAGCTATTTTCAATCAAGAATTAATATTTTCACGATCGATGGCCTCACCCAGTGTATTTTAACATGCCATTTCCAATTACATATCTGAGTGCTACCGAAAAACTCATTTGTCTGAGAAAAATTGAGTTTAATTGGGTTTATTTCCTTCGGCTTTGCACAAAATACGATACAGGGCTCCAGATAGAGGGAGTGATTTTGGTTTTAAAATTGAAATTGTTAATAATTCTCCACTAAACCCTATGTTGTGGGTATTCATTAGAACTGTCTTATCGAGACAATTCTAATGAGTACCCACAACATAGGGTTTCAAAGAGAAATAATGGATTTAGAATACCATCACTCCCTCTTATCTGGAGCTCTGACGATACATGGTCTTCAAAATTCAGTATTGAACTCATAGTGGTATTGTCTTCGACAAATACCACAAAAACACAAATTTTGCTATTTCAAAGGTATTTTTTGAAGGAAAATATATCCTTATCGGACAGTGTAGATCAAAGATCAGACTGCACGTTCTGTCCGCAAAAGGTCAGTAAGTCGCAAATAGCAGCCTAAGGGTTAATAGATAAAGGATTCAGGGGATGTAGTGGAGCGAAATGAAGCATATCAGCCAAGCAAAACGCAGTATAGCGCATAGATGATATTCGTGCTGTCAAATGACACAGATTGTCTTGAAAGCAAGATTTAGTTGTTTGGTGTTTGATCCATTTTCCATCGTTATTTCAGTCATATCATAGCCATCAACCCACTAATCCATGCACTCCTGGAGTTTCTATAACAAGTACTTGGCACAATATTCCTCCCAAGCTACTGTTTGCCTTTTCTCGTAACCACCGTTGAAACAACGTTGAAACTAGTGGTAAGAGTGGAATACATCATGAAGCAATGACTGTTATCAATCTCCTGAAAGTAATTGGTTGAGCTGGGGACTGGAACCAGCCACCTCCAGTGTCAAGCCCTGTACGCTACGGTCTGAGGTATTGGGCTCTAGTTACTTTCAAACTCAGTTGCAAAAAAAAAGTTTAGCCATGTGAGAGATAAATGGCTAATCTCAATACTCTAAAATTTTTAGAGTTTTACCTGGGTCAATGCTTATAAAACTTCTTTCGCGCTCAACTCAGCTGAGCATGGAATATCAAACGCGACACACAAGTTTACCTTTTGCAGACAGTGTAGATCAAGATCAGATTGCACGGAACGTGCAGTCTGATCTTGGATCTAAACTGTCCGATTAGGAGATAATTTCCTCCGAAAAATAAGTCTGAAATAACATTTATAATTCGGGATTTTACTATCGGCATGAAAGTGTTATTTAACTTATTCAGGCAGGATAAGGACTAAGATTCTGATACCGTTGAAATATCATAAAATAAGACTTTAAAGTTTGAGCACAAACTCAGTTGAGCAAGGACCCAAGTACCTTCAGTCTGAAGGGTTGCTCCGATGTTAATTTTGTGATTGGGTCTCCGCACTAGAACCAATCACAAAAAAAAACCGTCGGAGCACCCCCTCAGACTGAAGGTAGGACCCAAGTATCAGATCTATAAGCACGGGCACTGACCTAGGACAGCCTAAACGTCTTAGAAGGAGCCCATGTACATTGTTTCTCTTCTTTTGTCACAATATCTCTAGATCTACATGTTAACAGTTAAGATCGATGGATCGAATCGCGGCATATTGAAAAGAGGGTAACCAAATTTTCTTTGTCCTAGCCGGGCGAACACGTGCAAATTTATAAGATAAAGATCTGTGGAACTACACATCAGCAGGCTCCTGTTATGAAATCTGCGCAGCTTCAGTGATCATGCCAGACGAAATATGTCTGTGAAAGTTCTGCACGTTTGAGTATCGTGCTGCACTCCTTGTAACGAGCTATTTATAGATATAACTGGGTCTGACTTAACCTACAAAGAACTCGGAGGTGTAGACTAGTGAGATGTTGTAATCGACATTGCGTCTTGAAGGAGATCGTTTAAAGTATCTATGAATAAAAGTAAGTTTCCGTGTTAGTTAATCGTTGACTTTATTTGTGCAGGTTGAGAGGTTGTTAAGATGTAGATCTAGATCTATAGGTTTAGATTTCGGGTACGGCTTGGATGTTACATTTTATCTATAAATATGTGCATAAATTTTGTAATCAAAGTACTGACAGTAATGAATGTTACAGAGTTGCACGCCAGGCATCCCTTGTAAATTGTGACAGAACTGCAGCTTCGTAGGAAGCATTTCCAGATTCGAGGGGGGGGGGGGAGGTTTATGAAAGATATCTGGCGCAGTATCAATCACGTACTTGTAGGGTGATCGGACATTTTTCAAAAATTCAAATAAATACACGTTCATTTCAAAGGGAATTTCATTTGCAATAGATCTACAATGATTTTTATCTGATTGATTGATTGTGTGGTGTGTAACGCCGTTTTCATCATTATTTCAGTTATGTCGCGGAGTCTCTTACCAGTGAGTACTCCGCACGAAATTTTCTTTCAAAGCCACTGGCTGCATCAATGGTCAGCGGTGGGAGAGGATTGAATCCTGACGCAATGACTATCATCAATCCACAGAAAAAAATTGGCCGGGCCAGGGATCGAACCCTCGACCCCCTGCTCTCAAGTCCTGCACACTACTATTCATCTTGTATGTACAGGTCTGCGCTTAACCTCATTCCTTTACCACAAAAAGGTCAAAAAGGAGAAGGCTTTTGAAAACACTGGAAAAAGGAGAAAATGCTGGTATCCAGCATTTTCTCCTTTTCCCACAATGTTTTCTTCCTTATTAAGACAGAAATCATCATTTGAGTTTCATTTAGTTTGTCTTCTGCAAATGCTTTCAATTTGGCCGCTTCCAAAATTTCATTGTTCGGTAAAGAGTTTTAAAACCATATAATACTGTATCTTAACAGCAGTGATCATGAGTCCTTTTCTACCCTTTCAAAGGGGTCCTGCGTGGCTCAGTGGTAAAGTGTGGGACTTGTAACCTGGAGGCCCCGGGTTCAAACTTCGAGCCCCACCTAATCCATTGGGTCTTTCGTGGGAGTGTCCTTGAGCAAGACACTTCAGAGCCCAAGCCTTGTACTGGTGAAAACCAGGAAATACATGAATATGTGAACTGTAGGTGTGATATGACTGAAATAATGTTGACAATGGCGTAAAACACCATTCAATCAATCAGTCTACCCTTTCAAAGATAAACTTTATCATATAAGCAACTTTTCAACTAGTCATCTGCATATACTTTCAAAGTTGCACAAGGCTAAAATTTTACCATCTGGTAAACCACAGTAGACCACTGTTTAAAACATCGTGACAGATGAGCTATTTCTCCTCTGCGCCATGACTGTTTTAAGTTTTATATGCATTAACTCTAAACAGAAGGCAAAACATTATCTCACGCTAGATGGCATTATACAAATACACATCTAATTTGGGCATTCTGGGTACAGAACCGGACTACTTTTCAAAACAACAACTGTTACTTTGAATTTCAAAATGAAATAAACGTTCACTCAATAAAACGCTACCTGGTGCGATTCATTCAGCTATGATCGGCTAGCATGTAACCTATGCATCGGCCATTTATTAAAACATGCTTGGGTAATAGGCTAATAGCTTCGGTATAAGCCCTACTTTCCCCTGGTATACGGGGGTGGGTGATGCGTCATAGCAGACAGGTCGAATCTTCGAAAAATGTGACATGGGCAGACAACAGAAGGCAAAATTTTTGACTTGTCTAAATTGAATTTACATTCAACATACTAAATTTTGCCGAAACGATGGTAATTGTCTGTCAGTGTTCAGAAAACCTTGTCGGGAAAGGAGAAAGTGCTAGCCTCCTTTTCACACGAGATTTTCAATAGACCATTAATTTTCCTCTTTTCCCACAATGTTTTCTAATCTATCGAGAACAATTTCATCATTTGAGCTACCTTTGTCATCTGCAAATGCTTTCAGTTTGAACGGGACTAAAATTTTGTCGTCTGGTAAAGAGTTAAAGCTGAAGATTGTGTGGTAGAGTTAAAATGAAATAATACTAGTACATTTATCCTGGTTTTGTAGTTGTAAAGGAAATACTCACTTGACAGAAATTTTGAGGACATTGTACAACTGTGATTTTCCTGCTTCAAGAAGGACTATTTTCACTTGTCATGTAGGAAGGTTGAATTTGTCACAGAGAAGTTAGATATATAAGCACTTAAAACCTGCCTTGCTGTAGAGCAAGCTTTTACAGTGATGCGGTTTGGTGTATTTCCGTGATAGTTAAGGTCTATGGCCCCTAACTCACCTGTAAACATGGACATTTTTCGCAAAGACTATTCGGCCAATCTTGGCAGCTTCCGTCTTTTAATGTGAGAGTTGGTGGCCATAGACTCACTAACTCATCAGTAAATATCGTGTAACATCAATGTTTTGGTAAAGGCTATTTGACCAATCTCGGCAGCTTCCGTCTTGTAATATGAGAGTTAGGGGCCATAGAAAGATACCCATTTACTCATTTTAGCCAAATGTAGAAATGTTCTTAACTCTTTACCGAACAACAAAATTTTGTACTCAATCAAATTGCAAGCATGTGCAGACAACCAAGTAAATGTGGCTGAAAAGATGAGTCCTGTGTTTGACGGGGTAGAAACATTGTGAGAAAAGGAGAAAATGCTGGTTACCAGCATTTTCTCCTTTTCCCACAATATTTTCAAAAGTCTAGTTCTTGAGGGTAGTTAAAACTCGGGATTGTGTGGTAAAGGGTTAAATCAATAAACTAGAAATATCTACAGACCCAAAGAATGAAAAGAACTTTCAGATTTGTTATTTGAAATGAATCTTGGTCAGGACAAAATAACGTCAGGTCAAAATTGTGAACAATGGGGCAGTGTATCACTAGAGTCATGTACATATCCCCCATCTAAGGTGACATAGATTGTTGCAACAGTAGACTTGAAAAGTGTATCTAGACTCCACTTTCTTGCCAGCTACATGAATATGCAAGGAGAAGGTCGTACAAAGTCACATGACAAGCATCATGCGGTATCCTCGACTGAACAGTGGATAGGAGCCAAGTCCAAAATTACATTTTCTATCCGTCATAATCTATGCTATCTAGCAACTGCCAGGTGTAATATTTGTCATGAAACCACAAGAATGACTATAGTCTGAGAAAATATCAACAAAATTGGTTATATTTGGCTTAAAATTAGTAAATGGGCATCTTTAAGCAACAAGGTAAGTGCCTGGATGGGTGACCAGGCTGTTGCACATTACATTTGGTGGCAGAAATGGGATTATGACAACTGCTAGATTGGAGTTACCTTACCCTTATATGTTCTCCTGGTTTCTTTGTATACAAGTCTCGGGGTCGAGATTTCTCAAATGGGAGAGTAATATCACAGAGAGAGGATAGATGTATAAGCACTTAAAACCTGCCTTGCTGTAGAGCTAAAGCTTTTACAGAGATGCAGTTTGGTGTATTTTTCTCCATGATAGTTAAGAAAGCCACAAGAATGACTGTAGTCTGAGAAAATATCGACAAAATTGGTTATATTTGGCTTAAAATGAGTAAATGGGCATCTTTAAGCAACAAGGATATAGTAAGTGCCAGGATGGGTGACTAGGCTGTTGCACGTTACAATTTCTTTACCACAAAATCCTGAGTTTTAATGACCGTGAAAATTAAGGCTTTTGAAAACATTGTGGGAAAAGGAGAAAATGCTGGTAACCAGCATTTCCTCCTTTTCCTACAATGTTTTCTACCCTATCAAAGATAGAAATCATCATTTAACCCTTTACCACACAATCCCGAGTTTTAACGACCCTGAGAAGTAGGCCTTTTGAAAATATTGTCGGAAAAGGAGAAAATGCTGCTAACCAGCATTTTCTCCTTTCCCCCCAATATTTTTTACCCTATCAAAGATAGAAATAATTCTTTGAGCCTCATTTGTCATCTGCAAATGCTTTTAATTTGGACAAGTCTAGAAATTAAGCGTCAGGTAAAAGGTGAATTTTTACTCCGCACCAAAAATATTGACTCATTTTTTTCAGTGGCTGAAAGTACAATCTATTGAAAAAATTAGTAAGACATTTATTTTATAGGCTTGACTGAACAACCAGAGAGCTAAGCCATGTAGCAGAGTTGGTAGCGTACAGTCTGTGAAACCATGGGAGTCTCTGGTTTGAATCCCCAACTGAGCGAATTTCTTATTGAGGATTGATGATAGACCTTGCAACAGGATTCATTCCTCTTTCACAGCTTATCATTGACAATGGTTATGTGGAAAAGTAGCCAGTAGCATAGGAAGGATATTGCGTGAAGAAAGCATGGATTGGTGACCTGGCCTCCGTAATATAACTGAAATAATGTTGATAATGGTATTAAAAACCGTAAAAATAAACAAACAAGCAAACACACAAGCAGACCATACAGATTTAAAAACAGAGTTCATGTTTCATGCAGTCTGATCTTGAATCTGATCGTGAATCCATAAAATCAAAGTACTGAAAGTACTAATAGAAGGTGATGCAAGAATTTGCTGGCAAATCGGTTTTAACTCTTTACCACACAATCCCGACTTTGAGAAAGAAGCCTTTTGAAAACATTGTAGGAAAAGGAGAAAATGCTGGTAACCAGCATTTTCTCCTTTTCCTACAATGTTTTCTACCTGTCCCAAAACAAATCTTAGTTTTTGAGTCATGTTTAATTTGTCATCTGTAAATGCTTTCAATCTGGAAAAATTTTGTCGTTTGGTAAAGAGTTCTTTACCATATGACTAAAATTTTAGACTAGTCCAAATTCAAAGCCTTTGCAGATCACAGAAAAACTGACTTAAAAAAAGTTAGAATTTGTGTCACGAGTCAATATTGCTCTAGGGTTCTTGTTCAGGACTGAAATGCAGATGACTCGGCTCATTAAGCAAACTATTCTATATTGTGTGATTCAAGCACAGGAGTTAAACAACCTGTCAAACCAAAGGTTCAATAATGACTGTGCGGTAGTACATCAGCAGAGCGGGAACGTGTACTAAACAGGCACGGGGAACTCGTGCATGAAACAAACAAAAAAAAAATGAGGCCTTATTTACATAGTGCTAGAATGAGGCCCTGGAAGGCGAAATGGAACTGACATATGACTGTGATATCTGACAAATACAAACACAACAACACGACAACACATTACATTCAACTCACCCTGTGACATTTGTTTTTTTGAAGAGTAGAAAACATTGCAGGAAAAGCATTAATTTGTTGGTTACCAGCATTTTCTACTTTTCCCACAATTGTTTCTAAAGCCTTCTCCTTCACAGTTGTTTAAACTCAGGATTGTGTGGTAAAGAGTTAACATTGAAAATTCATTCATCTGACGGTTGACAACAACTTTGAAAAAGATTGATAGAGCTATTTCATGCTTATTTTCCATGATAAGCGTTTTGCACATGGTTTTTAGGTGTGAGGAAAGTGGTTTGGGGTGTAATGACGGTTGTTTGGGGTGTTTTTCATGTGTATATGGGAATGGTTTGGGATGTTTCTCTTATTCATCAGCGGTATAGACTTTATAAACTTTGCCATGTTAAAGCTGCAAAACAAGGCCAATTCTAAACCTGAAGCTGATTCTATGACTTTCTATGAAGTTCATTGTTTGTGTAAATGGCTGGTACAGTTTTTCAATCCCCATGTTATTTTCACGTATCAAATGACACGGACATGTCTGTTTGTTGATCTGTGAGGACAGATTCTGTATTCACCAATCATTTATAAGAATTCTCTTTGTCTTATTCTCCAAGATATTCTAAATTTGAAAGTAACACAACTTCTGATTGGCTAAACCATTTGGTTTAGCCGATCAGAAGTTGTGTTACCTTCAAATGTAGAAAATTCTGAAGAATAAGACAAAGAATGTTCTTAGGAATGGTTTATCTTGAAACAGGAGTGATTTACTGTCACAGGATCTCAGTTTGACAGTCGACATATTAACCCTTTGGCTGTGAAGCATGACTCACTGACCTTTTGCAGACAGTGTAGATCAAGATCAGACTGCATAGAATGTGCAGTCTGATCTTGGATTTACATTGTCCGACAAGGAGATATTATTCCCCAAAACGTAACTTTGAAATAGCAATATTTGGGGTTTTTACTATCAAATTGAAAATTTTATTTTCGTTATTTAGCGGGATTAGTGTTAAGAGGATGAGACCTGAACAGTCATCAGTCAGTTAGCTGACAACAATTTATCTTGGCTTAAAGGCACACTAATGGCCAAAAGAAAACATCTCCAGAGTCAAAATGCAGACAGACTGAATTCATTCCATTTAAAACCATGGCTTTTATCATAATTTTTTAGCTCAACTGGCCGAAGGCCAGCGGGCTTATGTCATGGCCTGGTGTCTGTTGTGCGTCCGTCCGTCCGTGCGTGCATTAACTTTTTTTTCAAACTACTTCTTCTCTGAAACTACCCATCCAAATTTGATGAAACTTCACAGAAATGATCCTGCCATTGTCCTCTTTAGAATTTCTTGAAAAAATTTGATTCCTTCAAAAACTCTGGTTGCCATGGCAACAAAACTGAAATATATTGAACATCTTTGAAAATCTTCTTGTCTGAAACCATAAGGCCCAGGGCTACCAAATTTAGCATGTAGCTTTATCTAATAGACCTCTATCAAATTCTTCATATTATAGCCCTGGGGTCAAAATTGGCTCTGCCCTGGAGATCACAAGTTTAACATGGGCTTATATAGTGACTGTAATTTAAAAAAGTAATCAAGGGAAATAACTCCTGTTATACAAGATAAAGTTTGTTACTATTTACCTCCTTTGATTATCAAACTGCACTTACACATTATCGGAGTTTGGTATTCAAGTTTTTTGGAGAGGAAATGTTCTGTTTTAAGGGAGAATGATTTATTTTGATGCTAATGGTTATGCTCACATGAATGGAATGTTTAAAGTAAGGTTTCTATCATTCAAATTTTTTCAGAACTTTACCTTTCATGCTAATGAATAAAGCTGCTTGTATTCACTGACATTATCTTTGCATTTCAAAAGATATGACTGTTTTTTTTTTTTGGCGGGCAGGGTGGAGGTTATGTTTTCAAAGTATTTATTACCATACAGACTTTTTATGCCGTTTGTCTCTGTCAATGCCAATTAAGCGCATGATACGTTAATTTTACTCTTTAAGAAATGACAAATTTTTTTTACTGTACCAAGTTTAAAGCCATTGCAAAAAGACAAATTGAATGTGGCTTAAATGACTATTTCTGTCTTTGATAGGTTAGGAAACATTGTGGGAAAAGGAGAAAATACTGGCTGACAACATGTTGTCCTTTTCTTACGATGTTTTTGAAAGCCTTCTCTTTCAGGGTCATTAACACTTTGATTTGTGTGGTAAAGGGTTAAAAAGCCAGTGGAGTGATACAGGGCCATCATGGCCCTCTTGTTTTTTTTTTAATGTCAGATAATGTGTTACAGTGAAACCTGTCAGAGTTCCGGTTGATGGCAAAATAAAAATGAAACATTCTCTGTGAAAAGGGTCTTTATGCATTTGCGAAATGTGTCGACTCAGGTCAGCCTGCGCAGTCCACGCAGGCTGACCGGGGCCGAAACTTTTCGCTTTCAGTCGATTTTCTCTATTTCCAAGGACCAGTGTACCTCATGTTACGGGAGCTCACACCTTCCTTACTGCATAGCTTCTCCCAGTTTAAAATCAATACCTAACAAATGCGTTAGAGAGAATTCTCCCTGGCTCAATGGTTATGGTGTTGGTCTATTAATCCTCAAAAAACGAGGACTTCCTCCACACGGGTTTGAATCCCAGCAGATGCGGTTTGTATTTGAGCTATGCATTTGATGTGGGCTTTCATGTTTGTAAGATGGGTGCTCGTCCTGGATTGGCCATTGAGCCATTTGTTGTCTAAAAACAGAATTACTGCCAAATAAGGCTTTATGTCATCAAAATGATGACATCTAAGAGGGGATGGTTTTGGTCTTTTAATCCTAAAAAATGAGAATCTCCTCCGCACAGGTTTTAATTCAGGCAGGTGGGGTTTGTATTTGAGCTATGCATTTGTTGTAAACTTTAATATTCATAAGACTCATGATTAAGTTGATTATTAAAAAAAAGGGGGGGGCTATTATGGATACAGAAGTATTTGATGGCTTGCTTGATATAATGCGTCACAGAGATGCATTAAGACCCCTTTTGCCGAAGCATGGTTCATATGTATTATAAAACCAGGAAAAAATTGCCAACTTCTGTGATTGTTTTACAACATTTTTCTACCAGCATCGAGAACTTTGACAGGTTGTACTGAAACATATTGTCGGACACATGACTTTTAAATGGTGTGAATTAAATTAGCATTTTAACTGACAAGTTGTTTTACATTTGGCCGCTAGCAAGCCTTTAGATGACACTTTTAGAGAGTAGAAAACATTTTGGGAAAAGAGGAAAATGCTGATTACCAGCATTTTCCTCTTTGCCCATGATGTTTTCAAAAGCCTTCCATCTTCAAGCTGGTTAAAACCTGGAACTGTTTGGTAAAGGTTTAACGGTTTTTGTGACTGGCTGGTCACTATGGCCATAAATAAGCCGTGCTCTGGTGAAAAGGGGCTTAATGCATCTCTGTTATACACGATACTAGCCCAAGTCATCACATAATTATGGATCCATAGGAGCCACTTTTTTCAATAACCGACTTAATCACGAGGTAGATTGGTCCTTTGAAAAACAGAAAATTGACCAATAGTGAAAAGTTTCGGCCCAGGTCAGCCTGCGCGGACTGCGCAGGCTGACCTGGGTCGATACTTTTCACAGATGCATTAAGCCCCCTTTTCACAGAGCACGACTCAAATACATGAGCCATGCTTGGTTAAAAGGAGGTTATATGCATCGCTTTCATATTGATTTGTATTGGAGTTTAACGCCATTTTAACAGCTTCGGTCATATCATGGCGGTCAGTGACACATGCATGTGTTTCCTGGCTTTCTCATACCAGCATCGACACAACTTTCTTTCCAAAGCCAATGACTACTTTTCTCACATGCATCAGAGGTGAGAGGCGAAAAAAATCACCAGAAAGAAAGTTTGCTGCAACTGGGTATCAAACCGGCAACCTCCAGATCACGAGTTGGATATGCTAACCACTGAGCTACCAGGCCCGGCTATATGCATCTCTGCGATGCATAATACAAAGCAAGTCATCACAGTACATGTATAATGTTTCCATAGAATCCATTTTGTATAGCATCTTACTGAATCATAAGGTGCACTGGTCCTTTGACATGCAGAAAATTTACGAATAGCTAAAAGTGTTGACCCTTGTCAGCCTGCATGGACTGCTTCGGCTGACCTAGATCAATACTTTTTGCAGATACATTAAGCCTCCCCTTTTCACAGAGCATGGCTCATATATATATAGGGCAAAACTTTAAATTTTGACATATCTGCTTTCAGGTTATGGCAAATTACACGGATGATTACACTGATGACCTAATCCAGTATGTAGATAGAATTCGGACAGCTGAACAAGTGGCTGCTTTTATAAGTGCTCTTTTGACCTTTCTCAATATTTGTCTGCTGCTTACCTGCATATCAAAACAATGTCGAGCCATTTCTGCTACATGGTATATTTACAGCCTTCTCATCTCAGTCATTTTTTATGGACTCATAATATGTATTGGGATGTCGAGCCCTGCCTTTTACTACTCTACAGGATGTGTTGTTCTACATAGTTTATTTCGTCTGCTACAGCTCCTTTATTCAAGTGCCGTTGTTTGGATAAATATAGAGATATACAGAACTGTCATCTGCCCCAAACCACCATGGATACAGAAAAAACTGATCAGATTTTGTTGGGCTACAGGCTTAACTTGGAGTATTAGTTTGCTGACAGTCATTATTATCGGAGTTATTACATTTCGTGATGGATGTTGGAGCAGGGGTAGCTGGTTTGCCGAAATAATCATTCATGTTCTCAAAAACTGGCTACCTGGAGTTGCTGTAATCGTTTTAGCCATCCTTAATACAATTGGATATGTGCAGTTGAGAAGGCAAGGTCTAGCGTCCTACAATCAATTTGTTGAGAACTCTACTGTAGCAATTCGTCCCACCGAATGGTTTGTGTGTGTGACTCTCATCAACGTCATTTTTCTTGTCTTTGAAATCATGTTTGTCCATCTGTCTATTGTTTTTCTAACAGGGAACAGCGAACACTTTTATGTGGTGCGATTTTTGGAGCGAATTGTTTTGATGATGCTTGGCTTTCCTATTTTAGCCTTGTCGTTTGTGCGCCAGTCAATCAAAGTTTGTTTTCGAAAGACATTTAGTCAGGCGGGGGACAGTGAGGCAAACTTGCATGATTCGCCTGATATGAATATGGATGCCATTGAGGATGAATCGCTGTAAAGCCATGTATTAACTGTAAGACTTCCTGCATCGTCATTGTGGTGTGAAAACATGGACATTTTCAAAAACTTCAACATTTCTCTGTCATTACTGAAGATACTAATTTAAACTTTGACAAGTTAATCACTATCAATAGAGGAACCCATAGAAAAAGGGCAGGTATCCATGAAAGTATTTTTGACATGGTTACTGGTATACCCTTTTTCAACTTTAAATTTTCACTGAAAATCAACTAACTGCAGCTGAGCGTTGACACCTGCATGAAGTGCTCTTGCTTTTAAATGTATTTTTTGATAATTATGGTCTTCACAAAACCAACTGCAGCTGAGCGCTGACACCTGCATGCAGTGCTCTTGTTTTCAAATATATTCTTTGATAGTTATGGTCTCCACAAAACCAACTGCAGCTGAGCGTTGACACCCGCATGCGGTACTCTTGCTTTAAATGTATTCTTTGATAAGTATGGTCTTCACAAAACCAACTGCAGCTGAGCGTTGACACCCGCATGTGGTGCTCTTGTTTTTAAATGTATTCTTTTATAATTATGGTCTCCACAAAAGAGTTTAAGACATGTAGACATAATGCATATAATGTTCATATCTAGGTATGATTATGTATTTGTGAATAAACAGCATGTACTTCCCTAGGACAACAGAAAATCTAGACACTTGTAATGTGTTTTAACCCAAAAAGTGCCATGCGCCACAAAAATTGCCTTTGCTGCCAGTATACAGTAGATCAATATAAGACTGCACAAAACACACAGTCTGATCTTTGTTCTACATTGTCCACTTACCTGAGACATTCTTGAAAAGTGCAACATTGGAATACAATAAAGTGGGTCTTGTTCCTAGACTGAAAGTGTCTGTTAGGTCTATTTGGTATTCTAAAAATTAGGCAATCATATAGACATAGTCATGGTAATTTACCATGTAGACCTACCAAACAATCCTGAGATTAAAGGATCCCGAGAGTCTTTTGAAAACATAGTGAGAAATGGAGAAAATACTGATAACCAGCATTTTCTTCTTTTCCTAAAATGTTTTTAGCTCTTTCAAATACAATTCTTATCATTGAACCATATTTGTCTTCTGCAAATGCTTTCAATAATGACAAGTCTAAAATTTTGTAATCTAGTAAAGAGAAAAGACATTAAAATAACAATAGCTGCCAAAATTAAACAAAGTGGGTGTAAAAATGCATTCAAATCATACCATTTAAAAGTATGGAAAGTGTCATGAAGAAAACTGACTGTTTTTGTGTGGACGGTCCTACTGTTGGTTGCTGGCAGAGAAATTAATTCCAAAACTAGGTTAAAATCTGCCAGATCACTCTATCTTTTGTTTACTTTTTGCCCGACTTTGGAATTTTTTCTGCCAGCAACTAACATACATAATAAAAGATTATCATCTTCACAATATTTTCCATACTTTTAAATGGTATGATTGAAATTTAAATGCATTTTAACACACACATTGATTTTTTGGCTTCTATTGAGCCTTTAACTAATGCAGCCAACTTTTTTTGGCCCAAAAAGTTTCACATGCTCATGTATAAAGAACAGGCATTGGTTTTGTGACAAACTTTGCCATCCATGTAATATGAGCTATGCTCTGTGAAAAGGGGGCTTTATGCATGTCTGCGCAGGCTGGCATGGGCTAAAACGTTTCGCTATCTTCCAATTTTCTGCATGTCTGAGGACCATTCTACCTTGTGATTCAGTCTGTTGTTCACATCAAAATGGATTTTATGGATCCATAAAATGTAATGACCAGCTTGGTGTCACACATCTCAGAGATGCATTAAGCCCCCTTTTGCCAGAGCATGGCTCATATAATGTATAACATTGTACTGATAACAAAGTTTGTCACAGAACAAACACCTGTAGTATAACACCCAAACTCATGAGGTTTATCAGTATATGTACTTTAACTTTTTGTAACGTAACCAATTTTAAACTTATCCATATTCAAAGCATTTGAAGACAAAATTTTGTGTGGCTAAAGTAATATGGTCTTACTATGAAGGGAAGAAAACATTCTGGGAAAAGGAGAAAATGCTGGTTACCAGCATCTATTCCTTATCCGGCAATGATTTCAAAAGCTTACCTCTTCAAGGCCATGATTCTTTGGTAGGGATTTACAAAGCAAAGAAATCATTTTGGAAAAAGGAGAAGATGGTGTTTACCAGAGTCTTTTCCTTTTCCCACAATGATTTCAAAAGCTTACTTCTTCAAGGTGGTGATTGTTTGGTAAAAATTTAACCCTTTACCACACAATCCCAACTTTTAACGACCCTAAGGAAAAGAACTTTTGAAAACATTGTGGGAAAAGGAGAAAATGCTGGTAACCAGCATTTTCTCCTTTTCCCACAATGTTTTCTACCCTATGAAAGACAAATTTCATGTTTTGAGTAACACTGCATTTGTCGATGCAACTGCTTTCAATTTGGACAAGTCTTAAATTTTACCGTGTGGTAAAGAGTTAAAAGGATGTTTTCCAGTGTAGTCTACTGCAAATTTATGTTGGGAGTAGTGAATTGAGAAAAACTCTTTTCTCTTTTATAGCAGACGACAAAATTTGAGACAAATCCAAATTGAAAGCCATTGCAGACAACAAATCGAATAGAACTGAAATGATGTAAATGGTTTTTGAAGGGGTAGAAAACATGGTGGGAAAAGGAAAAAAATGCTGGCTACCAGCATTATCTTCTTTTCCCACAATTTTTTCAAAAGGCTTTTCCCTCAGAGTATTAATAAACCCTCTCAGAGCCTAAGGCGAAAATGGGCTTTTGCAGACATCATAGATCAAGATCATCTTAACAGAATGTGTAGTCTCATCTTGGATCTATACTGTCCACTTGTGTACACAAGCCTGTAACATAAATAAACTGTCTTTATTATGTACAATGGATTGTATTTTTAGGTGTGAAAAGAGGCGGAGTTTATATAGAGTTTATTTCATCAGTTGTGGTTAATATGGGGAAATATTTGCCAAAAAAGGGAAAGGTATGCGAAAATAACGAGTGCCGTAAGGCACTTGTTATTTTCGCGGACCTTTCCCTTTTGAGGCAAATATTTCCCTGTATTAACCACAAGCTGATGAAATAAATTACATATATATATTTCCTCTGATTATTTTGTCAACGAATGCCACTTTTAAAACTTAAAAACTTAAAAAACTTAAAAAAGTAGTTCCAGATTTTCGGCAGGAGGAAAATATTCACTGTGACGGGGAAATAATTCCCCCCAGCTTAAATTACGACATTTCTTTACCCATTACATTTCTAAAAATAGACACATGAAATATAATATATTATTTTTGTGCTATAAATTTTACATGTTATTGAGTCATCTCTGCGATGCATTATACTAAGTATGCTGTCACATGATTATGGATCCGTGAAATCCTTGTAGTCTAATAATCGACTGGATCTGGAGGTTGTATGGTCCTTTGCCATGCAAAAAAATTACCATTTGCAAAAAGTTCTGACTGTTGTCAGCCTGCACAGACTGTGCAGACTGACATGGGTTGATACTTTAACCCTTTACCAGATGACAAAATGTTAGCCTTGTCCAAATTGAAAGCATTTGCAGACAACAATTTCAATGTGGTTCAAATGGTGCAATCTTGCTTTGATAGGGTAGAAAACATTGTGGAAAAAGGAGAAAATGCTGGTTACCAGCATTTTCTCCTTTTCCCACAATGTTTTTAAAAGGCCTCTTATACAGGGTCGTGAAAACCCGGGATTAATTGGTAAAGGGTTAAAGGAGTTAGTTGGAAAGGTTCTAGTCCCACACTTGCCTCTTGAGGTAAGACCCGTGTTTGAATCCCAGCCAAAGATACTTATAGGGCCAATTTCTGTAGACTGCTAGCCCTTCACGATAGAGTTTCTATGGATGTTAATTTGACAGCATTCAAAAACATTAAGGGAAGAGGAGTGATTGCATGTTACAAAGTATTTTGACATTGCTTCTTTGTGAATTGTTTTGTGTGTACAGAATTGAATATACAAATGTACAAATGTATGTGAATTGGCTACTTTTACTATTAAAGAGATTACTTCTGATTTTTCTTTATTCAATCATGATTTGATGCATCACCACATAATGAAACCTCGAGTGACTCTCTATGCAATCCAAACACAACAACTCAATTGTTTCTTTCCTGCTCCTATTGCTCAGGTCCAAAGTAAACAGGAAGAAAAGAAATTGGATGGAAAACCCTGAGCATGTAGCATGAAGTAGCAGGATTGTCTGTCCATTTATCCCATTATCCATGATTTCATTTCACATTGAAGAGCTTTCACCAATTTAACATGGATATCCCTCTACCACACATTTCCAACTTTTAAGCTGGAAAAAAGCTTTTGAAAACAATGTGAGAAAAGAAGAAAATGCTGCTTACCAGCATTTTCTCCTTTTCTCACACTGTTTCTAAACCGTTGAAGGTAAATTAGGGTTGCTACTACACATGACTTTTCATTAAAGGGTTAACTCTTTACCACATGACATAATTTTAGACTGGCCAAACTTAAAAGCTTTTTTAAAATAATGCTGCTGAAAAGATAAAATTGCAAATTCCTCAATTAATTTAGAAGGGAAGAAAACATTGTGCTGGTTACTAGCATTTTCTCCTTTTCGTACTGTTCCTCAGGATTTTTGTTGAAGGGATACACAGCCGGAAGCTTCTTCAGTGAAAATGGTCATCAATTCCTTGATATTCCGTTGAGCGCTTTGCTTCTTGCAACAAAGTTTTGTTTTGAACTCCAGAAGAGGTAGATGGTGTTTTTCAGGGTAGAGGATAGAGCACTAGGTACATGTGTGTGTGCAGGCTGTGTCTGTTTGGAGGTTTAAGAAAGCTGATTGTCTTGGACTAAGCTGTTTTACTCTACCAAAAAAACGAAATTTTGGAATCTTCCATATTGAAAGCATTTTGCAGACATCAAGTGAGGCTAAAATGCTGGACTTTGTTTGTGAAAGGGCAGAAAACATAGTGGGAAAATGAGAAAATAATTGTAACCAGCATTTTTTTCCTTTTCCCACCAGATTTACCATTCTGTTAAGCCTTTACCAAACAATCCCTGGTTTTTACGACCCAGAGGAAGAAGCCTTCTAAAAACATTGTGAGAAAAGGAGAAAATGCTGGTAACCAGCATTTTCTCCTTTTCCCACAATGTTTTCTACTCTTCTAAAGTCAAGTTTCAATTTTTGAGTCATGTTTATTTTGTCGTCTGCAAATGCTTTCAATTTGGTCTGGTCCAAAATTTTGTTGTGTGGTAAAGGGTTAACCCTTTACCACACAATCCCTTGTTTTAATGACTCTGAAGAATAAGGCTTTTGAAAACATTGTTTGAAAAGAAGAAATTGCTGGTAAACAGCATTTTCTGTTTTATCTACAATGTTTTCGTAACCAATGATGGACAAATTTCATATTTTCAATTGCTGTAAACCAGAAAAAGTTCATGTCAAAAAATGTCAATACTTGACCATCGGTCATTAGTCAAGTGCATGAGTGAACAGTTTTGGGTAAATATTTTGAGAGCTGTGTTAAGGTCGGCTATTGTTGACTTGGATGAATAGAACATTTTGGTAGTAGTGTTTCGTTTGGCAAAATGTCGATACGTAGTTATTTTACTCCTAAAAATTCAAATGAACATGAGGAAACTGAAGATAGAATTGAGGATCTTTTGGATACCTTTTTACTAATATGTAGCACGAGTAGTGATATTCAGTGTGCTAATTCCGATATAAAGGAGATCATTAAAACTGATGTAAAGAGAAAAAGGGGTAGTTAGTTAGTTTTTCGATCAACCCATTGTTCAGTTTCACACTTTGTAGTTTACACAAAAGGCAAACTCTTACATTTGATGACACAATACATGTAAAATTAACAACTTTTCACTTCCATAATTATATACTATATTAAGTTTGGATCTAAAAAAATAAAACAAGAAAGAAAATTGATTAAAAATGGATGGTATCGCTCGGGTTTGCCAGAAAAACAATAAAGAGATACAGTAATCAGCAATGAATATATTTATAGACTCTGACTGATATAGCCTTTTTGTGTTGACAAAAGTATTTGTTCAAGTTGTTCTTTTGTTCCATTTTGTATTTTCCCGTTTGTCATTTTGCAAAGTTTATCTGATTTGTAACAGTAAAGTAGAAGAAATAAACTGTTCACTGACACCCTATTTCAAAAAAGTTGTTTCCCTTGTACGGTAAAAAATAGGTATATGGATACACATCTTCTAGTAAGTTTGCCAAAGACAAAACTTCTCCTAGAGACTAAAGTTCGCGTTTTCATGACAAGTTATACTTTCGCTGATCAAACCCTGCCGTGAAAGACGCTAACTTAAAATGCGCAAAGCCATTTCCTGGTTTACAGTACATTTAATTTGTCGTCTGCAAATGCTTCTCAATTTGGACAAGGCCAAAATTATGTTGTCTGGTAAAGACTTAAAGACAAATCCCATCATTTTAACCATGTTTGTTATTCTCTTGTACTTTGTAAATGGCCGAGTCTGAAGCAACAGTGCAGATGCATAAAGAATTGTTTAAAAATTACTGTGCCCTTTGCCGAAAGTGTAGATCTAGTTCATATTAAAAAAAAAAAAGCCTTGAAATAGGAGTTAAAGGATTTTTGCTGACTGGATACATCAATTTTGCTTATTCGGTACTTAACTCTTTACCTAACGACAAAAATGTTGACTGGACCAACTGGAAATCATTTGCAGACAACAAATTAAAAGTGGTCCATATGATAAAATTTGTCCTTGATAAGGTAGAAAACATTGTGGGAAAAGGAGAAAATGTTGGTAACCAGCATTTTCTCCTTTCCCCCCAATGTTTTCAAAAGCCTTCTCTTTGAGGGTCGGTAAAAGTAGGGGCTTTAAGGCTTAAAGTGTTTCAAATCAAAAGTGACATAAAAAGACAATTTTGTGAATAAATTATTATTTTTAATCTTTTAGCACATATTTTGTCCTTGATAATCTTCTACCATCCATCCCAAATTACCTGACAATGTTAAAAATGCAGAGTATGTTTGAATCAAACCACAGTTCTCAGTCCCAAATGTTACAAATCATATTGAATATTCATACAGGATTTGCTTTTTTCATTCAAAATACAAACTGTACAATCGAACCTGGTGATATTTTAGTCTGCTTCTCTCATTAAAGCTAAAACGTTTGCAGATGACCACGTTCAAAACAGAGAGAAACATGGACAAACACAATTGTTCACTCTACCAAATGACAAAATTTCAAACTTGTGCAAATTGAAAACATTTGCAAAGAACAAATTCTCGTGTGTCTCAAATGATGGAATTTGTCTTTGAAGAGATAGAAAAGGAGAAAAATTGATGCTGGGCCCAGTTTTACAAAAACACATGGGCACAGAATTATCCTGACAACAGTAGAAATGTCCTATTATGTATTGTGTCTGCATTTGCCACTGTTTGTCTGCAAGACAGAAGAACTCACCCACATGCAGAGATATCTTATACCGGTACATTATGTCAGTTATACAATATCAAAAGTTAACAAATTCATTTTCTATATTCTTGCTTCTCACTATCAAAAGTTCACATGTCCATTTTCCCCAGTCTCCCTTTGAACAAGTAATTTTCCAGTCACATTATCCTGCCACACCCATATCAGCCTCTGGCTACCCTCTAAATGATGGTACAGATAACAGATAGTCCTAAAATTGCTGTGTAAATTAAATGGACTTTCTCAATCAAGAAAAAAAAAAAACCCAAGACATAGCAATTTCAAGATTTTTTTTGCCATGACCTTTCTTAACCCTTTACCACACAATCCGGACTTTTAACGGCCCTAAGGAAGATGGCTTTTGAAAACATTGTGGGAAAAGGAGAAAATGCTGGGAACCAGCATTTCCTCCTTTTCCGATGTTTTCTACCATATCTGATACAAATAATACATCTCTTCCACATTTTATTTGTTGTCTGCAAAAGCTTTCTATTTGGACAAGTCTAAATTTTTTTCATCTGGTGAAGAGTTAAGCTTTTTGGTATTATCAGTGAAAACAGAGGCTTTTGTGGACATAAGAGATCAAGGTCAGACAGCACAGAACATGCAGTCTGATCTTCAATCTACACCATCTGTTTAGTCACGTCTGCAAGATAAAAATCTTTCTGAGCTTGGGAGGATTATTTTTTCACTTATTTTATTCTGGACAAGTGCAACCTTGAATTTGTTTGGATCCTACTGTTAACTCTTTACCAAACGACAAAATTTTGGACTAGTCCAAATTCAAAAAATTTGCAGACGACAAATGTGAATCAAAAATTGAAATTCGATTTGGAAAGGGTAGAAAACATGGTGGGAAAAGGAGAAAATGCTGGTTACCAACATTTTCTCCTTTTCCCACAATGTTTTCAAAAGCTTTCTTTCTCAGGGTCGTTAAAAGTCGGGATTGTGTGGTAAAGAGTTAAACTGACAATAATACCTAATGGGTCTGTTTGGCGCTTTAAACGTTTAACTACTAAAGCCAAATCTGGTCATCTCTGTGTTCCATATTTAAGTAACATAAAACATTGCTCCAAGAGAAAATTATCTGAGCCATGCTCTGGCAAAAGGGGGCTTAATGCATCATTGTGATAAGCAAGTCATTGCATAATTCTGGATCCATAAAATCTATTTTGTCTAACAACTGGCTGAAGCATGAGGTATACTGGTCCTTTGACATCTAGAAAAATGACCAGTAGCAAAAAGTATTGACCCATGGCAGCCTGAGCGGACTGCACAGGTTGACATGGGTCGATACTTACTGCAGATGCATTTAGCCCTCTTTCACAGAGCATGTCTCATCTGTAAAGTTGATGGATGCACCTAAAAATGAAACCTTCAATACAGTTTTAAATGTCCTGTCACTTTGTCTATCAACCCAGCAGGACCTGGAAAGAAAGGAATTTAAAGGTATCAACATAATTCCCTCTGACACTCAACCAACAGTTTTGAAACTTTTATTTAACCATTTACAGATGAGCTTTTTCCCATAGCTATCTTCAGTTATAAAGGCATTTTGATTTATCAAAGAACTTTGTAATAAATCCTTTGCATGCCATTTAGAACTTAATCTGCTTTGCAACTGGTGTGCATTAAAGATGTTGTCCGATGTTATGTGATATACTAGTATAAGATCTTCTTTTGTAATAAGGTTGCAATGTTCTTTTGGCCTGTAAAAGGGTCTGAATTATATTTTTGATCTTACCAGTAACCAGTATTTTCTTCTTTTTTCCACAATGTTTTCTACCCTTTTAAAGACACATTCACCATTTAATCAAGCAACATTTAACTTGCCATCTGCAAATGCTTTCGATCTGGACCAGTCTAAAATTTGGCTATAATTATGGTAGAGTTAAACTTATTGCTTCCTAAAACAAATTTGAAGCTAACAACCTTTGAAAAAATCCACATTAACTAAGCATAGTTAATATGAACTTAGGTTTCATACATGAAGTCATTTAAAAACAAATGTGACAAAAGGAGAAAGTGCTTGTTACGACCAATTTCTCCTTTTTGCCACAATATTTTTCAAATGTAGACAGCTATAACGCACTGAAACTCATTAGTTCTGCAGGAGGAACGTCTTAACCCTTTACTACAAAAACCCGGGTTTTAATGACCCTGAGAAAGAAAGCTATTGAAAACATTGCGGGAAAAGGAGAAAATGCTGGTAACCAGCATTTTCTCCTTTTCCCACAATGTTTTCTAACCTGTCATAGACAAATCCCCTTATTTATGCCACATTTTACTATGTTGTCTGAAAATGCATTCAGTTTGGACCAGTTTAAAATGCTTTCGTTTGGTAAACAGTTAAAATGTTTAATACTCGTACCAGGTCCCACTGCTAATACAGTCTTTGAGCCTGCTACTATTTGTGTCCTGCCTGCATCTCGTATACTTTTTGTAACTAAACCGTAGGCCGAGGCTTGTTTACTTAATTCCATCCTGAAATGTAGAAAAGCATGAATTAATTCCCATTTTCTTTTTCAAGTTTTGCCCAACTATTAGTTACAGTACAACCCCTCTATTAAGACCACCCATAAGTGCTTTTGAAAACTGGTCTTACTGGCAGGTTGGTCGGATTCCTGATACATGAATTGTCACAAAACTTTTTTCTCTGAGTGTGTATGAATCATACAAGTTGAAAATTAAAGGATGGCAACATTTACCGATTTTCATAACCAGTTATGCTTTATGTCTTTCTAAAGATAAAGGGTTGTGTCAGCTGAGACTACATGAAGTAAAACATAAAGGAATTTGTTTTTTAAGCTAAGTTTGAGTCGTCAAACAGCTGTAAAGAAAAAATAATAATAACAACAATAAAATGAAGACTAAAAAGCATGTTCCAATTTCAAATCTGGGTCAAATCAATTTCTCTACTTGCCACTATGCATTTCCATGTATTCACATACATGTAATTCCTGTAAGTCATTCATAATGAATGAAGTTTTGCTAACTCTTTACCAGATGCCAAAAGTTTAGACTTGTCTGAGTTGAAAACATCTGCAGATCACAAATTTTAAGGTCTATGGCCCCTAACTCTCATATTTAAAGATGGAAGCTGCCGAGATTGGCTGAACAGCCTTTAAGAAAATGTTGATGTTACATGATATTTACCAGTGAGTTAGTGAGTCTATGTCCCCAAACTCTCATAGTAAAAGACAAAAGCTGCCGAGCTTGGCCCAATAGCCTTTACGAAAAAGTTGATGTTACACGAAATCTACCAATGAGTTAAGGGTCGTAATCCTTAAATATGGCTTTCTTTATGGAATTTATATGAATGCTAACCACTGTGTGAAAAGGAGTAAATGCCAGTAAACAGCATTTTCTCCTTTTCCCACAATGTTTTCAAAGGCCTTCTTCCTAAGGTTCATTAACCTTTTACCGCACAATCCTAAGTTTTAACATCTGTTCTAAGGAAGCCTTTGAAAAACATTATGGGAAAAGGAGAAAATACTGGAAACCAGCATTTCTCCTTTGACCGCAATGTTTTTACCCTTTCACAAACAAATTTCAATTTTGAGTCATATTTGTGTTGTAGACTGCAAATGCTTTCAATTTGGACAAGTTCAAATTTTGTAATTTGGTAAGAACTTAACCTTTTACAACACAATTCCAACTTTTAACGACCCTGAGAGAGAAGCCTGTTGAAAATATTGTGAGAAAAGGAGAAAATGCTGGTAACAAGCATTTTATCCTCTTCCAACAAGGTTTTATACCCTTTTAGAGTAAGGCTTCATCAAACGAGTCACATTTAATTAGTCGTCTGCAACAGCTTTGAATTTGGACGAGTGCAAAATTGTGTTGTTTGGTAAAGAGTTACAACACTAGAAAGTTTGGTGAAAAATTGGACGTTGTCTACCTTAACTCTTTACCACACAATCCCGACTTTTAATGACCCTGAGAAAGAAAGCCTTTTGAAAACATTATATGAAAAGGAGAAAATGCTGGTAACTAGCATTTTCTCCTTTTCCAACAATGTTTTTTACCCTTCCCAAAACAAATTTCAATTTTTGAGTCACATTCATTTTGTCGTCTGCAAATGCTTTCAATTTGGACAAGCCCAACATGTTGTCATTTGGTAAAAAGTTCAGTTTATTTCCGGAGGTAACAACTTAAAGCAAGTCTGATGAATCCACATACAAAGTTTGTTCATCTTCCGCTTTCACAACAACTTTCGGTTGACCACATGCCTTCCACGTAAAATAAGCATCTTGGTTCCTCTGAAAGGCTGTTTCTGCTGCCCCTAAAGCTGCATGTGCACACTTTAATGTGAAAAGAAAAAGTAAATTTACATTAAGCACATTAACTCTATTACATTAACCGTTATCCTACCATCTATACATGTATTTTGGCAACAGTAACAAAAATAAATTGTTACATTATTGACACTGAATGGGGTTTACCATTTCTCCTATTCCCACAGTGTGTTCAAAAGGTTTCTTCCTATGGGATGTAAAAATACAAGATTGTTTGGTAAAGGGTTAATAGTCTCATGAAAACCTTGTAAAGATGTCAGTTGTTTACCAATCAGGCAATTTTTAGACTTGTCCAAATTAACAGCATTTGCAGACAACAAAATAAATGTTGTACAAAATAGATTTTTTTTTTTCCTTGATAGAGTTGAAAACATTGTTGGAAAAGGAGAAAATGCTGGTTACCAGCATTTTCTCCTTTACCCACAATATTTTCGAAAGCTTCCTTTCTGAAGGTCGGGACAGTGTGGTAAAGGGTCAGACACTGAAATCCAAACAAGAAATTACCTGAGCAGCTGCTTTTCCTTTTCCCATCTTGAGATCCATCCTTACTACAAGGACCATTTTATACTCGCCAGCGTCTGCCAGTAGAATATCAGAGTCTGTGAGATCCGATACATCATTCTGTAAGACATCACAATCAGACATTAGTAAATACCTTGTCAGCACATAATGCCATAGCTTTTATCAAATGACAAAATATTAGCCTTCTCAAAATTAACTCTTTACCAAATGACAAAATTTTAGACCAGTCTAATTTGAAAGAATTTGCAGGCGACAAAATAAATGTGATTCCAGAAATGAAATTTGTTTTGGGAAGAGTAGAAAGCATTGTTGGAAAAGAAGAAAATGCTGGTTACCAGCATTTTCTTCTTTTCCCACAATGTTTTCAACAGCTTTCTTCTTCAGGGTGGTTAAAACTCAGAAATGTGTTTTAGAAAGGGTTAGAAGCATTTCCAGACATCAACTTGAATGTGGCTCAATTAGTAGAATTTGCTTCTCAAAAGCCTTTTTAACCTGGGTCATTAAGGATAGGGCACCCTAATGGGATACATGTAACATCGCCTTTCATCGCAACAATTGTACCGATTCGGCTAAGACTCGTGTAATCTGTAATCGATACGGGGAACCAGAAGTATCGGCCGATTGATTACGGATTACCCGAGCCTTAGCCGAATCTGTACGTTTTTTCGGCGATGAAAGACGATGTTACAAGAATCCAGTTAGGGTGCCCTATCCTTAAAACTGGGGCTTGTTTGGTAAAGGGTCAAAAGCAAGGCTAATCTACGAGAATTTTAAAGTACTAACCCGTGAAATACATGTGAAAACACTGTGGCAAAAGGAGAAATTTGTAGTATACAAGTTAGTAATTTCTTAACCTGACAAATTTTAAAGTTGCAAAAATTGAACTTGCTCCAGAGAGTTATTTTTCAATGGACTTTAAACCTTTACATAATAACCCTATGTTTTACCCATACTTGGATAAACGGCCTTTGAAAACATTGTGAGTATAGAAGAAAATGTTGGAAACTACCATTTCCTTCTTTTTCTACAATGTTTTCTGCATTTTCAAAGTCAAATCCCAATGTTGGTCCCCATTCATTTTCTCATCTGCAAAAGTTTTCACTTTCAAAAGATTTGAATAGTTGTCATCTTGCATAGAGTTGTTGTAGACTAGTTGACGGGTAGACTAGTCTCATGACCAGTTGCCCTGCTATTTCAGTCAGTAGAGCTGCAGTGCAAGTGTTCCAAGGGTCAAGGGTTCAAGTCCCACATCAGGCACACTTTTCTCCCTTGATTTACATCATTGGCAACAAGGTCAATTGGTGAGCGCAGGAAGGCAACATCAGCTGTCAATGTGGATAAGGGGAAGTTGGTGACATCCAGAAAATCAGGAAGGGGAAGAGTGTTGTAGACTAGTTGACATTGGGTAGACTCATGATCAGTTGCCTGGCTAGCTCAGTTGGTAGAGCTGTGCTACTAATGTTCTAGGGGTTGTGAGTTCCAGTCCCATGTCAGACACACTTTTCTCCCTTGATTTACTTCAGGGTTACAACTTGGCAATTCATTGCTTTGCCTGACGACAAAAATTAATTCAAACTTGTCCATTTAGGGTAATTCAAATAAAACTGGCAGAGAACCACATGTTCCACAATACTAAGTGTGTCCAAAAGCTCCCATCTATTTATTATTGAAGAAATGAATGCGAGGATGAACTCTGTAGTGATGTAGTCTGAATAATGAGACGGAACAGTGATTTTTTTTTTTTTTTCATATTTGGACATTTATTTTGCACCATACCATCTCAAGGTCATTGTTAATTTTCGGGTAGCAATGATGGAGAGCTTAACTGACTTTCTGTTTTGTCAGTTTAACCTGCATTTAAGTGAAATGCAAGTTACTTTTAGTAACAAGCATGACCGAAGACAAATTATTAAACTTTTCATTACCCAAACAGCTTGTAGAAGTTGTTTATAACATGTAAATCTTGGGAAAAAAAGTGACAGTTTTATCATGTGTGGCGCGCATTTTGTGTGTTTTTGGGAACATACACGACTTGAGTAACTGATGGTATACACTGTTTTTCTAATGTCCTGGGTTTAAATTGAAAAAGGGATATTGCATGCAACAGGTATGTTCAAACCTACCCCCGATTCGGGGCCTAGCTCCGATGTTATTTTTGTGATTGTTAGACCCAATCACAAAAATAACATCGGAGAATCCTTCAGACTGAAGGTAGTTCAAACCTTATTTTGTGTTCTATTTATTAAGTTATGAGAGTTCAAACTTGCGAATAAAATCTGTGCGGGGATTTAGAATGTATTTTTTACGATTGTCTCTGTACCCACAGGCAACCAGTCAAAAAGTAACATCGCCTTTGGGGTCAGTTATCTTAGGGATCTTATATATCCCTGGTTATCTGTATGCCATACTGGGTAGCGACGGTACTCAAGAGTCTGAGCCGTAACTTGACGATAATTTCTGTACCTTATCTGGATCTCCTAATCCTGAACCTCTGAAAAGAAGTCTGTAGAAGTATCGAGACCTGCTTCTACATATCCAACCGATAAGAAGTCCAATACCCAACCCAACAGCAAATGTTGTCATCTCATCTTTCCTTCGCATTTTTCTCCAGGATAAATCGCATGCTCTCGGACAATTTCGTTTTATCTTTATGACATGTTTATTCTGCGGAAACATGCAGCCATTCGTGTCATCGTTAATGATATTCAAAATATGACTTTCATAGGGTAAAAAACATCAGGTGATACTTTTTTCCTAGCTTTTTGTTTTCCACTCATGTCTTAAAGAAACAGAACTATGTTGGAAAAGGTTAAACTACGGCATGCAGTTGGAGCTCTTGTATTGAAGATGAACTTTTTACCAAACTACATAATACAAGACTTGTGCAAAGTAAAAAGCATTTTCAGACGAAATTTTCAACTAGACTCAAATGAAACATGTCTTTGAAAGGATAGAAAACACTGAGGGACAAAAAGAAAATACATTTTCTCCCTTTCTGGCAATGTTTGCAAGTCTTCATCCATAGGTTCGTTGTCTGCGCATATCATATTCTTCGAAGATTCGACCTGACTGCTATGACGCATCACCGATCCCATATACTAGGGAAATAAGGCTTATATAGAAGCTATTACCCAAGCCTATAGGGGCTGTTTTAATAAATGGCCGGTACATAGTTTACTTGCTATCTGATCATAGCTGAATGAATCGCACCAGGTAGCGTTTTATTGAGTAAACGTTTATTTGATTTTGAAATTCAAAGTAATGGTTGTCCTTCGAAAAGTAGTCCGGTTCTGTACCCAGAATTCCCAAATTAAATAGATGTGTATTTGTAGAATGCCATCTAGCTGGAGATAATGTCCATAGGTTTGATAAAACACAGGCTTGTTTTGGAAAGGGTTAAGATTAGTCTGAAAGGGATGTGTAGTTTGCTCTTGAATGAACTGTCAAATCTTTTAAAGTATTCTGACGAAAAATACCTATAAAATCACAAAAGATGGAAATCTGCATCTAAGAGAACCAATTTATTTAGCAGTAAGTTTTACATACATGTACCTGTAAGTCTGCAGGTCAGCAAAACATGCAAATACCAAACTGGATGTACTGTGATCGTGATATAATTGAAATAATACTGAACACAAAGAAACACAAAATTGCCATTAAGGTAGTAGACCCCTAATGCTTCTAGTGCAACATGGAATAAAATTTCTTGATAGGTGATGAATAAGGATTTATACTGATATAATACTTTTGCACATTTTAAACCGACAGAAATTCCTTTGATGTCCATCTTGAAATTATTTGTTGATACTTTTGTTAGTTTTCAGAGAAGGGAGGTAATTATTGTCTCCCTTTAAAATGAGAATATAGTGGTTTTAGATTTATAAATGATAATTCTAAGAAGGAAAAAAAAGGAAAAAGTGTCTCGGTTAAAGTAGTAAAATAATACTCATTTTTAATCACAGCAAATTGTGTAGGATAATATTATAATGGAAATACCTGTTTTCCATTATGGGTCAACTACCTTAAACTCTTTGAAGGACAAACATAGAAACACTTCTGTGAAGATATGCGGAAAATGGTTCTTTTTTTCAGAGGAAAAGAGGTCTGAAGAGGCAAGGACACTCAGACATATGCAAGACAATTCGTTACTATGTATAGTGTGAGCAAACTTAGTCAGGGTTTGCATGGGTCTAGGTAGTTATATTCTTTTTAAATTGGGGTTTCCTGTCATGGTCTCCATAGATATTCCGCAAAAATGTTGATGGATTCCGTAATTTTTGACAAAGTAAGGTACTAATATAGGAAAGGAAAAAGTAATTGAGCTGACACCCAAGGTACCTTTAACTCTTTACCAAATGAAAAAATTATAGAGTGGTCCAAATTGAAAGCATTTGCAGCTGACAAAATAAATGTGACTGAAAAATTGAAATTTGGTTTAGGAAGGGTAGAAAACATTGTTGTAAAAGGAGAAACCGAACACTAAATTTTTCCTTTGGTCGATCATCGAACACTTAAAACACAATGGTGCATCACCTGTATATCACGGAATATACTCAAATTTTCACTAGCATTTGTTTTTCTACAAAAAAACAGATGTCTTCCCCCTTTTTGGTGTCGGAAGGATTGATATGTCACCAAGGCAATTTCTAAATGAAATAATGGTCATTTTTCTCAAGGTTTTCAAGTTATAGAGCGGACACAAAATTGTACGTAAAATGAGTAAGGAAAATAATCAAAGGGAAATAACTCGAAAAATATACAAGCCAGAGTTATGGTTCTTATGCATGACACTTATTCTCATGATGCTTTACATATGTGTGAAGTTTTATCAAAATATCTTAAAACGTTTTCGAGTTATAGAGCGGACATGATTTGTGAAGGAAAATAATCAAAGGGAAATAACTCGAAAAATATACAAGCCAGAGTTATGGTTTTTGTGCATGACACTTCGTCTCATGATGCTTTACAAATGTGTGAAGTTTTATCAAAATATCTTAAAAGGTTTTCGAGTTATAGAGCGGACACGATTTGTGAAGGAAAATAATCAAAGGGAAATAACTCGAAAAATATACAAGCCAGAACTATGGTTCTTGTGCATGAGATTTCGTTTCATGGTGCTTTACAAATGTTTGAAGTTTTATCAAAATATCTTAAAAGGTTTTCGAGTTATAGAGTGGACACGATTTGTGAAGGAAAGTAATCAAAGGGAAATAACTGGAAAAATATACAAGCCAGAGTTATGGTTCTTGTGCATGAAACTTCGTCTCATGATGCTTTACAAATGTGTGAATTTTATCAAAATATCTTTAAGGTTTTCGAGTTATAGAGGGGACACGATTTGTAAAGGAAAATAATCAAAGGGAAATAACTCGAAAAATATACAAGCCAGAGTTATGGTTCTTGTGCATGACACTTCGTCTCATGGTGCTTTACAAACGTGTGAAGTTTTATCAAAATATCTTAAAAGGTTCTGAGTTATAGAGCGGACACGATTTGTGACAGACAGACGGACGGACGAGGAAAAAACAATATGTCTCCCGACCCTGACGGGGGAGACATAATTTTGAATTATCCTGTCACTTCCGGGTTTACCTGACGGATAACAGGGTGCCGTATATTTTTTTTGTTATCCGTCAGTTGGTCACATGACCGCTAAGTGCGCACCTGCTGACTGGGACTATTTTCAACCAAGCGTCTTACTGCCGTAATGAATTAATCAATCGCTAGCGAATACTTTCGCTCGTTTAATTAATAGTCTGTTATGTTAAAACATATTGTCTTCTTCGCTACAATATTTTTCTACAGATATACGTCACGTTTGATAATTATGACGTAGCCAATATCATTCATGACGTCATTATTGCAGCTGCATATCCAGAGGGTTTTGTAAACACGGTTCTTCATTTTTTAAAGTTTCTCATAGATCTGAGAGAAAGATGTCAATATGTGCCTTATTTCGAGCGAAATGTTCAATTTAGTCGGATTTTGGATTGTAATTGAGAAAATGGATAAATAAAATAGACGGTTGGTGTCTTGGATTGGGAAAGTCGATCAGGCTCGGCTCCGGAAATTTATAAAAGGTACGGTCTTTATCAATGTTTTTTTTTTTCGTTTGTTTGTTTTGTTGTGTTCCGTTACAGTGAGTGACAGGATAAATAGAATAGATGGTTGGTGTCTTGGATGAGTTAAGTTTATCGGGCTCGGCTCCGAAATTTATCCGGTTCGCCTTCGGCTCACCAGATAAATTCCTCCGCCTTGCCCGATAAACTTAACCCATCCAAGACACCAACCATCTATTCTCTATTTCCAAGATTAGATTTCTGATTGGCTGAGACATTCTGTCACAGCCAATGAAATGGCATGCATCATACACTACGAATTGACTCTAGAATGGCGAGTAAATAATCCCTCAGCTCAGGGAAAAAATACATCTGAAGAGACCATAGACAAGAAGATAAAAACATTAACCCTTTACCATACAATCCAGATTTTTAACAACCTTTAGGAAGAAGCCTTTGGAAAACATTGGGTGAAAAGGAGAAAATGCTGGTAACCAGCATTTTCTCCTTTTCACACAGTGTTTTCTACCCTATCAAAAGTTAATTTCATCATTTGAGTCACATTTAAATTGTCTCCTGCAATTGCTTTTAATTTGGACAAGTCTACAGTTTTCTCATGAGGTAAAGATTTAACCCTTTCCAGCTAAATAACTTAAACATAACTTTCAAGCCAATAGTAAAAACCTGTATAATGTGACTTCAAACTTATATTTCGGCGAAAAGTATCTGGTTATCGGACAGTGTAGATCCAAGATCAGACTGCAGGTTCTTGGTTCTTGGTACGCAAAAGGTTAGTGAGTCGTGCTTAGCAGCTGAAGTGTTAAACAGATGCCACCATTCTATAGACAATTTCATCCCCCTACCAGCTGTTGAAAATGATGCAAAAAAAAAAGATGAAAAGAAAACAGATCATGAACCACAATTTAATTAACATTACAACAAAATGATAAGATGTCAAAGTACCTATATTTACAAAGGCAAAAAGAACTAAATACTGCATGTTTCAAAACAACCCAATTCTATTCACAAAATAGTACATAATCATTTCTAATCTCCAAAAACTTGAGTTTAAGTATATAGCTTTCAGCTCATGTGTAAGTTTTGTAAATTTTTTGATACATGTAAAAAGAAGAAAACATTTTGTCACTTGCTTCAACCTAAAGAGGAAAAAGTATTATGCAGCACCACTCACCTCCCAAACTTCTTACAACACAATCCAGTATTTTAACAACCCTGAGGCAAAATGCTTTTAAAAACACAGTAAGAAGAGAATATGCTGGTAACCAGCATTTTCTCCTTTTCTATCAACGTTTTTAACAAATTTCATCTTTTGAAAAACATTTCAGTTGTTGTCTGTAAATGCTATCAATTTTGGACAAGTCTAATATTTGGCATCTGGTATAGAATAAACCCTTTATCACACAACACTGAGTTTTAACATCCCTAAATTGATTGAGATTACTTTAGAAAACATTGTGGGAAAAGGAGAAAATGCTCGTAACCAGCATTTTCTCCTTTTCCCACAATGTTTTCTACTGTATCAAAGACAGAAATCAGCAAGTTAGCAACATTTAATTTGTCATCTGCAAATGCTTTGAATTTGGTTCAGTCCTAAAGTTTGTTGTTTAGTAAAGAGTTAAGGAAGCATTCCTTGTTAAACTAAATGCAACTATGAAATTAAAGCCTTTACCACACAATCCCGAGTTTTAACGACCCTGTTGAAAGATGGCTTTTGGAAACATTGTGGGAAAAGGAGAAAATGCTGGTTAAACAGCATTTTCTCCTTTTCCCACAGTTTTCTACCCTATCAAAAACAGAAATTATCATTTGAGTTGCATTTACTTTGCCATCTGCACATGCTTTCATTTGGCTGTGTCAAAAATTTTGTCGTGTGGGAAAGGGTTAAACTGTTGAAAATCATTGACCATATTACTTTAATCATTATTTTTATCACTTCAGACTTTAGTCCAACCTTTAAGATAAAAATCTCTTTGAGTTTCAGTGGATTGTATTTTCAGCCAACAGTAGAGGTCAAGTGTATATGAGTCATACTCTGTGAAAAGGGGGCTTAGTACATCTGCAAAAAAGTTTTTCTTACAAATAGCAAGTGTTTTCTCCTTTTTCCACAATGCTTTCAAAAGCCCTTTTCATGAGGGATTGTAAGGTAAACACCCTTTTTCCCAGAGAACCACTCATATTTTTGTCCCTGAAAGACTTAAATCCAAGTACTTTATGTAAATAAATTCTCTATACAACCTTTCTAGTAATTAGATTATACAAATGTGAACAGAACAGAACAAAAGCTTATCAACAACTTGGTCCCCTGCTTGAGATGATTAACCATTAGCAGCACATGTGAAAACAGCTGCTTTTGTGGATAGCATAAATCAAGAGCAGTCTGATCTTAGATCTATACCATTTGCTTGTTTAATCAGACCTAAAGCCTGTCTAAGTTTCAGTAGACTGTACTTTCAGGCCTCAAAGGAGGCCGAGTTTATACATTTGGCACTGAAAGAGTAACTTCCAGCTGCAAAGGAAGCAATGCCTTTTTTTAATGACTTTTACAGCATTTGAACACATAAATCACAATTTTCTTATGTGAACTGATCTAATTTCAGATACTATAAAAAAAAAAGTTAACGAACTAAAGTAGATAAATTAATCAACAAATCAACACATTTTGGTATAAATTATCATAGAATTCAAAAGTTAAACAAGCTATTTCGTTGAAATGATATCCCCCACCAAAAAAGACTGATACATCAAGCTCCCTTTTTCCATGACACAGACTATAAGGAACACATGTATGGAGTTTTATCAATTTTCGACAAGGATTTTAGAAGATATCTGTCCTGGCGTGTGGACAGACAGATGGACAGACCAAAGGATGACACAAAAACTATATCCTTCAGCCTTCAGTGGGAGATAAATAGAGTTTATTTCATCAGCTTGTGGTTAATATGGGGAAATATTTGCCGAAAAAGGGAAAGGTATGCAAAAATAACGAGTGCCGTAAGGCACGAGTTATTTTTGCGGACCTTTCCCTTTTGAGGCAAATATTTCCCCATATTAACCACAAGCTGATGAAATAAATTATATATTATATTTCCTCTGATTATTTTGTCAACGAATGCCACTTTTAAAACTTAAAAACTTAAAAAACTTAAAAAAGTAGTTCCAGATTTTCGGCAGGAGGAAAATATTCACTGTGACGGGGAAATAATTCCCCCCAGCTTAAATTACGACATTTCTTTACCCATAACATTTCTAAAAATAGACACATGAAATATAATATTAACAATTCCTGTGGTTTTCAAAAATGAAAAGCAAGCAACTTTAAACACACGCACAAATAATCAATTGCACCTGTCATGATATGGATTCCTTTTTCACTAAATAAATAAGTTATGCACTCCATCTAATTCACAAGTTTACATACAAATAATCAAATCCAAACACAAACACTCTTATAAACCCTTTACCAAACAATCACAAGTTTTAACAACTCTGGATGAAGAAGACTTTTGAAAACCTGGTTGGAAAAGGATAAATGCTGCTTACCAGCATTTTACCAACGTTTTTTTTTACCCTGTCAAAGACCATTTTCATCATTTGAGTCAAGTTTTACCCTTTACAATAAAATCTCCAAATTTTAACAATTCTTGGGGGATATGCTATAGAAAACATTGTGGGAAAATGGTGGTTACCAGCATTTTCTCCTTTTCCCACAATGTTTTCTACCATTTCAAAGAAAAATTTCATTATAATATATGAACCACCTTGAATTTGTCTCCAAACACCTTCAATTTGGACCAATCTGAAATTTTACCGTGTGGTAAAGAGTTGAAAAGTTTGTAAATGCTTTCAAATTGGACAGGGATTTAAAGTTTTGTTGTCTGGTAAAGAGTTAAAGGGAAAAAAAAGAACATGATATGCCACAACAACAGTATATTGAAAATATACATATATACAAAAAAAAGTTCAAAGGAGGCAATGGTAACTAACACAAACTAACACATTTCACAAAAACAGAAATCTTGTCATAATAAGGAACATACTGTTTAGTCATTTTTTTATTGTTTGTTTCTTATTCCTGTTCAATACTACAAAGCTGGTAGCGCAGTCTGTAGCATACAGGACTTCAGACCAGGGGCTTGATGGGTCAAATCCCGGGCTTGGCTAATATCTTTTCAAGGATTGATGATAGTCATTGCTACAAGATTCATTCCTCCTAACCCCTGGTCAATGTTTCAACTACTGTGATGTGGAAAAGCAGCCAGTGGCTTTGGAAGAATATTGTGAAAAATACTGGTAAACTAAATTCCAGGAAAACATTGACCACTATCATATAAGCGAAATAATGTTGAAAATGGAGTTAAACACTCTACAAACATACAACCAAACAAATGCTACTACAAAATTCGGGCATCTTCAACATGGTGTAGCTTTTTTTTTCCTTTGATTTTGGCTTTTAAAAACATTGCAGGAGTGCAAGAGAATACTGGTAACTTTTCCTCCTTTTCCAACGTTTTCTACCTTTTCCAGCCTTTTCTACCCATTATCAGAGCTACATTCATTTTGTGATCTGGACACACTTGTGATATGTACAAGTCTACAGTTTTATGGTCTAACAAAGACTTTTAACCTGTTACCTGACAAAAAATTTTAGACTTGTCCATATTAAAAGAAATTTGTACTGAGAACTTATATTTGGTTAAATTATTGGGATTGTCTGTGAAAGGGAAGAAAACGTTGTGGGAAAAGGAGAAAATGATGCGAACCAGTATTTACTCTTTTTTCTCACAATTTTTCCTACCCTTTCAAAGACAGAAATCATCATATGCACTACTGGTATATTTTGTTTGTGGCCTGCAAAAGCTTCCAATTTGGGCAAGTCAACTTTTTTTCTTTTTCTTGGTAACAAGTTAGTCCTTTACCAAACAATCCTGAGTTTTGACAATCCTGGGAAAAAACACTGTGGAGAAAGTGGAAAATGCAAGTAACAAACTTTTCCTCCTTTTCCCACAATATTTTCTTCCTTTTATCAGACAACCTTCCCCGTTTGAACCACATTTAATTTGTTGTCTGAAAATGCTTTCAATTTGGACAAGTCTAAAATGTTGTCGTCTGGTAAAAGGTTTAAACATACTCATCTGCAGACAGACTCTTTTTTCCAAGTGTTTCTGAGAGCCTGATTTTTATAAAAATTATGCATCATTAACTTTTTATCAAATGACAAAATTTTGGACTAGACCAAATTGAAAGCATTTGCAGACGACAAATCAAATGTTGCTAAAATGATGATTTCTTTCTTCGATATGGTAGAAAACCTTGTAGGAAAAGGAGAAAATGCTGGTCACCAGCATTTTTTCCTTTTCCCATAATGTTTTCAAATGCATTCTCAATCAGGGTTGTTAAAAGTCGGATTGTCTGGTAAAGGGCTATATTTAGGTAAACAGTGTCCGCATTTAGAATAGCGCCTTATACAAGTACCAGGCTTTGGTTTATTCCCATCCACTATAAGATGTCTTATGTCATATTCAGTATACGACTGTAATTTGACAGCAGTCCGGATGTCCTCATTTTTCTCTGTGAAGCTTACAGAATGCTTATATTGCACGGCTAGAGCAATAAATTCATTTTCAGAGAGACTATCAACACACAGCCTTGTAACACCATTCTGTGATAAAATTTCATAAAGTCTGTCTATGCTGGTTTGGAAAATATCACAACATTGTATTTTAATCTCTTTAATTTTATACTTGGCTTGAGTATGGTCTATCTTGTCTTTTGCATTGCTATTGCACTTCATACCCGAATACACAGAATTGCTACCAATGTCACGGTCACAAGCCATCAAACTACTGCTGAGATTGGACTCGATGTGTTGCACTTGTGCGGGTGAATGCGTCTTGCCATGCAATGAGGATGAACATACTGTGTTTTGGCATTTTAGACAGAAATCTGGGTCAGAATCTGAAAAAGTATATTATGTAGCAAATATTTTACAATTTCATGATCATGTAATAATTTAACATGCTCTGTTGTTTGAAATATAAGTCCATTCAACATGACCTCAATAAATTAAGCTGGCTAAATAAAAAAAGTTCATTGTCAGAATGTTTAAAAAAAACAAAAATGCAGTTTTTTTCCCTCTAAGTTTCCTGAATATGCAGACCTATTCCTCAAGACTTACAATATCTATACAACTTACAAAGTTCAGCACTAAAGGACCAGATCCTATCATATCCACCAAAACTCCACTTTTATTAAAAAAATGACATAATTTGGGTGCTATAATACCTATGGATTGTATACAATTCATTTTACTTTTACTTATTTACAGTGTTACACAGGGTGACAGATGTTTGGGTAACAGACAAGTTTGGTAAATTGGACTTACACAGTAAATAAATTGGATGTTTCAGTAACAAAGCAAATATTGAGTGTTTATGCACTGTTACATTTTTCACACTCATTACATGGCTATTCACATATTTTCATTTATAATATATTTGTTATGTTTCCCTTGCCATACTGTGCTTATTTCTTTTTAGTTTTCTTATTTTTGAATTTCAATCACAGTTGAGGAAATGAATTATACGTTATCCTATGCATGTACGTGTTGTATCTCCTGTTAATCAGTCCTCAAGTTTTATAGAAATATGGAAATATTTTCTTTATAGTTAAGTAAACATTTGAACATAACAAAGCCATGTATGGGTGTGAAAAACATAACGGTGCATAAAAACTATATAATTGCCTTGTTACCGAAAGGTCTAATTTACCGAACTCGTCTGTTACCGAAACATCCGTATCTTTACAAATAGTATGAAAGATTTACGGATGTTTCGGTAACAGACGAGTTCGGTAACATAGACTTACAGAGTAAATCGATCGGATGTTTCGGTAACAAAGCAATTATGTAGTGTTTACGTATCGTGACGTCCTTTACACCCAGTGCATGGCTTTGTTTTGTTCAAACCTTCGTTATTTAAAACCTTAATTTGTAATTCCCACCATGTTTCATAAGTAATATTTTTGTTATGTTCCTCATTCCATGCTGTATGTGTAAACCGTGTGGATTGCCTATCTGTCAAGATCAAAAGGGTGGAAAGTGCAAAAAGTAAAAGGTTTGAACCTATCTATCAAGGCACAAACAGGTGAAAAGTGCAAAAATAAAAGGTTTGAACAAAACAAAGCTATGTATTGGGTGAAAAGAAGGTCACAATACATAAACACAATATAACTGCTTTGTTACCGAAACATCCAAATGATTTACTCTATAAGTCTATGTTACCGAACTCGTCTGTTACCGAAACATCTGTCACCCGTATGAAATAATGCAAATATGCATGCTTGTTCCATTTATCGATAAAATGAAAATATAAAATTGAAAATGAGGAATGCAGGAATGATAATAATATTTAATTTCTAGGGCATGAATTCTCTCGAGAGTCATACCCAGGATACGACTTCTCTGGAGAGCTCGTATCTTCGCAAGTAAGGTACGAGCTTTCCAAGGTACGAATTCTCCAGGGTACGCGTTCTCCATAGTGCTCAAGGAAACGCTTCAGTTTGTGCATTTCACGTGTTACTCTTCAAGAAACGCATTATCTTTCTTTCTTTCCTTTATACTGTTATGAAAGGTCCGCGTAAGTTTGACATTAAAGTTTACTGAAAGACATTTTCGACGCTTTTCTCGAGTTTCATACTTTTTGTTTACAATCCCAAATTTCCCGCTGAATATCTAGGTGTCGTTATTTGTCAAAATCTGTGAGAGATACACGTTCAGTGGAGGGATATTGAAAAGGGGGGACACATACATGAACAGACTTGCTGTGTCAAACTGATTTCAGCAGTTGGTGTAATGTGCATGTTCAGTGTAGTATGATCCTGGTCTACGAAGGAAATAAATTACATGTATTCCCGATAATCCTGATGAAGAAATTAAATCAAGAGATGCCTGTGAGGCAGGACATAATCAGGCTGCTCAGAAAGTGTGTCTACACACTTCGATAAATGATCATCAATTGAATCAGGGTTTTCCAGTTTCTTTGAAATTGGACACCAAAATTTTTAAAATGCACCCAAAATGAAAATATTTGCCTTCTTTTATTCTTTTGAAGAGGGCCAAATCCCCCCCCCCCCATTATCTTCCGCTAGATGGCATTCTACAAATACACATCTATCTAATTTGGGCATTCTGGGTACAGAAGCGGACTAATTTTTCAAAACGACAACCGTTACTTTGAATTTCAAAATAAAATAAACGTTTACTCAATAAAACGCTACCTGGTGCGATTCATTCAGTTATGATCAGCTAGCAGGTAACCTATGCACTGGCCATTTATTAAAACAGTCCCTACAGGCTTGGGTATAGCTTCGGTATAAGCCCTACTTTTTCCCAAGTGTCCGGGGATGGGTGATGCGTCATAGCAGACAGGTCGAATCTTCGAAGAATATGACATGCACAGACAACCCCCCCCCCCCCCATTCATGAGAAAGTCCAGGGAAAATCCTGATTAAATTTGCAAAAATGATAGAAGTCTTAAATTAGAATATTAATTGGCCTAATCAAGAATTTTAAATTTTATTCATAAGACTAAATTAAATCTTTTCGGTCTTTTTTTCTTGTCACCGAAGTTTAGCGGTGTGGATATGGATAATACCACGCCGAACGCAAGGTCTGAGCCAAGCTCAACATACACCGATAAATTAGTCTTTCCATTTGCTTTACTAGATCTAGATTTTTTTTTAAACTATTTACCAAACGACAAAATTTTTTTCTTGTCCAAATTTAAAGCATTTGCAAACGACAAAATAAACGTGACTCAAAAATTGAAACTTGACTTTAGAAGAGTCGAAAACATTGTGGGAAAAGGAGAAAATGCTGTTTACCAGCATTTTCTCCTTTTTCCCACAATGTTTTCAGAAGGCTTCTTCCTCTGGGTCGTAAAAACCAGGGATTGTTTGGTAAAGGGTTAGATTAATAAAGGTTACGACGATTCAAGGATCATCCATGTAGTTTTTTCCACATCTAGATCAGGGAAGGTATATCTATATAGGCCTACACTATATGGCCTGCAACACGCAAACAGGGGCATTCGGACTTTTGCGTAAAGTGTCGTCCCGAATCAGCCTGCGCAGTCCGCGCAGGTTAATCCTAAACGACACTTCCGTTTTTATGCAATTTTCTGTTTCGCGCAAGTCTACTGAAGGCCAAAATCTAATGTCGTCGTAAAGTGCCGTCTCGGATCAGCCTGTGCGGACTGCGCAGGCTGATCCGAGACGACACTTTACGCAAATGTTCGAATGCCCTTTTTCGCGTGTTGCAAGCCATATATGAGCAGTGTTGTGGTTAAAGGGGGCTCAATGCATCTCCGTGATGCATAATACAAAGCAAGTCATCACATGATCATGGATCCGTAAATCCATTTTGTCTAACAACCGACTGTATCATGAGGTAAACTAGATCTAGTCCTTGGACAAGCAGAAAATGTACCAATTGCAAAAAGTATGGCCAGGGATCGTATATAACGCATTTTCTCTCTTCTTGTGACTTTTTGAGTCATTTTTGCACGCAACTATATTAGAACTGCAAAAAATATAGAAACCCCTCATTCTAGTGTAGTGTACCGGTCTTTATTTCATGCTTTCCGGTAGGTTATCGAGAAATATTGGTGAAATATTTTTCGATATTTCATGGTTTCGGCCAGTGAAAATACCGATTTTTATATTCTAACTCTTCAGTTGAAGGCGGAAACAGTTGTTCCCGCGCACTAGTTATCTAGGTAAAATGCGCGTGCCTCACAACCAGATGGAAATATGACGTAATTTACCTTGCATTTCTCGCGCTTGACGTAATATTGTAATGCGTTGCTATGCGGAGGGGTACGCCACGGGGAATAACCGAAAAGAACTGTACTGAATTTTGATTAAGTTCCCACCAGAAAGGGTTAAAAGCATGAAATAATTAGAATATTTTTTTTTTTTTTTTCGGTGAAAGATCGAAATTTATTTCATCTCGTGAACATCATCGGTAATATTTTCACTCGTGGCTGCGCCGCTCTTGAAAATATTACCGATGATGTTCACTCTCTGAAATAAATTTCGATCTTTCTCCGTAAAAAAACAAATATATCCCACCGATAGATGTAACTGTAGAGCTTGTGTTTGTATAAGGCAACACTTATACTGCCTTGCTAAAGAGCTAGCTTTTGTAGCCATGTGGTAGACCTTTCGCCTTGGAATCTGGAGGTAATGGGTTCAATCCCCGCCTTGGGAAGTCGTTGGTCAGAACTGTTACCCTAGTACCGAGTCGATTTAAGTACCCAGTGGCGGTCAAAAATAAACAATGTGTGTGCTGGAATATCAATTTTCAATCATTCCATTCAGGGATCTTATATACATTTCTATAATCAGTCTTAAAAGTTGCCAAGTCACACTATCTTTTGTTTACTTTTTACCTGGTTTAGAAATTCATTTTTCAAAGACAACATCTGGTTTTAAAATTCATTATAAAGATAACACCCGTGTTGTTTACTTTTAGTCGCTGCTGGGCCTTTAAAATTGCCAATTTACCGTTGTGTACCTGTAGACTAGTTGTGTTTCGTTCAACCATTTATTCGATCAATTTACATCACATGTGTTATCTTCATCTCGTGGGTGAGTATTTACTTTTCTTTCACCTATATGTATTATTTATTAGTCTTTTAACGTCTCAGCGCGAAGTACAATTTATAAGCAAAAAAAAGTAGATCGAAATACGAAGATCAGACCACACAAATCATGCAGACCGACCTTGATTCGACAAGGTGATATTTTATCCCAAACTTAACTTGCAAAATAGGCCTACTTCAGCTAGACAGGCGATCAGTCTCATTTATGCTACGTGGTATAGAAACTGTTGGGTGTAAATCTGGCCATAAATTTAACTGATAATGAGCAAATTACTTCACTTTTTGACCAGATTTTTTAAAGTCTGATGTCTGTTTTTCCGATGGTCTCTTTCTAGACCAAGATTTACATGTATGTACCTGTCATTTCTGTCTCGTGGATTTTTCGAAACTAGCGTCCTTGTTTATCCAGTCTAGCCCATTTCTGACTATACTACCCAGGATTTTTATGCAGGTTTTTATGACAGTTGTCTGTCGAGGTGAATATACTTTGCATTTAAGTTTAACTCTTATCTTGACTTGGCCAAATCGAAATCATTTGCAGACGAAAAATTCAGAGTGGCTCAAGTAATGGGAACGTCTTTGAAAAGGCTTGAAAATGGGTTTGATTGATTGACTGACTGGTCTTTTACTGTGCTATCAACAATATGTCAGTCATCTCACTGCAACAGCTCACATATTCATGATTTTCCTAGGTTTTACCAGTAGATCTACTAGGCTAGGGCTCAGAAGTGTCTTACCCAAGGACACTCAGGAAGAACTATGAAAAACCCAGTGGATGCAGTGTGACTCAAACCCAGGGCCTCCAGGTTACAAGTGCCACACTATACCACTGAGCCACACATGACCCCAATGGAAAATTGGAAGAATACTGGTAACCAGCATTTTTTCCATTTCCCACAATGTTTTCAATAGCTGTCTTTCCCAGGGCCATAAAAGCATGGGATTGTTTGGTAAAGAGAAATGAATGCTGTTTAAAAATCTGCCATTGTGGTGGTTGATTTCGGTATACATTGCCTGCCTAGGCTATTTTTGTAGGTGTAGGTAGAGCCTTCTCTGTCAGTACATGTATTGCTAACCGGGTAATGTATTTAAACTAGACTAGATGACAAAATTTAGGACATGTCCCAATTGAAAGCATTTGCAGACAAAAAAATTCATGTTATAGACGTAGAAAACATTGTGGGTAAAGGAGTAACCAGCATTTTCTCCTTTTCCCACAATGTTTTCAAAAAGCCTCTTACCTCAGGGTTGTTAAAACACAGGTATGTGATATACATGGGGTACTATCTCTCTGTCAACTAAAAAGTAACCCAGATATTTATTCACTCATGATCTTGCAATGTATTCCCAGACTGTTAACCCTTTACAAAACATTCCCATGTAAAACTCTTTACCAAATGACAAAAATGACAAAATGTTTAGACTTGTCAAAATTGAAAGCATATGCAGATGACAAGATAAACGTGACTGAAAAATTATAACATGTTTTGAAAAGGGTAGAAAACATAATGGGAGAAGGAGAAAATGCTGGTTACCAGCATTTTCTCCTTTTTCCACAATATTTCCAAAAGGTCTCTTTCTCAGTTTCGTTAAAACTTGGGATTATGTGGTAAAGGGTTAACTCTTAACCAAATGACCAAATTTTAGACTTATCAAAATTGAAAGCATTTGCAGATGACAAAATAAATGTGACCCAAAAATCAAAATTTGTTATGGGAAGTGTTGAAAGCATTGTGGGAAAAGAAGAAAATGCTGTTTACCAGCATTTTCTTCTTCTCCCACAATATTTCCAAAAGTTTTCTTTCTCAGGGTTGTTAAAACTTCGGATTGTGTGGTAAAGAGACCTGTAACGAGTCAACTCTTTACCAAACATCAAAGTTTTAGACCTTTCTGAATTCAAAGCATATGCAGACGACAAAATAAATGTGACCAAAATATTGAAACTTACTATGGTAAGGGTAAAAAACATTGTGGGAAAAGGGAAAAATGCTGGTTAACAGGTCAGTATTTTCTCCTTTTTCCACAATAATTTCAAGAGCTTTCTTTCTCAGGATCATTTAAAGTCTGGATTGTCTTGTAAAGGGTTAGAACTCCCTGAGAAGAAAGCTTTGCCAAACATTTTAGGGAAAAGGAGAAAATGCTTTCAACTTCCTTTTTCCCATAATTCTTTCTACTCTTTCTAAGACAAATTCTATCATTTGAGACACATTTTACCTGCTTGCAAACGCTTTCAATATGGATGAGTCTAAAATTTAGTTGTTTGGTAAAGAGTAATAGAGATCTTGTTTTACATATCAAATTACAATGTGCATGTTATCCCTCTACAACATAATCTCCAGTTTTAATGACCCTGAGAAAAAGGGCTTTTGAAAACACTACGGATAAAGGAGAAAATTCTGGTAACCAGCATTTTCTCCTTTTTCCGTAATGATTTCCACCGTTTCAAACACAAATTTCATCACTTGAGCCACTTTATATTTGTCGTCTGCACATGCTTTGGATTTGGATATGTCCAAAATTTTGTTATTTGATACAGAGTGAACCCTGTCCAAAAATGACAACTTCTAGACATTCCCTCTTACAGAGCGAATCTGCAGACTGCACATTTGAAAATGACAAGACTGAATTTTTGTTGTTTGGTTTGGAGTCAAAACAGCAAAACAGACAAAATATTGCTTGCTATTCCAAGGTTTTTTTGGCCAGAATATGTAGCAAGGCAGGGGACAGTGTAGGCCAAAGATCCGACTCCTCCTCCTGTGCAGCCTGATCTTGATCAACACTGTTCGTTTAAGCAACTTAAGCCAGACCTGAGCTTTAACCTTTGACACAAAAGGACTGTATTTAACGCTTTAACACAGAATCACAAGTTTTAATGATCCTGAGAAAGAAAGATTTTGATAAAATTGGGGGAAAAGGAGAAAATGCTGGTAACCAAGATGAATTTTGGTTTAAACTGACCCCGCAGTTTCAAGGTTGTATTGGTCACAATATCTTGTGAAGGAGCAGGTAGTGTTGATCCAAGATCAGACTGCACATTCTCTGCAGGTTGATCTTAACCCACACTGTCTGCTAAGGTAGCTAAACTTGCCCATATCGTGTTAACCCTTTGCCACACAAATTCGAGTTTAAATGACCCTAACAAAGAAGGCTTTTTTAAAGCATAAAGGGAAAAGGAGAAAATGCTGGTGACCAGCATTTTCTTCTTTTCCCGCTATGTTTTCTACATCATCAAAAACCAGTTTCCATCATTTGATCCACTTTAAAAATTGTCATCTGCAAATGCTTTGAATCTGGACTTGTCCAAAATTTGTTGGTGGGTTAAGAGTAAAAAACTTCAGTCAGCCGTAGAAAAATGGTGATAATATAGGTCATAATACCTGTTGCAGCAAGATACATGTACATATAATTGAGCTTTGCTCTGGGAAAAGGGCGTTTTTAAGACTAGGACTGTTTGGTAAAGGGTTTTAACTGTCTTTCATTTTTCAGTGAAAAAAATTCCTATTGCCAGCATTTTCTCATATAACCTCTTGTGTTTCTGTGAACCCTTTTATGATGGTTTTACTAAGAATTTTTCATTTCACAGACAGATATATGATAGTTTCTGAACAAGTGTTCAACAATTAAGGATGGCTGTACCTAAATTAGTGGATTTTAAATGGCTGAAAGACAAGATCGAGTCTGGTAACCTTGGCAACATAGTCATTCTGGACGTATCATGGTCCAGTAAAAAGGATGCCTATGAAGATTATAAAAAGTAAGTACATTATCTAAAAAGTAAGCACTTTATCTTTGTTGTACTCACAATTTGCTTAAAGAGGCATTAGACCATATTGTGCACAAAAAGTGTGTGTGTGTATGGGGGGGGGGGGGGGGGGAAGAGAGAAAGAGAAAAATGATATTTTTAAGGAAAAATTACAGGGACATGACTGTTTACCTTTAACTCTTTACCAGAAGACAAAATTTTAGACTTGTCCAAATTACAAGCATTTGCAGACGACAAAATAAACATGACTCAAAAATTGAAACTTGACTGTAGAAGAGTAGAAAACATTGTGGGAAAAGGAGAAAATGCTGGTTACCAGCATTTTCTCCTTTTCCCACAATGTTTTCAGAAGGCTTCTTCCTCTGAGTCGTAAAAACCAGGGATTGTTTGGGAAAAGGTTAAATCTTTACTAACTGACAAAATTTGTGACGGGACCAAATTAAAAGTACTTGCAGAAGACAAATTTAATGTGGCTCAAATGGTGATATCTGTATTTGAAAGGGTAGAAAACATTTTTGGAAAAGGAGAAAATGCTGCTTTACCAGCATTTTCTCCTTTCCCAACAATGTTTTCAAAAGCCTTCTCTTGCAGGGTTGTTAGAGCTTGGAATTCTGTGGTAAAGAGTTAACTGGGGAAAAAACAAAATAATGCCGAAAAAAGAATTTTTGATTGGGCTTGAACTCATGACGTTCAAATCAATAGTTGGCAACTCTACTGATTGATCTATTAGACCAACTGATATTTTTGTGTGTTAAAAGTGTATATATGTCCCTTTTTATGCATTAACATCAAGTAACTGTTGTAAAAATACCAAAACTTGGTATTCCTTGTGTTTTCGACCAGTATTTCTATCTATACATGTTTTAGGTGTAACTCTTTACCTTAGACAGAATTCAAGAAAGGTCCAAACTGAAAGTGCTTGCTTAAGAAATGAACAGTGTCGATACATTATTGAAATTTTTCTTAGATTTGGTATAAACATTGTGGGAAAAGGAAAAAATTTTGGTTACCAGCATTCTCTCCTTTTTCCACTATATTTTCAAAAGGTTTGTTGCCCTGGTTGTTAAAAGTAGTGACTGTGTGGAAAAGCAGTCCCTTTTAAGATTTAAGATTTTCTAAAAAAAAAATACTTGGGAAACAAAATCTGTTGTAATACTCTTTCAGAGAGCATATTTGTGGTGCCCGCTACATCAACATACTTGAAGAACCCCAAACTGATTACTTGGTTAGAAATATCCCTACTCCTGAACATTTTAAAGAGATTGTGCAAAAGGCTGGGGTGAATAAGACATCACATGTTATAGTATACAGCAATTCTGACAGAGCTGGGTTCTTCCTAGCAGGGCGTGGATGGTGGACTTTCAGGGTAGGTAACTCTTATACAAACAATCCACTGTTTTAATGACCCTAAGGTATAGGGCTTTTGAAAATGTCTTAGTAGGCAGCATTTTCTCCTTTTCTCACAGTGTTTTCTGTTCATTCAAAGAGAAGTCTAAAATTTGGTGTGGTAATTGATTGAAAAGAAAGGAGAAATGGCTTCTTCCCTTATCAGACTGTCTTAGATTTGAGCCATGCTCTGAAAATGGGGGCATCTACAAAAAGTATCAAGTCACGTCAGACTGCGCATCTGCGCAGGCTGACATGGGTCAAAACTTTTTGCTATATGTAACTTCTGCATGTTCAAGGACGATTCTACCTTCAGAATCAGTCTGTTCTTAGAAAAAATGGACTCTTTGGATCCATTACGATGTGGTGACTGGCTTGATATAGTGTACAAGTCTAAAATTTTGTTGTTTGGTAAAGAGTTAAGGATTAATTCCTTTATATCAGTGGCAAAGAAAGCTTTTGAAAACATTGTTGGAAAAAGAAAAAAAAATGTTTTCTATCCTTCTGATGAAAAATCCAATTATTCGAAATAGATTTACATCTTATTTTTTTCAGCTAAAGTTACTTTCTGATTGGACAAGCCTAAAATCCTCTTGTCCTTTTAATATATTTTCTTACAGATTTATGGATTCAAAAATGTTTCTATACTGAATGGCAGTTTCACAGAATGGGCAAAGTTAAATTTTCCGACCGAATCAGGTACACCGGATGTCCAAGTAAGCTTTTTGTTTGTTGTTTGTTTATTTTGAAGTTTTGTCATACTTATATAAGTGTATACATAAACAGTAAAATCATACAATTAAGGTGACTGCTGGCCGCATTTGATAGATTATTGCTTTGCGCAGGGTAATTAAAGAGAAAATATGCATGGGCGGACTTGTGTTGGCTGCTGTTCACAGATTGGCCACTGTTCACATGTGGCTGCTAGCACAGATTTGACTGGATTGCTTTGACCCTTTTCCAGATAATCCTGTGTTTTAATGACCTCAAGGAAGAATCCCTTTGAACATATTGTGGAAAAAGGAGAAAATGCTGGTAACCAGCATTTTCTTTTCCCACAATATTTTCTTTTATTTCAAAGACAACTCTTATTATTTGAGTGAAACAATATTTGTTGTCTGCAGGTACTTTTAATATGGACCAGGCAAATATACAGTGGTCTGGTAAATAGATCCACATAGGTTTTAAGGACCAGTCTACCTCATAATTCAGTTGGTGTTGGACAAAATGGATTTTTTGTTGATCTATAATTATATGGTGACTTGTTTAACTCTTTACCACGCAATCCCAACTTTTAAAGACCCTGAGAAAGAAGCCTTTTGAAAACATTGTAGGAAAAGGAGAAAATGCTGTTAACCAGCATTTTCTCCTTTTCCCACAATGTTTTCTATCCTTCCCAAAACAAATTTCAATTTTTGAGCCACATTTATTTTGTTGTCTGCAAATGCTTTCAATTTGGACTAGTCTACAATTTTGTTGTTTGGTAAAGAGTTAATATCATGCATTTGGAGTAGTACAGATAACTGTGATGTAACTTTTTGACTTGTCACCTCCGGGTACAGAGACAATTGATAAAAAGCAGTTGAAGTCTCCACACAGATTTTGTGCGCAAGTTTGAACTATCATAATTTCACAAATAGTGCATAAAACTAGGATTCGAACATACCTGTTGCTTGTGTATTTAATAAACATTTGTTTGAAATACAAATATTTTCAATTTAAATGCTGGACATAAGAAAAAACAGTTAATTTCATCTGTTACTCAAGTCGTTTACGTTCCTGAAAACACTCAAAATGCCCACCACACATGATAAATTTCATCAGATTTTTTCAGAGATTTACATGTTCTTCTACAAGCTCATTAGGTAATGAAGGGTTTGATAATTTGTCTTTGGTCATGTTTGTAACTAAATGTGAATTGCATTTTACTGCAACACTGATTAAACCAACGAAATAGAAAGTCAGTATAACACTCTGTCTTTGCTACCGGAAAATTTACGATGGACTTGAGACGGTATGGTGCACAATAAATGTCTAAACATGAAAAAAATCACAACAGCATCTCATTATTGAGACTAGCATATGAAGATGTGTTAAACCCCCTTTACCCAGAACATTGCTCAATTCTTTTAAAACCAGCACAGATTGTTTTGTATCATCAAGGATTTGAACCTGAAAGTGAGGAAAACCCAGACTTTTAGTTAAAATGATAGCCTGTTATTGATCTTTGTATCAACAAAAGTTAGCACCTGATCCTACTTTACTACTGGATGCTTTCAATGTGAGTCAAAAGCTTTATTTTGTCATAAAAAAAGTCTAGTCAAAGATGCAAACATAAAAAAGTCTAGTCAAAGATACAATTCCATGGATTCTTTTGATTTGATCCTATTGCTTATTGTATCTTATTTTCAGCGTGGAGATTTTGAACCAGACATCTCTAAGAGCTTATATAAAGAATACAAGGATGTTCTTCAGAACGACCTTGATTCACCAAAATTCCAGCTTGTGGACACAAGAGATGGCGGACAACATCAAAGTAATTTATATTATATTTCATGTGTCTATTTTTAGAAATGTTATGGGTAAAGAAATGTTGTAATTTAAGCTGGGGGGAATTATTTCCCCGTCACAGTGAATATTTTCGTCCTGCCGAAAATCTGGAACTACTTTTTTAAGTTTTTTAAGTTTTTAAGTTTTAAAAGTGGCATTCATTGACAAAATAATCAGAGGAAATATAATATATAATTTATTTCATCAGCTTGTGGTTAATATGGGGAAATAGTTGCCGAAAAAGGGAAAGGTCCGCGAAAATAACGAGTGCCATAAGGCAAGGCACTCGTTATTTTCGCGGACCTTTCCCTTTTTCGGCAACTATTTCCCCATATTAACCACAAGCTGATGAAATTATGGCACTCGTTATTTTCGCGGACCTTTCCCTTTTTCAGCAACTATTTCCCCATATTAACCACAAGCTGATGAAATAAACTCTATATATGCACTGGCAAAAGGAGGCTTTATACATCTCTGTGATGCATTATACCAAACAAGTCATCACATAACTATGGATCCATAAAGTCCATTTTTTCTTACAATCGACAGGATCTGGAGGTAGAATGGCCCTTTGAAATGCAGAAAATTGAGTAATGGCAAAAAGTTTTGACCCATGTCAGCCTTTGCGGACTGCCCAGGCTGAAATGGGTCAATTCTTTTTGCAGATGCATTAAGCCCCCTTTTCACAGAGCATTGCTCATTTCATGATTCTTGACCAGGCAACAGAATTTGCTGCCTATGAATATTTTTCCTTTTCCTGCAATGCTCTCAAATTCCTGTTTTTCTCATGTTCAAAAAACTTGTGATTATTTAGTGAAGTGGTAATTGACTGAGTTGAAATTAATGATTTAAAAAGGTTCTAAGCATTAAGTTCCCAAGTTCTTACTTTTTTTCCAACATTTCACAAAAAAAAGTAAATAGACAATAATGTAGATCAAGATAGATCATCATAAGGAATGCAGTGTGCTCTCTCGCTCTCTCTGTCTCTCTCTCTCTCCCCCTCCCTCCATCCCCCCCTCTCTCTCTCTCTCTTTTTTCCTTTTCTTAGTAATCACTGCAAAGGCATATCAACTGGTAAGGACTGAACCCTATACTTTCACGAGTTTTAATGATCCTGAGAAAGATCACTTTTAAAAACATTGTGGAAAAAGGAAAAAATGCTGGAAACCAGCATTTTTTCCTTTTCCCACAGTGTTTTCTAAAATTCTAAAAAACAAATTTTACTTTTTGAGGCACATTTATTTTATGGTCTGCAATTGCTTTCAAGTTGGACAAGTCTGTTTGGTAACAGTTTTAATGAACAAGTTTTTCATTACAGATGCTCACATTCCTGGAGCCAAGAATCTGTTTATGACAAATCTCATTGATGAAGAAAATTCCACACTGAAATCCAAGGAACAACTTGAAGAAGGTTAGCAAAATGTTTCAGTGTAATGATGATGATAGCCTATTAGACCAAGCCCTTACCTCAGTCAGTTAAACACACAGGACCCAAAACCAAGGGGTCTCTGAATTGGTTCCCCAGCTTGACCAAATATTTTCAGAGTACTAGGTCCATATTCACTGAACATTCTTAAGAACATTCTTAGTCTAATTCTCTAAGATTTTCTACATTTGAAAGTAACACAACTTCTGATTGGCTAAGCCAAATGGTTTTGCAAACAAGAAGTTGTATTACTTACAAATTTAGGAGCACATAAATCCAGCATTCTGGCGACCAATTTGTGACAGGAATATTTGTTGGTGCTTGTCTGTCTGGTCCAAGATCAGATTGCACATTCTATATAGTCTGATCTTGATCTACACTCTCTGATAAAGCTATTTAAGTTTCCATTGTTTTTGAAAGGGTTAAGGGTTAGGAAATGAACTTTTGTCCCAAGCATAAGGTTTAGAGCCTGATCATGTAATGGATCCTCATCAAACTTCTTCACATTTTAGCCTGGGCTCAGAGACAAAAATCTCTTCTTTGGGGCTCTATTTCTAGCTCACCTATTTCGAAGAAAAAGTTGAGTTATTGTCATAGCCCTGTTGTCGTCTGTGTTGTTGTGCAAAAACTTTGACATTTTACAGTTTCTCTGTTATAACTAAAAACATTTATTTCTAACTTGGACAAGTTGTTAACTATCAAAAGGGTTACCCATACAACAAGGGCAGGTAACCATTTAAGTATTTTTGTCACAGTTATATGCCGCTTTTTCGACTTATACTTTTCATAGAAAACTGCACAACTACAGCTGAGTGTTGGCACCTGCATATGGTGCTCATGTTTTACAGGAAATAGTCAAAGGTGTCAAACTGCAGGGGAGAACAGTTGCATTTGTACTATTAAATATCAATTTTATTTTCTGTCAGCTTTCAAAGAAGCCAAGGTTGACCTAGACAAGCCAGTGGTTGTCCATTGTAATGGAGGAATGTCTTCTTGCACTGTAGCTTTTGCAGCTGAGCTCCTGGGCCAAGATAACGTAGCTGTTTTCCACGTAAGTTGAACTTGATTTTTAGAATGTTGTAGATGTATTTCTTCTATCTTTAACTCTTTACCAGATGAAAAAAATTAGACTCTTCCAAATTGAAAGCATCTGCAGACAACAAAATAAATGTAGCTCAGATGATGATTTTTGTCTTTGACAGGGTAGAAAACATTGTGGGAAAAGGAGAAAATGCTGGTAAACAGCATTTTCTCCTTTTCCCACAATGTTTTCAAATGCTTTCTCCTTCAGGGTCGTTAAAAGTCGGGATTGTTTGGTAAAGGGTTAAACCCTATTTACTAGTGGTTTCCCAGCTATTGCTATACAAATTCCAAAAGTGATCATTTTTGAAGTTTGATGAGATGTCAAATATCTAAATAGCCCCTTGTACAACAGGGGATTGTTTGGTGAAGGGTTAAAATTGCTTTTTTTCTTAGCTCACCTGAGCACAAAGTAGTAAGGGTGAGCTTTTGTGGTCATGCAGTTTCTATAGAATATCCTCTGTCGTCCATGTGTCAACAATTACCTTGTGTGCACTCTACAGAACACACTTTCAGTCTGATACCCATGAGACTTAGTATGTTTGTCTGGATAATATCTCTAACTAGTTTGAAATTGCAATTTGAGTCATGTAGAATCAAAAAGGAGGTCACTGGGACAAATCTTACAAAAAAAATTGTGTGCACTCTGAAGGCCATATTTTCAGTCCAATACTCATGAAAATAGGAGAGAATGTTAGTCTTGATAAAAATTGGGTTGAGTTTGAAATAGGGTCATGTCAAGTCAAACAGTAGGTCACTGGGTCTAATCTTTAAAAAACTGTCACATTTTCATTCAGATATCTACAAAACCTTGTGAAAATGTTTGTCTTGACAGTACCTCGAACTAGTATGAAATATGAATACTAAGGTTAAAAAAGTAGGTCTCTGGGACAAATCTTAAAAAACCTTGTGTGCACTCTATAGGCCACATTTTCAATCCGATACTCATGAAATTTTGTCAGTATATTCGTCTCGATAATATCTCAGACAAGTTCAAAATTCGATTATTTGGTCAAAAAGTAGTTCACTGGGCCAAATCTTAGTAAAATCTTGTCAGTATGTTTTTCTTGATAATATCTCTGACAATTGTGTAGTTGGGTCATATAGGGTCAAAAAGTAGATCATTGGCCAAATCATAGAAAAGCATTGTGTGCATTCTAGAGGCCACATTTCGGTCTGATACTCATTAAACGTGGTAAGAATGTTTGTCTTGATATAATCCGGTACAAGTTCAAAACTGGCTGATGTCATGTCAAAAAAGTAGGTCATTGGGACAATTCTAAGAAAAACTTAGAGGCCACATTTTCAGCCTGATACTCATGAAACTTAGTCACAAAGGTTGTCTTTTTGATATTTCAGGTAAGTTTGAAATAGGTTCACAACAGATCAAAATGTAGGTCACTTGGACAAATCTTTGAAAAACCTTATTTGCATTGTAGAGTCCATATTTCCAGGCTGATACTCATGAAAACTGATCAGAAAGGTTTGTTTTGATAACATCTAATGCAAGTTGAAAATTTGGTCACCTTGTGTAAAAAAGTAAGTCACAAGGACAAATCTTATACTCATGTGTTTTACATCATCACAAACAGGATCCTGGATTACTTTACTCAGGTGAGCACTTTAGGGCCAATAGCCACCTTGTTTGTAATTTCAGGGAGGTTTCACAGAGTGGTCAAAAAGACAGGCAGAGAAAGATTCACAACAGTCCCAGTGATTTCTACACAAAGCTTGTATTTTTAAATCATTAAACTCTTCACCAGACTAAAACAATTTAACTTTTTACCAAACGACAAAATTTCAGACAGGTCCAAATCGAAAGCATTTGCAGACCACAAATTAAAGATGGCTCAAATGCTGGAATTTATCCCTCATAGAGTAGAAAACATTGTGGGAAAAAGGAGAAAATGCTGGTTACCAGCATTTTCTCCTTTATCCGCAATGTTTTCAAAAGGCTTCTTTCCAAGGGTCATTAAAACCTGGGATTGTTTGGTAAAGGGTTAAACCTATCCAAATTGAAAGCATTTGCAGGCTGGTTATATATAGCACAGAGGAAGGGATTTATAGCATAAAGGAAGGGATTTCTCTTTGAAAAGGTAGAAAAATTTGTTGGGAAAGGAGAAAGTGACAGAAACCAGCATTTTCACCTTTTCCCACAACAAACTGTAAACACTGTGGAAAACAGAGACATTACTTGTTTCTCTTTGTTTACTTGTATTCCTTAATGACTTGATAAGTATTTGCAAAATTTAAAAAAAAAAAAATGGGTCATAAGTACATGAGTTTACACTGATTTAAGAAAAAATATCTTAGGACAATGAAATTATTGCAGAAAAAGGAAAATTATCTCTGTTATAATGTTGCCTAAATGTTTTCAAAGAATGCAAGAAGCAAAAGGCCAACTATTGGGTGGGGTGGAAGTGGGTGTTGTGGAGTGCCATTGATACAGGAATACAAACCCATAGGCCTTTTTAGCTAACCTGAGCACAAAGTGCTCAGGATGAGCTATTGTGATCACTCACCGTCCGTCGTCCGTCCGTCCGTTCACATTTTTTTGTTTACACTCTAGCATCTACAAATATAAACCAATCAGCACCAAACTTGGTCAAAATATATATGACCATAATATCTCAGATCTGTTTGATTATGGATCTAATTGGACCAGAACGACTGAGTGGTCTGCCCTTGAATTAGAAAAATTGCTATATTTGACATTGTTTACAGTCTAGCATCTACAAATTTTAACCAATCAGCACCAAACTTGGTCAAAATATATATGACCATAAGATCTCGGATGAGTTCCATTATTGTTCTAATCGGACCAGAACACCCCGAGTTATCTGCCCTTGAATTAGAAAAATTGCTATATTTGACTTTGTTTACACTCTAGCGTCTACAAATATAAACCAATCAGCACCAAACTTGGTTGAGGCCCTGCCCCAGGGCTCACATGTTTATACATAGCCTTATGTCAGGTAATCATTAAAAATTTTTCTGGGTAACCTAAGGGCCTAGACCTCTATGACAGTTGTGAGATTTCTCTTTTTTCATTATCATTTGGCCTTGAACTTTGATATTTGGTATTTATCTTCATTGTAGACCTTTACTGCTTAGTACTCAGGTGAGCGATATAGGACCATCATGGTCCTCTTGTTTTGTGTTTTATCATTCAGTTCCTAGCTGTGCCATTTCTGTTACTATTGCAGTGTATTCTCTTTATTTCTCTGCTATTTAGTTCAGTTATTGATTCTTTAATAACTATTTACCAACCTACCCAGTGTATTGATGACCTAGGAGGAGACAGGCTATCATCATATCCCCTCGCCGAAAAATTTACTTGACCGTGTAACTTAAAATCGTTCCCAGTCGGCCATTTTTCGTCGAATCAAAAAATAAAAGAAAGTATATCCGCGGAATGGGTTATTGTACACATGTATAAAGTTTCACGAAATTCCGTCCAATGGTATTGGAGATATTCTCCCGGACGGACACACGGACGGACAGACAAAGACGGACGGAAGGACGGACAATGCTAAAACTATATCCCTCCACCTTCAGCGTGGGATAATAATAATGTTGAAAATGGTGTTAAACGCCATACAATCAATTAGTTAAATACAAGCCCAGCTTAGTAGCTCAGTGGTTAGAGTATATGATTCATGACCTAGGCGTTGCAGGTTTGATACTTGGTCGCAGCAAACTTTCTTCACTGTATTTTTTGCCCCCTGATGCATGTGAGAAAAATAATCAGTGGCTTTGAAAAAAAAGTTGTGTCATTACTGGTGTGAGAAGCCAGGAAACATATTCGTATGTGCATTGGCTACCATGATATGACCTAAACTGTTAAACAAGATCAGACTGCACCAAAGTTTTAGTTTAATATTAGATTTACTTTGTCTTCCACAGTACATGTATGCAATATCCTGAACAATTCAGCCATAAAATGCAATTTATCCTTTCACTTGCCAAAATCCTGATATAATAAAAGGGTGCAAGATATTTCGTTTGTAATCCTTTAGTTGATCATGTGGCCATGTAAATGTGCACCTGCCAATGTTTACATCAGGGTCAATGCTTATAAAATTTTTTTTTGTGCTCAACTCAGCTGAGCATGAAATTTCCAAGTTTTACAAATGTAATTTGATTTACCTTTGGAATGACTTCTTAACTTTAGAGCTTTTCTTTTTCTCTATCAATTAAATCAGTCTTCTTTTCTGATTTTCACACCTTCTTATAGCATAAATCAGACTTCAAGTTTGAGCACAAACTCAGTTGAGCATAAACTCAAGTTTTATAAGCACTGGCGCATATTATAAATGTTATTTTGAGGATTTTTTTTTATGAGAATCTTCACGTTTGAGGTTTTTAGATATGGAAAATAAAACAATATTGATAGATCATATACCGGTACTTTTATTATTTTATCAACTTAAAATAAACATAGTAATATATTATTATGATACATCTACCAACAAACCTTTTTTGCACATAATCTATTTTAAGCATTTATTGATTCTTAACACTGTCTAAACTGTTTTTCATGATTATCATCATCTAGTCTTTCTTTTCTTTTTTTTTTATCAACTCCCTACCAGACAACAAATTTCGGACTTGTCAAAACTGAGAGCATTTTCAGCCAACAAAGTGAATGTAACTCGAGTGATTGGGTACATCTATGAAACAGTACATAATATTGTGTTTAAAGAGAAAATACTGGTAACCAGCATTTTCTCCTTTTTCCACCTTGTTTTCAAAAGCCTTTTTCCTTAGGGTTGTTAAAACATAGGATTATTTGGTAAAGGGTTGATTGACTTTACAATGGTGTAGCACTTCAGTCACCTTTAGAAAACAGTGAGGTTTATAGAGCAATTGCTGTTGTTTGGCTCTCTGTTTTAAACTGAATTAACAAACTTTATTTTCCTTTTCCTGCAACTGTTTCTCTTTCCTGTGACCTGTACCTGGTTTTCCTACATCTAAGATTTGCCTAAAGGAAAATGTAATGATCCTTTACCAAACTATCGTATGTTTTTGTGTCCTGAGCAAGACATCTGTGTACAAGGGAAAAAATGCCTGCAATTACATGTGAACCCTTTACCATACACTATCCCGAGTTTTAACAACCCTGAAAAGTAGGCCTTTTGAAAACATTGTGGGAAAAGGAGAAAATGCTGATTATCAGCATTTTCTCCTTTTCCCACAATGTTTACTAGACTATCTGATACAAATCCCACCATTTGTGCCATGTAAATGTTGTCATCTGCAAGTGTTTTCAAATTGAACCTGTATAAGATATTGTCGTTTGGGAAAGAGTTAATAAGTCTCAAGAAATTCGGTTTACCTTTTACCTAACAGAAATTTTAACCTTGTCCAAATTGAAAAGTTTTGCAGTTAACAAATCAAATGTGGCTAAAATCATGAAACCTGTTTTTGAAAAAGTAGAAAACATGGTTTGAAAAGGAGAAAATCCTGGTACAGCTGGTACCAGCATTTTCTCCTTATTCCACAATGTTTTCAAAGGCTTTCTCTCTTACTTGTGTTTAAACTCAGGATAAACCTATACGAGCACAATAATATAAAAGTGCAAATTTTATTTGCTGGTGAAGGGAGACGACCAGCCCGCATAGCTCAGTTGGTAGAGGGTAGACTAGTGGATGTGATGTTTCTGATCACTTGAGGGTGTGGGTTCGATTCCCATGGCTGGCTTTCTAAAATTACTTGTAATAGTTGTTTGGATGAGACCTTAAATCACGGTCCCATATGATGGTGTTATACACCAAGCACGTTAGAGAACAAGGTGTAGCTTAGGATGGGTTTTGTCTTGTATCTGTACTATCCCCTGTAACAATACTAACAGTCTTAAGGGGGCGTCACCCATATGGGCAACCGGTAGCAACAATAATTAAATGCAATTCAAACAATCCGATGAAGGGTTAATCCTTGACCCAACAATTCTTCAATCTTGTGTTTTCACAACCCTGAGGAAGAAAATGCTGTTTTCCAACAATTTTTCCTTTTCCAACAACATTTTCTACCCCATAAAAGACAAATCCTACCATTTGAGCCATATCTAGGTTGTCGTCTGCAAAAGCATAAAAAATTTGCATGTGTCTTAAGTTTGGTCATCTAGTACAGAATACTCCATATGCTGCAAAAGTGGATACCAGGTATTGCTGCAGTTCTAAAATTTTGCAAATTACCAAATATTGACCGTACACATGTTTTAATTTCTGCTAAAATTGCGGCAGAGGATCTTGCATTCCCTTTTTTAATCTAATAAAACATGTTTATTTGGCGGTTTTAACTGCCACAAGACTGGTATTATGGTCTACTTTAATGAAAAAAGGCACTCATATATGTTGACAAGAATCCCAGTCAATTGCTCCCACATGACCCAGTGTGTAGGTAAAATATATCTTCATGTAGCTTAAATTTACACTGGCCTATATGATTTATATCAATTCCCAAATTCGCGAAGGTTTCCACTGCATGAACAATTCAGGTTTTACAATATCAGGTCTGCGTCGATGAATCTGAACCCTCATCATCCTCCTCATCCCCTTTCAGCTGGAATTTAGGGATCATACAGTCAAATTTAGATCCGTCTGCCCGTTCCATTATAAACTTTCCCCTACAACATAAATCAACAAGAAGTCACATTTTTAACTAATATAAAATTAACACAAATGAATTAAATTGTTACTTCTTGACAAAATTTTAGACTTTCCTAATTTGACAGCATAATTAGAATTGAATTAAATGTGGTTTAACTCTTTACCACACAATCCCAACTTTCAAAGACCCTGAAGAGGAAAGCTTTTGAAAACATTGTGGGAAAAGGAGAAAATGCTGGTAACCAGCATTTTCTCCTTTTCCCACAATGTTTTCTACCCTTCTGTAAACAAATTTAATATTCGAGTCAGGTTAATTTTGTCATCTGTAAATGCTTTCAATTTGGACCAGTCTAAAATTTCATCGTGTGGCATAGGGTTAAAAGACAGGATGTGTCTCTGACAAGGTAGAAAACCATATGGGAAAAGAAGAAAATACCATTAACCAACATTTCCTCCTTTCCCCATGTTTTCAAAAGCCTTTTTACATGGGGATTCAGGAATCTTGCAGTTAAATTTACAACCATCCTCACTCTCCATCATAGACTTTCCCCTACAACATAAAACACTAGACTACGTATTTACCAAGCATTCTTAAGATCATTCTGAAGAACTTTCTAAATTTGAAAGTAATGCAAGTTCTGATAGACTGAATCATTTGGTTTAGCCAAACAGAGCTTGTGTTACTTTCTAAATCTAGAACAGGATAAAGAATGTTCTTAAGAATGGTTGGTGAATACAGGCCCAGAATTCAAATAAATGTAATCACGAACATTTGAAATAACTTTGACCTCTTAACGAAGAAGTAATGTTTTATGGTTTGAAAGCCATTGCAGATAGAAAATCAACTATTTGCCCTTGGATATATATACTGCCCACTTTGCTGAGACATTCTGGATATTAACAACTTAGAAATTGCAGTGGTTAGGGACTTGTTTGTTGAAAAGTAATGAGCCATGCTCAGGCAAAAGAGTGTTTAACTCTTTTGGTGCCAAGTAAATGAACTCTGCGTCTTTTGACAGATGTAAATACAATCGACGGATACACAGGAAAAATTTTACTGTATAGGCTTGACTAGACAAGCGGATGGTACAGATCAAAGATCTTGATCTATACCGTCCCCAAAGTCCCTATTTTTGCCGATGGCGCCTAATGCATCTCCCTGATTCACCATACCAAACATTCAAACTATAATAACCAACTGAATCATGAGGTAGACTGGATGGAGTCCGGTCCTTCAGCATGCAGAAAATTGACTTTTGGCAGAATTTTTCTACCAAGGTAAACCTGCATGGATTGCGCAGGCTGACCTAGGTTTATACTTTTTGCAAAATGCATTGACCCTTTACCACATAATTGTGTGTTTCAACAAACCTGATAAAGAAGGCTTTTGAAAACATTGTGGGAAAAGGAGAAAATGCTGCTTATCAGCATTTTCTCCTTTTCGAACAATGTTTTGAGACAAATCCAATCATCTGAGCCACAATGACTATGTCAACTGCAAGTGCTTTCTGCTTGGACAAGTCTTAAATTCTATCATTTGGTAAAGAGTTAAGCCCTCTATGTACAGAGCATGGCTTAAATGTGTTTGGTTTATTTGGCATTCTAAGGTAAAGGTTCAAGGTCAGACTGCGCAGATTGTGAAGTCTAGTCTCTGTCTTTACAGTTTGATTTTGTCTCCATTTCTCAATATCGTTTACACTGGTGAGTTTTGTCTACACTGCTCAATTTCATCTAAGCTGTTCATTATCAATTTCATTTCAATACTAACTGTTCAATTTCATTCTAATTTTGATCAAAATGGCACTGAAATTGCAATTTCTGGCTCTTTTCTTTGAAAAAAAATGTTTGGTTTTAAGTGACCCTTTACCAAATGAAAAAATTTCAGACTGGTCCAAATTAAAAGCATTTGCAGACGACAGGTGGTCCAAATGAAGGTGGTCCAAATGACAAAATTTGTGTGCGATAGGGGTAGAAAGCATTGTGGGAAAAGGAGAAAATGCTGGTTAACAACATTTTCTCCTTTTCCCATAATGTTTTCAAAAGCTTTCCTTGTCAAGGTAGTTTTAAGTCTGCACTGTGTGGTAAAGGATTAACCCTTTTATGCAAAAAAATTCAATCCAGGCTGGTCCAAATTAAAAACATTGGCAGACATACATTGAATGACCCAAAAGATGGAGATTTTTTTTTTTAAATGGTAGAAAACATTGTGGGAAAAGAAAAAAAATGCTGGTTAACAGCATTTTCTCCTTTTCCAACAGTGTTTTTAAAAGATTCCTCCCAGGAGTTGTTAAGGAAATGTTTAGTGAAGAATTAACTCTTTACAACACGACAAACATGTAGACTTGTCCAAACTGAAAGCATTTAAATGCGGCCCAGATGATGGTATGTCTTTGATAAGGTGGAAAACATTGTGGTAAAAGGAGAAAATGCTGGTTACCAGCATTTTCTCCTTTTCCCACAATATTTTCAAAAGCTTTCTTTGTCGGGGTCGTTAAAAGTCAGAATTGTGTGGTAGAGGGTTAAAGCATCAGGCACCTGACAAGAACTTACCACATCCATCCTGACGATGACTCTAAAGTACAAAAACTGGAATACTGATAGGCAGGATTTTTTCTAGATAAAACAGGCTCCTGAAATTGAAATTTGTTTGAATTCAGTACAGGCTATCCCTCAGCTTGATTGATTGCTGAACAGAGAGACAAATGGTTAGATTGAAAAATGGATGGATTGATGGATGGATGAGTGGGTGGGTGGATGGATGGATGGATATATTGAATTTTAGAAGGGTATGTTATTTGTTGTAACTACATGTATATTAATATATGTTTTTTAGTTCCACTGGCCGAAGGCCTGCAGGCTTATGTCATGGCCAGGTATCCGTCGTGTGTGCGTCCGTGCATGCGTTAACTTCTATTTCAAGCATCTTCTTCTCTGAAACTATCCATCCAATTTTGATGAAACTTCACAGAAATGATCCTGGCATAGTCCTCTTCAGAATTCCTTGAAAAAACTTGATTCCTTCAAAAACTCTGGTTGCCATGGCAACAAAACTAAAAATATAATGAAAATCTTTGAAAATTTTCATGTTTGAAACCAAAAGGCCCAGGGCTACCAAATTTGGCATGTAGCTTTATCTAAAAGATTTCTACCAAGTTTCTTCAAATTATAGCCTGGGGTCAAAATAGGCCCAGACCTAGCCCAGGGGGTCACAAGTTTACATGAGCTTAATTGGTAAAAACTTTAGAAATCTTCTGGTACCTAGCCATGTGGCCGAGGGCTACCAAATTTGGCATGTAGCTTTATCTTTTGGGTGCCCAAATTATAGCCCTGGGGTCAAATGTGACCCAGCCCCAGAGGTCACAAGTTTTAGATTGGCTTATAAAGGAACAATTTCAAAAATCTTCTCGTTCTCAGCCGTAAGGCTTAAGACTACTAAATTTTACATGTAGCTTTATCTAGTGGGCCTCTACCAAGATGGCCTAAATTATAGCCCTGGGGTCAGGTTTAGGCTCCTCCCCAGGGTCACAAGTTTTACATGGGCTTATATAGTGAAAACTTTAAAAATCTGCTTGTTCCTAACTATAGGACCCAGTTTGACATTATCTTATATAGTGAAAACTTTAAAAATCTGCTTGTTTCGGATATTGAGCTATAGATGTGACATTTTATGAGTGTTATCTAGTAGGCCTCTTCAAAAATTTGCCCCACCCCATTGATCGGCGCTTTTAGAGTGAAATTATTGAATTTGTTCAAAATTTAGCCCTTGGATCAAAATTAGCCCTGTCTCAGGGGTCTCATGTTTTACAGGGTCTTTTATTGAGGAAAATTTAAAAATCTTCTTGTTTATAACCGTACATTCTAGACCTGTATTATTTGGTATGGGGCTTCACCATGTAGACCTCCACCTGGATTCAAGTAATTATAGCTCTGTGGTAAAAACTGGCTTTGCCCACAGGTCATTACTCTGTCATCGGCTTTTTTAGAGAAAATTTTATATGTCTTCTAGTTCAAAACCAACTGGCTAAGAATTGTAATGCTTGGCATATAGAGTTTTTACTTATTAGCCAGTGGAGTGATACAGGGCCATCATGGCTCTCTTATTTCACACCTGGTCTAGCAAAACATAAAATACATAACATATGAATCAAAAACAACAAAGTACCTTGCCCACGACTCCCTTCCCTTTCACGGTCATTAACACATTCTTGTTATCGGCTATTTTCCAGACTCTTTCCCGCAGGGTCACTGTTTGACTACCCAAATTTTCGAGTCGAATAAAATACTGGAACTGAAACAGACAAAAATAATGACCAAACAAAATGACATCACCAAGGTCGAGCACGGAATGCGGGCAACAAACAACAAAATTTTAGACTTGTACAAATTGAAAGCATTTGCAGACGGTTTGAGAATTGTGGCTCAAATACACTAAACTGTTCCTGGAAAACATCTAAAAGAAAAATGATAAAATAAAATAGCATTGTGAAAAAGGAAAAAAATGCTAGTTACCTTTTCCAACAATGTTTTCTACTCTTTAAGATGATCTCCGTAATTTAAACCCTGTTAAGCTTTTATTGTACAATCTCAACTTTTAATGACCCTGAGGGAGAGAAAGCGTTGAAAACACTGAAAACTTTTGAAAGCTTTTGAAAACATTGAAAGCTTTTGAAAACATTGCAGGAAAAGGAGAAAATGCTGGTAACCAGCATTTTCTCCTTTTCCTACAATGTTTTCTACCCTATCAAGCACAAGTTTTGTAATTTGAGCAACCTTATACTGCAAATGCTTTCAATTTGGGGTAGTCTCAAGTTTCATTGTTTGGAAAGAGTCGGCTTTTCTGTCTGCAAATGTTTTCAATTTTGAAGAGCACAGAACCTTGCTGTCGAGTAAATGTTTAAACACTGATTATGTAGGAAAGCAGCCTATGACTTTGCATATATATCTTACACGTTTTCTAAAAATCGTAAACGACGCACTTACCATGTGTTGTTTTGTATAATGCTGGTATTTCCACATCCATTTCAATGGAGTCACCGTCACTCTTACTTTCTCTGTCGATTGCCGGTAAACATCAGTTGGTAAGACTCCGTTGTTCATTGGGTCTATATTGTCCCGCAATATGAAATTTGTTTCTGAAATAATTACAGATGCAAAATTTCCATTTAGAGTTTTTAACCCTGTACCAAACAATCCCTTGTTTTCATGACCCTAAGGAAGAGGCCTTTTGAAAACATAGTGGGAAAAGGAGAAAATGCTGGTAACCAGCATTTTCTCCTTTTCCCAAAATGTTTTCTAACTTACCAAAGACAAATCTTATCATTTTAGCCACATTTTATTTGTCATCTGCAAATGATTTAAATTCGGAAAAGTCTAAAATTTGTTTAAGAAAGAGTTGACTCTTAATTGGATGAAAAGATTTCACAGTAATTCAAACCAAATGAAGTTGCATACTATAAATAAAATGTGGCTAAAATGATGACATTTGTCTCTGAGAGGTAAGATAACACTGTGGGAACTTGAAAGCATTTGCAGACAAGAAAGAAAATGTGGCTCAATTGACAGGGTTTGCCTTTATAAAGGTAAACAAATTGTAAGAAAAAGAGGGAAATGGTGGATACCTGTATTTATTCAATGTTTTTAACGGCCTTCTTTCTCAGAGTCGTCACACTATAGGATTGTTTGATAAGAGTTTTATCACTCTATCAGAGTGAGTGAGTGAGTGCGTGCAAGAGTGAGTGCATGAGTGCGTGCGAGAGTGAGTGAGTGAGTGCGTGAGTGAGTGCGTGCGAGAGTGAGTGAGTGAGTGAGTGCGTGCGTGAGTGAGTGCATGAGTGTGTGCGAGAGTGAGTGAGTGAAAAAACAAGCAAACAAAGCAGGAATTACTTTCAAATTAGTGTCAAAATGTCAACTTATGTGACAAAGTTGAAAAATTGTAGATAATTTACCATTGGTGGGATCCTGTGAAAACAAGGTATTGAACACAGGATTTTGGATTGGTTTCAATTCTGATCCATAATATGGTAGAATGTCCTCATGGAGTACAAAATCACCTGAAATAATAAATAATTGCTATCAGTGGCTGAACTTTCTACCAGACAACAAAATGTTAGACTAATACAAATTAAAAAGCATTTGCAGACTACAAATCAAAAGGTAGTTCAAATGATCAAATTTGCCCTTGATAGGGTAGAAAACATTGTGGGTAAAGGAGAAAATGCTGGTTACCAGCATTTTCTCCTTTTCCCACAATGTTTTCAAAAGCTGTCTTCCTATGGGTCATTAAAAGTCGGAATTTTGTGGTTAAATTTCTAATCTACCACACAAGAAAATGTCAGACCAGTCCAAATTGAAAGCATTTGCAGACGACAAATTCAATGTGGCTAAAATAATGGGATTTGTCTTTGAAAGGTAGAAAACACTGTGGGAAAAGGAGAAATTACTGGTTACTCAAATTTCCTCCTTTTCCAACAATGTTTTAAAAAGTCTTCTCTTTCAGGGTTTCTTAAGCTCAGAATTGTTTTGGAATGGGTTTTATCAGCAACAATTCTAAATTTGAATTCAAATTCTGTATTCCCATAGGCTGGAGAGTCTAAGAATTTAAAATTTGAAGATTTAAAGTATTTGGTAGTTACATCAGGTAAACAGGTAACAGGATCATTATTGGATCAAAAAGGCATCAGTATTTTGTCTTCGTTGTGGGTCTAAAGTCCCTGTTACAAAATTTCAGACAGATCAAAACTGAAAGCACCAAGCCCCAAAGCTCAGCCGGTTAACCAACTGGAGTTGAAACCAGAGGGTCACTGACTTGAATCCCCAGTTTGCCCATTTTTTTCCCAAGGAACCACGATAGTCATTGCCACATGATTCAATCTCCTTGTTTCAATGATGGTTATGTGGAAAAGCAACTCATAGCTTAGGTAGAACGACAGCACTGCATGTGGGTGCCAATGCTTGGCTGCAAGTGCTTGATTTTGAATGAAAATTCCAAGTTGAAAAAGGGGCATAACAGTGTTAAATGCTTTGACCTGCTTTTGTTGTATAGGTTCCTCTTTTGACAGTAAGCAACTTGTCCAAGTTTGAAGAAAATATCTCCACTAATAACAGAGATATTACAAAATGTCAAAGTTTTTGCACTATGACGCAGACGACGCCAGGGCTACAACAATACCTTGGTGTTTTCTTTGAAAACAGCCGTGGTAAAAATGTGCTAAGTACTGGTAGAAAGAAATTCCAGGAAAGCATGGATAGATGCACTGACTGAAACAGCTCATCAATTAACCCTTTACTAAACAATTATGCATTTTAAAGACTCTGTGTAAAAAGGCTTTCGAAAACGTTGTGGAAAGACAAGAAAATGCTGATTACTAGCACTTTCTCCTGTTACCAAATTGTTTTGAAAGACAAACCACATCATGTGTATAACTTTGTAAATGATTTGAAATTGGACTAGTGTAAAAATTTTGTTACCTGGTAGATAGATAAGGCAGACTCTTACCTTGAAATAGCAGAGTCTCTATATTCTGAAAAGAATGAAGAAAGACTCATCATACTTTGATTTTACAATACAACCAACAATCACAACACAATTGTTCACAACCCACATAGCTCAATTGGTAGAGCTGGGACTCGTGAATGTGATGTTTTGAGTAACTTGTGGGTGTGGGTTCGATTCCTACGGCTGGCCATCTAAAATTACTAATAGTCTTTTGGACGAGACGCTAAACCAAGGTCACTTGTGACGGTGCTATACACCAAGCATGTTAAAGAACCAGGCGTAACTTAGGATGGGTTTCGTCCTGTATCTGCATAATCCCCTGTAACAATACTAACAACCTCTTGGGGGAGTTGCCCATATTGGCAACCAGTGGCAACAATAAATAAACGCAAATTTAATCAACACAATTGCTATCACATGATAAAGTTCAAATTAACCTATTTCATAGTGGCTTTAGATTTTATAACCATTTTGCAGCAACATTGCGGAAAAAGGAGAAAATGATGGTTACCAGCATTTTCTCCTTTTCCCTCTTTGTTTTCAAAGGGCTTTTCTTTCAGGGTCGTTAAAGTTGGGATTGTGTGGTAAGGAGTTAAACAGAGTAAGAAAAGGAGCAATAAGCTTTCTAAAATCACTTGTACTTACAACATGTGCTACATCCCTCATATCTGGTAGTATTTTGTAGTAAAATTGTTTTCTGGTTCTTGTTCTTTTTGTACTTGATTCATCAGACTGACTGGTTTCTGTTTCAGGGTCCTTGCTGATCAAAGTACTGACAAGTTTACTGTGCTCTTTGGTATTGCTGCCATTTTGAAATTAAGAAATATTGTAATGCATGGCTACAATACCGTTGATATACACCTTACAGTCTTCAAAACATTCTTATTCTCCAAGATTTTCTTGATTTGAAAGTAACATAACTTCTGATTGGCTAAACCAAATAATTTGCCCGCTAAGAAGTTGTACCACTTTGAATTAAGGAAATTTTAGACATTCTAAAATTTTGCAGTTTGGTAAAGAGTTAAAAAGATAACCACAAATGGAGGTTTTAGATCTCTGCACATACAAGTTTGAATACAAATTATTTTTATTCTATTGAAAACAGAGAAGCAGCAGGTCTGCTTGCTTATATGAGCAACAGGAACTACTGCTTCACTTTTTTCTTGAAGTATGTTTGTTCCAAACTAACTACTTCTAAAAAACACCAATTTATTCAAATTGAGGCTTGTTTAGATGATCAAGATTTCATCATTAATGTTTGAAGAACTTTTTTCAGTATAAACGTTTGAAGAACTTTTGACATAGTACATCTACAATTTGATGTATACAAAATACGAACATTGCATAAAACTGTCATTGTAAAATTTTTTGCAGCAAATCAAAATTATTTGCAAACATTGATAAATGCACAATGTTTTGTTTTGCAGCCGTAAAGAAACTAGATGGTTACATTCAGTGAAAAAGTACAATTTTGAAATCTAAATACAGGTGAAGAATAAATCCTGACACAATGACTATCATCAATTGTTTTGCAATCTGGAAGTCAATCTATTTTACACATGTATGAAGAACTTCATAGTTGCACTTACTGAACATTAGCCTCCCATGATTGTATCACTATTCCTCTGTATGGAAATATCTTGTGCAAAAACAGCTGTAAAACAATAAACGTAAGCAGATAATGCAAATTCCCTTCACACTGACTTTCATTTACACATCTCAAAGATCTATATATAAAGCAGGATATATCATAACCTATCATCTTGTATACTAGCTGCTTCATTCAAAGACTTGGGGCACATTTCACTAAACTGCGTACGCACGAAATTTGCGTACGCAGTTTTTGTAAGCAAGCATTAAGTCTGAAAACAAGTTTCACTGAACTACATAACTTTACGATTTGATTAAGAATTTGGATATCATTACGCCACTTCATATGTTTGGGTGAAGTAGGGATCCTACGTGTGTTTATTCAATCCCCCAAATATTGGTGTAAATCTACGCAGTTTGTTGAAATGGACCCCTGGCCTGGTAGCTCAGCAGTTAACATATCTGACTTGTGACCTGGTGGTTGCCGGTTGGATACCCTGCTGATGCAAATTTTCTTTCCGACAATTTTTCACCTCTCACCTCTGATGCATGTGAGAGAAGTAGTCAGTGGCTTGGAAAGAAAGTGTGTCAATACTGGTGTGGGAAAGCCAAAAACCACATGCATAGGTGCACTGACCGTCTTGATATGACCCAAGCTGTTAAAACAGTGTTAAACTTCAATGCAAACAAACAAACACAGATAAAGCCTATCATAAAACATAAATATAACATAAAACTTTATCCAACAGCTATTTTAAGAACAAGGGGATACCTTGCTTACATAGTTTATTCATAACAAAGCAGGGAACAGATCATCTGGGGTCATTATAACGGATACCACATTGTGTCCTACCCGTTTTGCCTCATGTCTATGTTATTTCTTTGTGTGTTGTATCCCAAGACTTTACGTTTTACCAAGTGTACGTATCTAAAATCAAATTTTATCAACCAAAGCTCCTAAAAACCCTTAAGTGCCAGCATGATTAATTCTCCCAAACTTGTTAGATAATACTGATATATTTACAAAAAGATAATGTTCTTTATGATAATAACATGCCATGCTCTCTGAAAAGGGGACTTAATGCATCTGTAAAAGATATCGACCCATATATCAAAAAATGTATACAAAAAGTATCAACCCATGTCAGCCTGACATGGGTTGATACGTTTTCCTATTTGTAATTATTGTCAGAGGACCATTCTACCTCAAGATTCAGCAGATTGTAAGACAGAGTGGATTTTACAGATCCATATTTATGTGATAACTTGCTTGGTATAATGCATTATAGAGATGCATTAAGCCCCCTTTTTCCAGAGCATAGCTCTAATTATTTTGATGGTCTAATTTCTATTGCTTTATTATCTCTTTACCAGACATGTCCCAAGTTTAAACAACCCTGAGGAAAAATCCATTTGAAAACATTATGGGAGGAGAAAATGATAGTAAACAGCCTTTTCTCCCTTTTCTCCTTTTCCCACCCCACCCTGTCAGAGAACTTATGTTCATTTCTTTCAGTTCTGACTTTGTTGCTTTAAATTCTGATTCTGAAAAGTCTAAATTTTGCCACTGGGAAAGGGTTAAATTCACTGACTCCTGCAGACATTTTTTCACATTGAAGCAAAGAACTTCTCTTTACCATACAATCTGAAATTTTAACTACCCTAAGGAAATACTGGTAGATTTGACCACCATTTTTCCCTTTTCCCATAATGTTACTAGATTTTCACAGACAATTACCATCATGTCCCTAAATTAAATTATGTCGTCTTCAAATGCCTTCAATTTGGACCGATCTAAAATTTTGTCGTTTGGAAATTTTGTACTTTCTCAGCCTATTTGGAGATAATTATGACCATAAAGAGGAAAATTTTACTTACAGTCCCAGGGGGGTATGGTTCTGATACAACATTAGGTTCTTGTGCTGTTCCAATCTTGTGTAACCTTTGCAAGGGAAATAAAAATACAGTGAAAGGTCATGTCTTAACCCTTTATCACACAATCCTGTGTTTCAACAACTCTAAAAAAAATATTTTTTTTTTAAACATTGAGAAGAAGAAAATGGTAAGCATCATTTTCTCCTATTCCTACAATGTTTTTCACCATTTCAAAGACAAGTCAAATCTGTCAAGCCACATTTAATTTTATTGTATACAAATGCTTTCAAGTAAGTCTAGACCTTTAAGTTTGTACTTTGATTTGTTAAACATCAACAACATGGTGAGTTCACTGATTAATGTGATGATTCCAGTAATTTCGGTGATTTCACTAAATCGTCCTACCCTCCGTCACTTTGGTTCAGCCGATGGGTTCATCAGCAACTAGCCAAATGGTAGGCTAGGATGAAATTAAAATGACAGAAGACAAATAATCGGTACTAACTTGATTCTGTACTTTTTCTTGTTAGAATGAATCTGTCTAAATAACCATCTAGCACCAAACTGACGACAAAGGCGACAACCAGAATTTACCAAGATCTTCATGTTCGCGAAATTACATGACACAAATGGAATCAAAGTCTTAATAGTACGAGAAGAAAAATTTGTTGAAACTTTCGTAATTGAAATCCCAAAGAAAGTTAAATAGCATTTTCAAGTATTGCCACTGTGAAATATTGTTTAATTTCGTAATTCAGATTAAATTGTATAGTTTACATCTCTAATCGGTCAACATGTTTTTTTTTTAAATCAGTCTTTTCATGGTCTAAGGGAGAAAACTCATACAGTCTATACCATAAGTTATGAAGAGTGACATTGCTTGGCGCGGACCCCCCCCCCCATGTAGTTTGATACAAGTCAAAGACTAATATTATTTTTACTTTCTTCTTCTTTTTTTTACTTCGTATGCGTCTTTTCTTTTCTTCCTTTTCTTTAATGACGAAATGGGTGAGATTTGACATCAAATAAAGCTCAAAATATTAGACTCAGGACAGGATTTGTGAATGGACATATTTACTTCTAGTTACTTAACAAGATCTCATAAAGTATTGAAATGGTCGTATTGTATTTCATATCAACCGAAAGGGTTTTTAAATGCACATGCTTTTATTTGAAATCATATTTTCACCCTTTTTACGCTGCTATGAGAGAGACCCACTGACCTTTTGCGGTCAGCGTAGATCAAGATCAGACTGCACAGAACGTGCAGTCTGATCTTGCATTCTACACTGTCCGATAAGGAGATATTTTTCCTCCAAAAACACCTTTGAAATAGAAAATTTTGAAACATTTTTTTTTTCTAGGGGGGGGGGGCTGGAATTATAGTGTATTTTCACAGGCTGGGCTGGGGATTACACTTTGCCAAGGGTAGGCCTAAAATACGCACTGGAATTTTTTTTTTTTACGAAATGGAAATCGTTTTCACGAAATGGAAATCGTCTCTGACTTACATTGATACCTACTTGATATGGGATCACATTAATCATGTGATGATATCATTTCAATATGTTTTTAATGAATATTGCATGATTTATGCACTTTTTCCTCATAATTTAGCCTCTCAATGTTCCTTTTACCCTTAAGTTGGAAATTTTGGTTATGAAAATGGCGGGCGAAATGGAAGTGTTTGACGAAATTGAAAATAAATTGAACTTTAAAAAAAAAAAACAAAAAAATAAAATGTAAATGGGTAGATTCTATATTTTCAATAAATTTCAAAATAATGTAACACAAACTTTTGGTATTTGGTCTTTTTTTTTTTTTGTTCGTACTCAATGGAAATTTTGATACGAAATAAACGAAATGGAAATCGATTGACGAAATCAGGGATCATATATACATATAAATCCCTGACAAAATGGAAATCGTCACGTCTCGAATTTCATATGTACTTGAGGTCAAAATAATCTTTTAACAATATCATTTGAATATCTTTTTAAAGAATACTACACGACATATGCAATTTTCCGCTCAATGTTCATATTTCAGTGTCAAAATTGTCTTTTATCCAGTGGAAATTTGGCTACGAAATGGAAATAGTTTGACAAAATTGGAAATTATTGACTTGAATCAAAGGTTAGCCCTGCTGAAATTAGGCTAAAAAGGATACGTTGCGTAAATTACGACGTTCTGCATCGAGAGAGTTTAGTTTCCATGTTCAAATAATAGAAAATAATATTGGTTGCTCGATAATTTTCCATAATTTGAAATTGCAATCCATGCTACACCACGTGGAGGTGCTCTCGACCGTGGCCCATTGTTTTCCTTTTCCGCACACATTTTTATTCAGTCTATTTCTATCTCTCAGACGAGAGTTCCATTACGTCAAACGATTTGCATTACTACGTCCATTTCGTAACAAAATTTACAAAAAGTATGACTAGCTCTACAGAATAAATATTCATTTTGTGTAATATTCTTTCCAAATTTATTATTATAAATTACAATAGTCTTTTTTATTTCAGTTCAGCAGAGATGGCCGATTTCCATTTCGCCCACCGATTCCATTTTCTAAAAATTCACATAGTAAGGGAAATAGACTGATAAAACTATGACAAAAAAGTGCTTTTAAAATCAGTTTAAAACGGTTCAAGATTATTGCAGTACTTCTCTTACATAACTATTTTCTACCCCATTTCTAATTTGCAATTAATGTCCTGATAAATTTCATTTCGTCCAGAAATTTCCATTTTACGATTTCGTAGCATACATGTAATTCAATAAGGGGTATGAACACAAATATAACAAGTTCGTATATTATTCTTTTAAGAATTTACAGAGAATATAATAGATCTGCTCATTTTTTTTTTTTTTTTTTCAACTGTAAACCTTTACAAATTTGATCCATCAGTTCCATTTTGCCAGGAAAAAGGCATAGGAAATAAAACGAACAAGATTCTTCCTAAAACTAAGGCAGCCAATGGCGGGGTAAAACATCCCGTTCATTCATTCATTTATCTTATAATTTGTGCGACTTTTAGAAGTTCCTGTATTTCATGAACACTTTTACTTTATTTCTACCCTGTTAACACTGATTATCGTCAATGGGATTTTTCTGTGTGGTACAACCGGAAACCGGCTTAAATTAGGAATAATTTTATGGTCAAAGGGAGAAAACTCGTACATACTGACATCACTTTCTTAATGGCAGAGTTACACCCCTTATATTTGTGGACAGCATAAAACCAAAGACGAATAAACATGCATTGCAGTATGTGAAGACGATCTGCATCGAAAAAAATGTTCGTAGAGCTGTCATTATTTCTGGTATAGTTTAAGACAGGATTGTAGACGCTGGGCACTACTTCTGAAAATATCATGACAGTAGACAAAAGACAGAAAAACAAATTGCAGACGTGGCTACTATTTTGTAAATAGGCGGTAGTCTCCCTTGTATTTCGTCACATTTGTAGACAAGGCGACCGCCAAAATTTAAACTTGGAAGTAGATCTAACAATTCGGTTATCAAAGTAAGAGCTCACGCAGAATATAAATATAGCTTTTATAACAAAATTTATCAACTGATGAATGTATACGATAAATAAGCTTTCTTATGTTACAATTTAAACATAAACCAACGACATTCGTTCAATTAGGTTTTCGAGGTTATTAACAAATATAGATCTAGTTAATATGGGTTGAATTGTCGAATTCCAATCATTTCTTTGATCATTGACTGTAAAGAACAGGGGATAGAAAGTGAAAGCATACCTGAATCTTCCAAGCTAATAAATGGAGATGAAAGCTATGTTTTTTCCCGATATTATTGATGTTAATTCTAGTTTAGATCCCCCCTTTTTTTTGAGTGAAAGGGGGGTTAAAAGAGGGGAGGTCACTCTCTATTAATTTGAACACTTAGTCCCTTAGACAATAAATTGATTTAAGGATAGGGCATCCTAATTCAGATCTACAATTGTGTGAAAAGGAGAAAAAGGCTGGTTCCCTGCATCGATTACGGATTACCAGCGTCTTAGCCGAATCCGTACGATGAAAGGCGATGTTACATGAATCTACGCGGTCCATTCAGAACATTTTTCCAAAAGAAAACTCCTTTGAAATAGCAAAGATTGGGTTTTTAAAATCGGCTTGAAAGATTCATTTTACTTATTTAGCAGGATAAGGGTTCACAGAGAGTCCGGGTTTTTTGATAGACCGTATGGGTATAAATTAACCTTGCACCGGTTCTGAAAGTTTCGGTGCGACTGTTTGTAATAGTTGAAAAAAAGACTATTCCGAGGTGGAGGGGGGGTAACAATAAGGGAGAGTACTCTTCATAACTAATCGATAAACAGATTGTACGAGTTTTTTCCCTTTGACCATAAAATCACAATGCAATCTGCCAGTGACCGTTTCCAGACCCGAGACCGATCTACAATGATATTTAGGAGCTTTAATTTCTCTCGTTTCCTTTATTCTAGTCCAATTTTGATCTATTTAAACGTCTGTTTCCTCCCCTAGATCTATTGCCCGCTATCTTTATTCGCTATTTTGCTGTAGATCTAGATCGATTAAAATTTGATTTTCTTACTACATGTAGTTGGCTGGTTAGGACGGTAGGCCTACCTTCGATTCGGAGGGTAACTCTGTTGTTATTTTTGTGGCTTTGTCTCCGCTGGAGCCCTCTACACTCTAGCCCTTAGAGGAGAAACAATTACAAGTATAACGTTAGGGTTACCCTTTGTTTTGAAGGTGGAGGGGTTTGTCAACCCTGTCTCAAGTGGGATTCGGGGGACCTACCTCCGAAAAAAATTCAAATTTACATTAATATCTTGAAGTAGTCTTTACAAAATTTCTATTAAAGTCCTATCAAATTCATTCAGAGACATTTTCCATTTCGTGAAAAAAATTTCATTTCGCCCTCCATTTTTGATTACCGAAAATTTCGACTAAAGGATAAAAAGAACACTGAACGGCTAAATTATTATGAAAAAGTGCATAAGTCATGCAGTATTTCATTGAAAAATAATTGAAATTATATTATCATGAGAATATTTTGATCCAAATTTTAGCAGGTATCAATTTAAGTCAGAGGCGATTTCCATTTTGTGGAAACGATTTCCATTTCGTCCATTTTGTGAAAAAATTTCCATTGTGTATTGATACTTTTATAACAACAACAACAATAACGACAACAACAACAACAACAGTTTCGATGTCAGAAATGTCAAAATCAAAATTCGTTTTCAGGTTTTTGCGAGTCAGAAAATTTCAGGAGAACTATGTACAATGTGTAAGAAACTACAGAAAAGTAAGGTGATTGTTCAGTATTTAACTGCAGTAGGTTTCGCGACTGTAAACTATGATACAGAACATCCCATTGCTATTTTCGAGTGCAGTGGAGATTTCCGAGAAATCATCCCCAAACAGAATTCATTTGGATGATTTCTCCTGAGAAATCGTGTCAAGGAGACGAAATTTTTGGAGAAATCGTCCCAAACAGAATTTACTTTTCTTTCATTCACTGTACTGATAGTTTAGGTATGTGTTCTCCTTAACAATTTCACCAGTCACTAACTACAGTAAATCAAGGGTATTCAGTGAAAACGTACGCAAAACAAATGTATCCAAGTGAAAATCAGGGTTCCCACAGCTTTTTCAAACAAGTGGTTTTTGTCACCCCCTAGATCAACAAATTTTAAAAACTGGAGGTTTTCTGAAAAAGTTGGGGGGTTTCACTCTACTTTTACCAGTAATTGATTATTTACCTGCAGAAAAGTAGTATACTATAGTTATCATTGATTTGAACTCATGTAGACTTTGCTATATCATTTCATTATGTCAGTTACGCTAGTTCTAAATTACATAATACACGACAAGCAGTCTTACTGAATGAGAAGTCTGTCTCTTCCAATCAATTAAGGATTTAGGTATTGAATTTAATTTTACAATGTTTGATGAATACAAGCAAAGACTGATACACATAGATGTTCGATTTGTAAAAGAACCAAAGTTTTTTACTCATTATTAAACAGATTTTAGCTTCCAGTTATTTTGTCATACAGAGATTTGTGTAAATTCCCTGTTTAAATTCATTATTTAAGATGAAAAACAGTTTGAAGTGTCTCTGATGATAAACAGAGCCATGTGTGCCCTTCAAAGTTGATAATGATTGTGTTTATTAAAGCCCATATTTCTGCCGGACGCACACGAGCTAATTTACTTGATGTTTTAGTCCATAATCTCATGTGTCAGATTGACGCTTAGGCAGATACTTTTGAGCGTCACAAACGGATCATGTCCAGTTTCCAAGAGTTAAATCTGGGGTGTTTGGGTCAAATGTGAACCATGACTGTCTTGCTTGAAGTACAAGTCTTATTTCTGAATTATTAAAGATTACTCGATGGTTGCGTAAGGATTAAATTCAGTGGAATTAAAACTTCATCGGAATAAGTTTCCCAAATATGCAAATGTTTACGACATTGATGTGCTGCGGTTCCAAGGTGAATGAAAAGCCCGCAAAATTACTGATGTGGTACCGCATGGCAATGTTCACTTTAGGAGCTCTAGTGTGAATGAAAACGCCGCGAAATTATTGTGGCCATACAGATTGCTAATAATAGTACATCCGCTATCCATTGGAATTTCCGATTTTCTAAAAATAATCTTACTTTTGATAAAAGTTTGTTTTCAGTCAATATTTTGATTCACTAATTTTGTACTTGTCAACATGCACGTATCTGATCAGATGATTTTATAGTTTTATGCGAGACTTTATTCACTTTTGCCGTGTGTGACATGCATATATAAGACAAGGTTAGTTTGAAATTTAGTACTTGACTTTCATGTTTTGTGCGTGATTCACGCACATTACGTGAATGGGAACCCTGGAAAATGTACCCAAGTGTAGTCAAAATGTACTCAGGTGGAATCAAAATGCACTCTACCCAATGTGAAGTCAAAATGTACCCTTGATTTGTAAAGTTTTTCTTTGGTCATCTTTGAATAATGTTAATAGAAATTGTTGTATTCACCATTTTGAAGTTGATTACTGTTGTTTGCACATGTCATATTCTTCGAAGATTCGACCTGTCTGCTATGACACATCACCCATCCCATATACTAGGGAAAAGTAGGACTTACACCGAAGCTATTATGCTAGCCCATAGGGGGCTGTTTTAATAAATGGCCGTTGCATAAGTATGCTAGCTGATCATAGGTGAAGGAATTGCACCAGGTAGCGTTTTATTGAATAAAGGTTTATTTTGTTTCGAAATTCAAAGTAACGGTTATCATTTTGAAAAGTAGTCCGGTTCTGTACCCAGAATGCCCAAATTAGATAGATGTGTATTTGTAGAATGCCATCTAGCGGGAGATAATGAGTTGATTACTTATGGTAGATTTGCCGTATATGATTGAAACTAATAATGAAGTATATTACATAGCTAAGTGGATCAAATGCTTCATGGTAAACATACCAGTATCTCACTTTTTAATATGATAGACATTAATGACAAAACGTTATGTTCCTAAATATCTCTATCCATCATTATTTACAAACGATATATTTTATCCATTTAACATCCACATACATCTACACATTTAAAGAATTGAGATAAAAATATGATGGAATGGCATGTAGATGCAATTTGCAGGCTCAAAAAGATTGTAACAAACTTTAAGTAGTGAACAAATTACTTATTCATGTGCTCTTTTATCAGATGTACATTGCATGATAATTACTTTTATAACCTCACATTTTTATGATTAAGGTTTTACCAAACGACAAAATTTTAGACTTTTCCAGATTGTAAGCATTTGCAGACAACAAAATAAACGTGACTCAAATATTAAAACTTGACTTTAGAAGAGTAGAAAACATTGTGGGAAAAGGAGAAAATGCTGGTTACCAGCATTTTCTCCTTTTCCCACAATCTTTTCAGAAGGCTTCCTCCAGTGCGTAGTAAAAACCAGGGATTGTTTGGTAAAGGGTTCAGACTGTAGTCTTTGAGATACAGCTCACTCTGGTAGTTGAATGAAATAATTGAAATAACTTAATTTAACCTTTTAATAAACAATAAATTTTATTTTCCTCTGAAACAAAACATCTGCAGACAATAATTTCAAGGTTGGTACAAATGGTTACTTGCATGTTCTACTTTTTCCACGATTTTTTTTCAAAAGCCCTCCTGCTCAGGGTCGTTAAATCTCAGGACTGTGTGGTTAAGGGTTAAGTGTTGATATTTAAAATTTAGTTACTGTTCTGCTGGAAACATTTTCTTAACAGCATTTTTTCCTTTACCTACTGTATACGTGGGAATTTTTGAGACGTGGAAATTTTTGCAATTTTGCGAATTTGAAAAATTCGTAAACATTTCTGTTCGTGTATTTTACCACAAGTATACCAACAAATAGCCAGTGTCTTGAATTTGCAAACAATTCCGTACGCAAAATGTCTGTAATGGAATATTTGCAAATTTTCCAACACACATATATATCCACGTATACAGTATCATGTTTTCCCAAGCATTTTTCCCCAGGGATTTTGAAACACAGGATTGTTTGGTGAAGGGTTAAAAAAAGACTTCTTTTCTAATATGCATGAAATAATTTCATACATTTAAATACCATTCACTCAGGTTGGAAAAGATTGGAAAGGTAGAAGAACCAAAGAAGATGACAGAACATTACACGTCGGGACAGGTAAGCATGTTTGTGCTTCTTCCAGGTGTATCTTGTGCACTTGTTACAGCAGTTTGTTTGTTTAGTGGTAAACATTTTCAACATTATTTCAGTTGTATTGTGGCTGCCAGTGCACCTGTCCATGCTCTCTTGAAATTTCTTTAACCAGTATTTCATATAATATTCTTCTCAAGCCACAAACACTAGCTACTAAGAAAGAAAAGTCAGTGACAAAAATGTTTCTATTGTATTCCCTTTATACTTTATCACACAGTTTTCATGACACTGTGAAATAAAGGCTTTGAAACCAATGTTGGAAAAGGAGAAAATACTGGTCACCAGCATTTTCTCCTTTTCCCACAATGGTTTCTACCCTACCCAAAACAAACATTATTTTTTGAGTCACATTTATTTTGTCGTCTGCAAACTCTTTCACGTTGGACAAGTCTAAAACTGTCGTTTGGTAAAGAATTAAAGTGGTACATGTACATGTATAGTCTTTAAGGAATTTTTAGATGTAGTGCCTGATTTTTAAAAGCCTTGTGAGAGTATTATGTAATCAGACCCATACTGCCATTGTGCGGGATTGTTTTAACTCTTTACCACACGTGAAAAATCTATACTCGTCTAAATTAAAAGCATTTGCAGACAACAATTTAAAGTTGGCTCATTGATGGAATTTATCCTTGATAGGGTTGATTACCAGCATTTTTTCCTTTTCCTGTAATGTTTTCAAAAAAGGCTTCTTCCGCAGGGTTGTTAAAACTCAGGATTGTGTGCTAAAGGGTCAAATAAGTATGTAGCAATTGTCGTCTGCAAATGCTTTCATTTTGGCTAAGTATTAAATCTTTACCAGATGACAAAATATTAGACTGGTCCAAACTGAAAGCATTAGCAGACAACAAAAGTAAAGGGACTCAAACACTAAAATTTGTTTTGGGAAGGGTAGAAAACAATGGGGGGAAAGGAGAAAATGCTTGTTACCAGCATTTTCTCCATTTCCCACAATGTTTTCAAAAGGCTTCTTTCTCAGTCATGAAATTCCAGGATTGTTTGGTTAAGATTTGAATTTCGTGTTATGGCAAAGGGATAATGCCATTTTTGAATTCTTATTTTCAGAGTTTCATTCATAAAGCATTTCCATATCGAGGCATTATTGTATACAAATGGCCAGTAAAAGTTCATGACTATGCTATGGAAAATAAGTAAGTAAATTTTTTGCATTTTAAAATGAGAATTTAAGTTATATGTAACCAGATACATGTAGTTATATTTCTCTCTCTTAAGTCTTTACCAAACGACAAAATTTTAGACTTGTCCAAATTGAAAGCATTTGCAGACGAGGAATTTTTGGTTGCTCAAAGGATGAAATATGTTCTTAACAGGGCAGAAAACATTGTGGGAAAGGGAGAAAATGCTGGTTACCAGCATTTTCTCCTTTTCCCACAATGTTTTCAAAAGGCTCTGTTTCTCAGGGTCGTTAAAAGTCGGGATTGTTTGGTAAAGGGTTAACTCTTCAGCACACGAGAAAAAATTACACCTGTCCAAATTCAAAGCATTTGCAGGCGACGATTCAAACTTGGCTCAAATGATGAAATTTGTTTTTGATAGGGTCAAAAACATTGTGGGAAAAGGAGAAAATACTGGTTACCAGCATTTTCTCCTTTTTCCACAATGTTTTCAAAAGGCCTCTTCTTCAGTGTCATCAAAACTTGGCTTTGTGTGGTAAAAGGTTGAAGACACCTGTATTTAATTCATTTGGTTAACTTTCTACCAGATGACAAGATGCTAGAGTTGTTCAAATTCCTAGCAATTCCAGATGACAAATTATAAGTGTGGCTTAAATGATGCAGTTTGTCTTGAAAAGGGTGGAAAAAATTTGTGAGAAAACCAAAAAATGCTGGTTACCGGCATTTCCTCCTTTTCTCACGATGTTTTCAGTAGCTATCTTTTTAAGGGTTGTTTAACCTCTGAATTGTTTTGTAAAGTGTTAGGATAAATAATGAAATAAGTGCAACATAATGTACAAGAAAAACATCTTTTGAGAATGATGTTGAAAATACTTTTGGAAAAGCAACCATTTCTTGCTCTTCTCCAGATAAGCTTTCAAAAGCTGTCCATTGCAAGGGCATGAATTTTATTTTACAAGTATTTCTTTACCAGATTAATTAATTTTAGATGTCTAATTTGCAAGCATTTGCAGACAACTCATTAAATGTGACTCAAGGAATTTGTCTTAAATGGTAAAAACATTGTGGAAAAAAGGGAAATGCTGGTAATCAGCATCTTCTCCTTTTGTCACAATTTTACCACCTGTTTTAGAACTGATCGTATGGTCTGAGCCACATTAAATTTGTTGTCTGGAAATTCCCTCAGTGTTTTCAAAAGCCTTTTTCCTGAGGGTTTTTAAAACTCGCGATTGTTTTGTAAAGAGTTAAATAGACAATTATTATAGGTCTGAAGAAAGGTTTTTTTTATATAATAGTAATTCCCCTTCCTGACTCCCCTCTCTCTCGTGGCCCAGCCCCGATAGCTCAGTCGGTAGCATGCAGGACTTGAGAACAGGGGTCAGGGGGTTGATCCCTGGCTCCGCCAATTTTTTATTCCGAGGATTGATGATAGTCATTGCGACAGGATTCATTCCTCTCCCACTGCTGACCGTTGCTTAGACGATGGCTGTGTGGGAACGCAGCCAGTGAGTGGCTTGGAAAGAAAATTGTGCTGGTAATAGAGACTCCAGGAAAGCATGGATAGGTATACTGGCTGCCGCAATATAACTGAAATAATGTTAAACACCATACAATCAATCAACCAATCTCTGTCTCTCTCTCCCCCTCCCTCCCTCTCTTTCTCTCTCGTCTCTCCCCCTCACTCCCCTCCTATCTCTCTCGCTTTTTCTTTCTCTCTGTCTGAGTTTTGTTACCGATAATGGATGACTGGATTTCTGTTTCAGACAGAAGACCCTACAGAGAGGTAACATTGATGACCAAGACAAAAATATTCAAACTTACTACCAGGTGCTTGTAGATTCTAGAGACAGCCATGGGAAGTTTTTTGTAAGATACATTAGTTTTTGCTAGCATATATGTTGTAGATCTTTTATTAAGTACTGGTGACTTTTAATATCCTATTCAATGAAGTTAGGCAGAGTGTACTGAAATCAGGTTGTCAGTATGTCAATAAAGTATGTAGACATGATCCCGACTTTTAACGACCTTTAGAAAGAAACCTTTTGAAAACATTGTGGGAAACGGAGAAAATGCTGGTAACCAGTATTTTCTCCTTTTCCCACAATGTTTTCTACCATTTCCAAAACTAGTTTCAAGTTTAGAGTCACATTGTTTGCTTGTCTGCAATGCTTCGAATTTGGGCTTGTCTAAAATTTTCTTGTTTGGTAAAGAGTTAAGTCCACTGGCACAGTTCTGTACATTTATGACAAATTTTTACTCTATAAAGTGACACCATCTTTAAGTAATGCTATTTTTGTACTAAGAGTATATAAAGTGACACCATCTTTAACCCTTTCCCAAACAATCCCGGGTTTTTACGACCTTGGGAAAGAAGGTTTTTGAAAACACTGTGGGAAAAGGAGAAAATGCTGGTTACCAGCATTTTCTCCTTTTCCCACAATGTTTAGTACCCTATCAAGTACAGAAAGCATTGTTTGTTGTACTTTTAATTTATCACCTGGAGACACTTTCAGTCTGGTCTATTCCAAAATGTTGTCGTTTGGGAAAGGGTTAAGTAATGCTATTTTTGTACCAAGTGTGATTAACAGCTTAGTTGTTCTTTGAAATACACTGTGCGCAGTACAACAAAAATGGATGATATTCTGCTGTGTAGTTGATTTGAGTTTTCTTTCATGAAAATTTTTTTCCTGTCCCTTAAATCAAACAGTTCACACTAGTGATAAGACCCAAATAAGTACAATTCCGAGGTTGCCTTTTGCTTAGGATGCCTGAGCAAAGCAGACAGTGTAGATCAGTGATCAGACTGCATGTTTTGTACCATCTGATCTTAATGTACAGTGCATATTTTGTGCAGTCTGATCTTGATCTACATTGGCTGCTAAAGGCAACTATAAATGTAAAAGGTGCTTAGGGTACGTACATTTGTTTTTTTCCTTAATTGCAGAACAATAAGAATCTGTCTGTGAAGTATTTTCCTGATCATACACAGAAAGTGATAGAAATACCAGGTATGTTTGATAAGTCCTATATAGGTGGTCTGTTTTAACTCTTATCCTGCTAAATAACTAAAATGAAATTTTCAATTCGATGGTAAAAACCCAAATAATGCTATTTCAAAGTCATGCTTTGGGGTATAGTATCTCCTTATTGGATAGTGTAGATCCAAGATCAGACTGCACGTTCTGTGCAGTCTGATCTTGATCTACACTGACCGCAAAAGGTCAGTGAGTTGCACTTAGCAGCCAAAGGGTTAATATTGATGCATTTTAACACATGAAAATGTATTCTTTTAGGTACAGGAACCTGAATGGCGGGTCTTGAGTTACGAAGAATACGGCTCAAATCGCCATTTTGATACTTATGGTCCCTTTTGCAATGTATGTTCTTCTACATGCACACATGCCTTTTTCTGCTCACCTGTTAGCAGATTGGGAATCCATCTGGCAGAGATCTTTCACATTTTTAGCTAGTCTGTTTTTGAAGAAAACAGTGAGTCATTGTCTTAGCCCTGGAGTTGACATTTTGTAATATCTCTGTCATTACTGATAATATTGACTTCAAACTTGGACAAGTTGTTACTGCCAAAAGGCGAACGTACCCAACAGCGGCAGATAACCATCAAGATACTTTTGACACAGTTATGGCCCTTTTTCGACTTAGAATTTTCACTGCAAATCAAGCACTTGCAGCCAAGCATTTGCATCCTCATGCAGTGCTCTTGTTTAATTTCCAGTCAGAATTGTATGAGCTGCACCTAATGAGACGCCAACCATACTCGCTATTTCCTCAACAGTGTATCTTGCATCAGTAGCAATTATTTCTTTCACTTTAGCAACTATCTTGGCAGACATTGCTGTTTTTGGCCAACAGCCGTGTGGTGCATCCCTAATTGAAATTAAGTCACAGTTGAATATCTTTAACCAACTAATAAGTCTGGAAAAAGACTTTATACCCATACACAGAACATATTTCATAAAAAAGATGAGTACTGAAGACATATATTTCAAACTCAGGCTAGTAGTTAATTATGAAAATGGGAACCAATAGAGCAGATAACCCTCAATATATTTTTGACACAGTTATGTCCCTTTTCAATTTCTGTTATACTGTTGCTTGAAATCAAACATGCCCTATACATGTTTAAATGCAAATGCAGGCAAACATTGATAACCAAATTTGGATCTCTTGTTTTGATACTGTTGTAAAACAATATTTTCCTTTCTCTCACTTGTTTCTTCTTTCTGTAATTTGTAAAAGTTTTTTGGTAAGTCCTGTACAAGTGTGCACTATTAATCTTTTATCACACGCCTAAATTGTATGCTATTCCAATTTGAAAGCATTTGCCGATGATGATTTAAATGTGGCTCAAATGATGGTATCTTTTTTTAATGAAAGAGCAGAAAACATTGTGGGAAAAGGTGAAAATGCTGGTAACCAGCATTTTCTTCTTTTCCCACAATGTTTTCTTCCCTTTGAAGGTGAATTTCTATGTTTGAGTTACAGTTATTTTGTCATTAGCAAAAGCTTCCGATCGGAATAGGTCTAAAGTTTTGTTATTTGGTAAAGGGTTAAAGATACATCCTTACAGCCAGAGAAAAATGAAGCCATTAAAACTTGAAAGTGTGTAGAATGGCTCAGAATTAAATCATCTGTGTAAACATAGATAAATTTCTGTAAGGGATAGAAGAACTCATGGGATTTGTCCTCATTTAAAACAATTTTCTTTGAAGGTTGCCAAATAATGAAATGCATTTTCTATCCGTTGTAATCTGTGCATCCCTGCAGCAATCAGAGGCACCATTTGGCGTGAAGATACAAGAATAATTGTAGTTTTATAAAGTAAAGATGAAATGGGTTAGAAACTGGCTGAAAACGAGTATAGATGTATCTTTAAAACTCGGGATCGTGTGGTAAAGAGTTAAAGTAAGGACTTTATTATAGATATGGACTACGTTGCACATGATGATATTATTCCCTATCAAAGTACAGAACAAGTGGAACCAGTCTTACATCCAGCTTTTTACACCTTCTTTGATCATCAATCAGACCCTGAGAATGGTGAGTGGATCAAAGGACATCCTCAAATTTTTTAACCTTTACCAGACAATCCTGTTTTAAAATGACCCTGTAAAGGCAGGCTTTTGAAACTATTGTAGCAAAAACAGAAAATGCTGGTAACCTTTTCCTACAATGATTTCTATCTTTCCGAAAACAAATCCAAACATTTTAGCTACATTTTGATTTGTCCTCTGCAAATCTTTTTCCATTTGGACAAGTCTGAAATTGTGTCTCTCTGTAGGGAGAGTCTGATTATAAGCCCCAGAATATCTTATCTTAGATCTAACTCCAGCATTTTTTTTAAGAAGTTTTTAGATTACAGGTATTGCTTTACTACTGTAAAACCAGAAATGTTCACTTCATGGAAATCTTTGTGATTTTTGCGTATTGATAAATTTAAGTTACATTAAGGTGTATTTTACCAAGACACTGGGTCATGTGGAAGCAATTGACAGGAACCCTTGTCCACATAAATAAGTGCTTCTTTTCATCAAGTTGATAGAATACTAGTCTGTTGGTGGTTATTACTGCCAATTAAAGGGGCTGTAGTTTGTAAGTACAGGGGGCTGGCACAAAAACGACTTTTATGCAAGATCGTCTATTGCAATTCTCGTGGAAATTAAACACGCATACTCGGCATAGGGTCAGTATTTGCCAAATCGCAAAGTTTCACATCCACAATAAAAACCACTTTTACAGTATGTTGTGAGTAAGGAAAATGAGGCATTTCTAGGTAATAAGATCTTAAGACAACAAAACTGAAAAGCTTTCTCAGGCTACAATTTTTTTACGCAACAAAGTGTCAAATGTACTTACATCTTTACCAGACTAAAAACAATGTTGGCGATCAGCATTTTCTCCCTTTCCCTCAATGTTTTCAAATGCTTCTTTCTTATAGGTTAAAACTCGGGATTGTTTTGTAATGGTTTAACGTTTACAGGTAATCAATTAATCGAGTTTTAACTTTTTTGAGCCATGCTCTGTGAAAAGGGGCTTTAATACATCTTTAAAAAATATCGACCCAGGTCAACCTATGCAGTCAGCACAGGTAGATGCTGTACACCACTGTCTTTACAGGTAATCAGTTTATGATGAGGGATGATGTGAAGAAAGCCCAACAGGCAGAGAACTCATGGATGTGTATGAGTGACGTGTATAAAGATACAACAGACGATTTACAGGTGACAGTGATACCGTTCTACATGGGAAGTCGATTTGGATCATCATACACTGTAATCAGATTTATGTGTGATTTTTTGTCATTTGACGAATAAATATTTTGATGACTTCCAGGTGACTTATTACCAAAAACCAAAACTTGAGGTTTTTCCAAATTGAAAGCATTTGCAGGCAACAAATATGGCTCAGATGATCTGTTTTTGAAAGGGTAGAGAGCATTCTTGGAAAAAAGAAACCACTTTTACTGGAATTTTCTCCTTTTCCTACAGTGTTTTCAATAGGCTTTTTCTCCAAGGTTGTTGAAATACAGGATTATGTGGTAAAGGGTCAATATCAAACAGTCTGAGAAAAAAAGCTTTTGAAAACATTGTGGGAAAAGTGAATCTGAATGGGCTGGTATGCAACATACTTCTTTCCTCATTATAATATTTCAGGTCTTTCCTCAAAATGTGTATTCCAAGGGTTTTTATAATTATCTCACTAATGAATTTAACAAAGAAACCTACATGTTATCTACTTTGAAACTATCTTTTACCTATGTATGCGCTTCTAAAGGCTGTTTTCTATGACAACTGAATTGATGGACAAGGATATGAGTTTTTCTGGGTATAGATTCATATTACCCTACAGTTCTACTTTTTTTCTATTTCTAAATTCAAAGATAAGGTCTCTTATTGGCTTACGCATTCTGACTTTAATGTGATGGTAGAGTTTAATGTAGAATGGTTTGAGAATATTGACGCTAAAGTTTGCTTTTGCACCTTTATCAGAGTATAATGCTGAAAAGATGCAAGATATCCATCCATCCGTCCGTCCATCCATCCATCCATCCATCCATCCATCCACTCACTCACTCACTCACTTTTTTGCAGTGGCGATACAGCATAAGGATAGACTACCATGGAGATGAAAAAGCCACAATCCTAGATAAGATATTACATCTTACAATCGACAACAATCTCGTAACAAATGCAAGTATAATGATGGTGAGTCTTTGAAAACTTTTACCTTATAATAAGAAAATTTTAATTCTTTGAACATGCATTAATTATAGAAGACAGTGTAAAAGTATTCTAGTTGCCCATGTAGGCAATTAGAAGTATTGCTGTAGTTTTATCCTTAACTCTTTACCAAATGACAAAATTTTTAGACTGGTCCACATCGAAAGCACTTGCAGACGACAAATAAAAGATGACTCGAATGCTTGAATTTGTCCTTCATATAGAAGAAAACATTGTGGAAAAAGGAGAAAATGCTGATTACCAGCATTTTCTCCTTTTTCCACAATGTTTTCAATAGGCTTCTTTCCAAGGTTTGTCAAAACCTGGGATTGTTTGGTAAAGGGTTAAGCCCAGCATCTCAGTCAGTAGCATAGTATATGGCTTGAACCTAGGGTCACTGGTTTAATTTTCCAACTCTGCAAAATTCTGTGCAAGGACTGAGACAGTTATGGAAAAGATTCATTCGTCTCTCACTGCTGAACATTGTTCTTTCAATATTTATGAGAGAAGGCAGCCATTGGCTTGGAAAGAATGTTGTGTCAGCGTTGAGTAAAACAAACTCGAGGAAAGCGTGGATAGGTGCAGTGTGTATTCTAGACAGGGGCAATTGCGTGACTTAAGGAAGATAATCCTAGATTGCCCCGATATTGCTATTTCATACATGACAAAGTATGCAAATTTTTGAATGAAAATAAAGTTGAAATTTAAAAAGATAAAGCAATTATAAATATCAAAGGAAAGGGTAGAAAGATTTCCTTGAGTGATTACTCAGAAGGAGGCAGTTCATCAACCAATGCTTTTAATTTTGTTGAACCCAAAATTCTGTTGTTTGGTAAAGAGTTAACTCATCAGCAAACAACAAAATTTTAGACTTGTCAGAATTGAAACCATTTCAAGACAACAAAGTAAATGAGACTAGAAAATTAAAATTTGTTTTTGGAAGGTTGGAAAACATGGTGGAAAAAGGAGAAAATGCTGGTAACCAGCATTTTCTCCCTTTTCCACTGTGTTTTCAAGAAGGGTTGTTAAAGCCCATGATTTTATGGTAATGGGTAAAAGAGCCTTCACATTTATATTTGCTTTCGAGTGTAGAGCAAGATCACAAAACATGCTGTCAAACCTTTGACGTACAGTGTCTGAGTGCTGAGACATTTTGGGCAAGAACAACTTTGAATTGGCCATAATTTGAGTGTTTTTTCTAGACTGAAAATATTGTTTAGTGCATATACATTTGAGTCACGCTCTGGCAAAAGGGGCTTTAACCCTTTACCACACAGTCCCGAGTTTTAACGACCCCGTGCAGAAAGGCTTTTGAAAACATTGTGGGAAAAGGAGAAAATTCTTTGCCCATAATGTTTTATTACCTTACAGAACTTTCACTCATTTGTCTGTGGTCAAGAGGTAGAGTGTCTGCCTCGTAACCAGAAGGTCCCGAGTTCGATACCCAGGAGCGGGTGTCAACCTTGGGATTTTTCATTGGCCGACACAATCGGCGGATGTACTGGTAGTTTCCAGGAAGCAGAATCGAGAGAGATTAGTATAAGTTGTAATAACTTGTTTCACAATCGATGTAAAATAAATATGTTTAAACTAAAGTTGAAATTGTTGTGAGCAGATGTTTTGAATTTGGAAGAGTCCGATATTTGTCACTTGGGAAAGGGTTAATGCATCTCTTTGATGTGTCAAAGTAAGCAAGTCATCATATGGCTTGCAACACGCGAAAAGGGGCATTTGGACATTTGCATAAAGTGTCGTCTCGGATCAGCCTGCCTAGGCCGCACAGGCTAATCCGAGACGGCACTTTACGACTACGTTAGATTTTGTGCTACAGTAGACTTGCGCAAGACAGAAAATTACATAAAAACGGAAAGTGCCGTCTCTGATTAGCCTGTGCGGACTGCGCAGGCTGATCCGAGACGACACTTTATGCAAATGTCCGAATGCCCCTTTTCGCGTGTTGCAGGCCATACAATTATGGATTCATAGAGTCATTTTGTTTGATAATCAACTGAATCATGAGATAGAATGGTCTTTAGAAATAAAGAAAATGGACTAAAGGCAAAAAGTTTGGACCCAGATCAGCCTGTGCGGACTATGCAGGCTGACCTGAATCAGTACTTTTTACAGATACATTAAACTCCCTTTTTAAAGCGTGTGACTCATTTGTATTATGAATGTATAATTCTAACATGAATTTGGCTGTATAAACACAGTGCAACGAAATCGTGATAAAATCTATGTCATTCTATATAGAGTGACATCATTCTGTATAAAGTAAGTAAGTTATTCAACGGAATATAATCTGCATCCGCGTTTCTACTCTAAGCATGAAGTTGTTTTCCTTTGATTAAGAGTTGGTGATATTAGAATTGAAATAATCTTCTTTCTGTCCTGTTTATCGTTCAATAAACCACGTTGTGAGTTATGAGGCGCAATAAATAACCCACTCGGGCTATCGCCCTCATGCATTATTTATTGTGCCTCATAACTCACAACTGTGGTTTATTGAACGATAAAACACGATAGAAAGAAGATTATTTCTTAATTCAATATTAGTTTTTTTCATGAACATTGGCGAGTTCTGATTGGCTGAAAAAGTTTTTTCATAGCTCCATGAAAAAAAAAAAAAAATAAGCAGTGCCGAAACTATTTTTGCAGTCAAACTAATGTAAACAAACATGTATAGACCTACGAGAGTTCATTATGTTTTTCTTTCTGATTTTATATCCAGTCCGAATTTCAAATTGCTAGCTAAATTTATTTTCTCTGAATATTGAAAAATATTCAACAGTAAATTTAAAGAGAGAGTTTAAAACTTTGTCACCTTGCTGGGTTCTAACAATCTTATTTTCAACTTACTTCTAGGGTATTGAACTGCTAATAATAAATCTACTAAATCTGCAAATGTTCAATACTATAATGATGTCATGAATTACGTCATCTTTATGTCATAAACAAGCAGTTTTGCTGCGCTGTAAAATATGAATGAAATGGGCATTAAATAAATATGCAATGTTGGATTTACAAAAAAAAAAGCAGTAAGTATTATTTAAGTGAATATTTGTTGTCTGTGATATTGAATTATAAGGAATGAAGAGAATTTTTTTTTTGTTTTCATGGAGGTATGAAAGAAAAAACCAAATCACGCTTATGTATGATACTGCTTCGTGGTTTCATACAGTGTGATTAGGTTTTTTTTCCATACCTCCATGAAAACAAAAAAAAATTCTCTTCATTCCTTAAATGAATATGTATATTTGTGTTTTTGTAGGACTGTTGCCTTACTAAGAAGATGCCATCTTATCAGTTTTATGATAATATCTTGCTGGAATCTGCATCAGCACAAATGTGGTAAATATTTTTACCTTTAAAGCACCTTACACATAAAATGTTTGTGCTAAAGCCTACAAATGAAGATAAGAATCAACGTAACCCTTCACAAAACAATTCTGAGTTTTAATGACACTGAGGAAGAGGGTTTTTGACAACATTGTAGGAAGAGGAGAAATTTCTTGAAACATGCATTTTCTCCTTTCCCCACAATGTTTTTCTGTCCTTTCAGGCACATCCAATTTTGTCATCTGCAAATGCTTTCAATATGGGAGAGCGTAAAGTTAAGTGTTTGGTCAAGAGTTAAACCAATTTACTATAAATGAGTTTGTTTGCCATTAAGCCTATTTAGTGAATATGACGAAAAAGGTTTTAGTTTTCATATTTTTGTGTTTTAATTTCAGGGGAGAATTTTCAGTAGAGAGAGCTGATCAAACACGAACAAGATGCACCATACCAGTTATCAGACTGAATGTATTGGACAACCAGAATTTAAGACTTAGCATTACAGACCTTAAAAATCTTGGGCCATAATTGAGAAGTATATCTGATTGGATTTTCTCATAGATCTTCTCATAAAAAGACGCATGTAAGCACTTTCTCATAGAAACATTCATGTATGAACTCAGAGGCATGCAGTGCTTTTCTGGTGGGTTGAATTAACCTTTTACCACCCAATTCTGACTTTTAAAGATGCAGATGAAGATGGCTTTTGAAAACATTGAGGGAAAAGGAGAAAATGCTGGTAACCAGCATTTTCTCCTTTTCCCACAGTGTTTTCTACTCTTTCAAGGAAAATTTCATCATTTGGGTCACCTTCAGTTTGTTGTCTGTAAATGCTTTGAATTTAGACTGGTCTAAAATTTTTTCATTTTGTAAAGAGTTAACCATTTCAGTGCCACAGTTGAAACAGGGGCTTTTGCAAATTGATTAGATCGAGTTCTGACTGCAAAGAAAGTCTGCTGGTTTACTCAAGTCTATAAGAATAAGATAAAATCTCTCTTCAGTTTCAGTGGAATTGTACTTCAGCTGTTGAAAGCGGTTGAGTTTAATTGTTTGGCACTGAAAGAGTGAATGAGTGAATGTTTGAAAAACATATATCACTGTGTTGTAAGCTGTACGGGACGAAATGTGTAGTCACTTCCAAGATGGCGGACTGTTTACATGGAGAAAGATGGGTGTCACATTTTATCATCAATAACTTTTTTTCTTGAATCCTTCCAGTCATGATACTTACAATATATTGTGGGAGAATGATATGGTAAGCCTCGGTGCTATATAGCAAAGAGCCAATGCCATTATTCGATACGTCATATCGGCATAAACATTGCCATTCGGTAAAATTTAAATTTTAAGCGTGGAACTTGCATCGTTTTTAGTTATAGAATGGGAAATAAGCTAATGCAGTGGATGAAGGTTGTTGTTTCTGTAGGTATTCATCACGTGCTTTCCAGTGATTAGGATAATTTTTGTGAAATATGTCTAGAAAGAACCGAAAACATGTGTTATGTAAATCTAGAAGGAGAATTGGTAGAATGATGGGAAGATTGAAATCAATTTTGAGTGGAGAGGAGGGGGGGGGGGAGAGAAGGAGGAGGAGGAAGACAAACAGCAAACAGAGACACAGAGACAGACATACACAGAGAGAGAGGTGAATCAAGGAGAATTGATAGCATGGCATGAAGAAATCAGTTTGGGGCAGAGAGAGAGAGAGAGAGAGAGAGAGAGAGAGAGAGAGAGAGAGAGAGAGAATGCTTAATAATTTGACAAGAGAAAAAAAAAAAACAGAAGCTTTTCCAAAGGATGGAATTTTTATGCTCCTTTTACTAAAAGAAAGTCTTCGCTCTTTGCTTCCCGAAACTGATTAGCAGCAGAGTTTGAAAACATCCTTGTTAAATATGTTATTCATTATGAAAAAAAAAACATTTTGAGGGGGTAACCAGGTAACCCTTTACCAAAAATTCTGTGTTTTTCTGCTCCTGTGGTTGAAAGCTTGTGAAAACATTGTTGGGAAAAGGTGGAAATGCTGGTAACCAGCATTTCCTCCTTTTTCCCCACTATGCTTTCTTTCATATCAAAGAACTTGATCATATTTGCACCAATTTTGACTTTGTTGTCTGCAGATGTTTTGAAATTGAAAGAGTGTAAAATTTGTCATTTGGGAAAGGGTTGCTGAAGGTGAAAATACTGTAAGCATGACAATAATGATTGTTATTTAAAAGAAAATTGTTGTTGTAGAATAATAAAATTTTAACTGTTTAAGTTTTGCAATTAGTTATTTTGAAATTAATAATAAAAATACGAATTTTTTGTTGTTTTACTTCTCATCTTACAACATCCCTCAGTTTTATTGGGAAATATTGTTCAGATAGGCAAGGAACTTGTTACAATGAAATGAATTTTTAGCAAAATCATGCAGTTTGAATTCGATAAGAAAAAATAGGGTTTTTAGCTCCATTGGCCTAAGGCCAGCAAACTTAATATGTCATGGCCCTGTGTCCACTGTGCATCCATCCATGTGTCTGTTTGTCAACTTTTTTTCAAACATCATCTTCTCTAAAGCTACCCAGCCAATTTTAACTTAACTTTACAGAAATAATCCTTCTTTAGTCCTCTCTAGAATTTCTTTTAAGAATTTAATTAAACTGGATTGCCATAACAACAAAACTGGAAAATTTGAAAATCTTTAAAAATCTTCTTGTCCAAAGTCACAAGACCATTAAGATTTTTAAAATTATAGCCCTGGGGTCAAAATTGGCTCCACCCCAGGGGTCATAAGTTTAGCATAGGCTTATATGGTGAAAACTTAAAAAAATATTTATGTTCCTATCAATAATGCCTAGGACTATGGTACTTAATTTTGCATGTACCTTCATCACTATGATAGATGGCCCTGGGGTCGAAATTGGCCCTACCCGGGGGTTTAACAAGGACTTATACATTGTGAAAAGTTAAAAGATCTCCTTGTCTGTAACCCTGACAGCTAGAGCTGAGATACTTTATATGCTTTATATTTTAATATGCCTCTACCAAGCATGCTCAAATTATCTATAGGTCTAGGGTCAAAATTGGCTCCGCCCCGGGGGTCACAAGTATAACATATGCTTATTACTAGTAAAGTAAAAATTTTCATAACCATAAATCCTACTGCTACTACTTTTGGCAAGTAACTCTAAGGGATCACGACAAAGTTTGTTGGAAATTTGGCCCTGGGGTCAAAATTTACTCGTGCTGGAGGTTACACATTTCAACAGTTTGTTTACATTATGAAAATTTTAAATACAATATTCTTGTTTATTACCATTTAGCTTAGACCTGTATTATTTGTATGTACATGTACATGTAGCTTCATCTAGTGGACCTATGCCAATTATAGCCCGTGGATAAAAAATGGCCCCACCCTGGGACTCCCAATTTTTATTTAGGCTTTTATAGATGCAGCCTGGAAAATCTTGTTCCAAACCATTTGGCCTGAAAAGTTTGGTATGAAGCATGATATTTTGGACCTCTACCAAAATTGTTCAAATTAATGCCAGATGGTTTCGTCCCACTGGAGGAGGTGGAGTGTTACGTATTGTTGATTGATTTGATTGATTGATTGATTGGTATTTTTTTAATATTATTTCAGTCATATCAAGGCAACAGCTCACATATTCATGCATTTCCTGAGATTAACCAGTACTAGACTAGGGCTCTGAAGTGTCTTGCACAAGGACACTTCCCACGAAAATCCCAGTGGGTCCAATGAGGCTCGAACCCATGGCCTCCAGGACACGAGTCCTACACATTGCCACTGAGCAACACAGGACCCCTGTCACATAATGTTATCTAGTAAGCAATTAACTCTTTCCATACCATAGATGACACCATAAGCCTCTGTGGACAGTGTAGATCAAGATCAGACTGCACAGAACGTGCAGTCTGATCTCTGATCTACACTGTCCACTGCTATATTCTAGATCATGATTGAACTGTCTCCTGATGTTGTAGAGGAAATGTATTTTAGCCTTTGAGAAAATGCAATTTATTTATTCAGTAGTGAAAGAGTTAAGAGCTATTTTTGTCGCAATGTTGAGCCCGACGCGGACGTGGAATAAAATGCAAACTTTGTATATCAGAAGTAAAAAGCACTTTTTGTTCCCCAAATTATTTTTAGAATTTAAAGATAGCGTCAATTTTCTCCTGGGAACTAAGCCAGATGTCAATTTACATAATAACATGCACTAAGCATGTTGTCTTTACAGTGTTACGCACCACGCTTTGACAAGACGTTACGTCGTGTAGACTGATGTGGAGATGTCTCTCTTCTATCTTTGTGTGTTTTGTATGATGTCATCAGGTAAACTTTTTCGTTTTCGAAGTTGTTCAGTTTGAGTAAATTATCCATCTGGCGCAATAATAGAAGGAATTTCGCCCACTCGAAATGAAAATAATGTGGATTTTAACTCTTAGGCTGCTAAACGAGACTCGCTGACCTTTTGCGGACAGTATAGATCAAGATCAGACTGCACAGAACGTGCAGTCTGAACTTTGATATACACTGTCCGATAAGGAGATGTTTTTCTCAAAAAAAAAAAAGATTTGAAATAACATTATTCTGGGTTTTACAATCGGCTTTAACTGATTTAGCAGGATAAGGGTTAACAGCGGTTAGGCCTGCTGTGTACTTAAACCCTTCACCATTCAATGTCTTACTTTTAAAGCCCTAAAGATGACTGCTTTTGAAATATTGTGGGAACTAGAGAAAGCAATACTTACCATTAACCACCATTTTGTCATGACGTTCTCTACAAATTCAATGAAAAGTTCCATCATATGAGTCGCACTTAAATTGCTTTCAGCATGTGCTTTCGATATGGACCTGTGTAACGTTCCTTTAACGGTTGGCAAAGAGATCTGAGTGACTGACTGTCCGACCGACTGACTACCTATCTCTGTCTCCGTCCGTCTGTCTGTCCGCCTGTCTGTCTGTCTGTCCTCCCCCTCTCTCAGTTGAACACAGCTCGTGAAGCATTCCATGTTATGTTGCTTAGCGACTGCTATCGATTGTACCAAGGCAGATGACGGCCGCTACGAGATCGGATGTAAAACCTACGTGCGGTCATAGGGGTCCGTAGTTTGACTCCTGTCACCCGTAGACTAAAACAAGGGATTTAACTGTATGCAGCCCGTTACTCGCCCCCGGTTACAAAAAAACAACGTATCTTTTCTACCCCATCAGTTATTCTCCTATTTTTTCTACAGATCAGACTGCACAGAACGTGCAGTCTGATCTTTGTTCTGCACTGTCCGATAATGACATACTTTCCCCCAATAATAATTAAGCTTTGAAACAGCAAAATTTGAGTTTTTACTTTCGCCTGTTAAGTTTCTTTTAACTTAATAAGCAGGATGCAGTTCAATTTTCCATATTTACCATGCATATATAATCATCACCGTAACCATGCATAACCATGTTCTATATTTCAATCACGGTTGTAAAACCTGTGTTAAAAGGTGAAGCTGTTCAAGATGAGCAATTTCGACCTTTGCCTCAATTATTTCAATGATTTTTACAATGATTTCAAAACCGTTCAGTGGAATTAACTTCTACAGAAAAAGGCGCTGAAATACTTACACCTACTTTGTATACACACCGGTGACTGTATCTTCCGTTATATATGGCATACAGTATCGGCCTAACAAGCTTAAATGCTGGGATTTGTCTCCAAAAGGATGGAAAACATTGTGAGGAAAGGAGAAAACCTCGGCGACCAGAATTTTCTCCTTTTACGCTACAAATTTTTCCCGGAGCATTTTTCTTTTAGAATGTTACCACACAAGGCTGTTTGAAACAAGTATAATATACTTTTTGCTTTGTTTTTAGTCCTGACCAAGTAGGAGCACCTTGTGGTCTATTAAGGGACTGTTCTATGAAAGAAGATGGCCTCTATCCTGAGCTGTACCATGACAATAAAACAAAGCACTGTACTTCCTTCTACGCATGTAATGGCAACAAATATCTTGGACACAATTACTGCCCAGTAGGTCAGTTAACCTTTTACTATACGACTAAAATAAATTCTGGACCTGTAAGAAGGAAATTCAAAGCATTTGCATGCGACAAAATAAATGTAGTAAAATGATAATTTCTGTATTTGAAATGGTAGAAAACATTGTGGGAAAAGGAGAAAATGCTGGTTATCAGGGGTTGGGATGTAATCATTCATACGAAGTCTGAAAATATTGTGTATTACTATACAAAATAGGAAAATCGATTTGAGAAAAGTAACTCTCAATCCAAAATTTGGAATCATTCGAGCATGGCGGGATCAACCGGGTTTATTTTGCCATGTTGTGCAATGCATAATTAGTGGTGCATTCTTTCTGAACAAGACAAAGGTCAAATGTGGTATTTAGCAGACGATCTTTTATAGCATGTTTAACATGTACCTGCATGTACATAGTAGGATACAGGTCAAAGGTAGCAGACAACATTTTTAAATGATCTATTTGGAGCAGGCTTTTGCAATATCAAAATTGCCTTCCTTTTCCTTCAACAATTCAGAAGAGGGTGTCTGTCCGTCCGTGCACTCGCCCGTCGGTCTGTCTCTCTCTCTCTCTCTCTCTAATTAGACGATGAGAGCATAAGGGATCTCCGGGAGTACATGCGGGAGCTCCGGGATTGAATTTGGGAGCTCTGCCGCCGCCACCGCCACCGCCGCCGAGGCAGCCGATACCATCATGGAGGAGGAAAAGGAGAAGAGAAAAAGATGAACAAGAAAATACTGATGCATTACATCAATGGCGCCGAAAATCAGTTGTTTCTGAAATAGGGCACATTACAGCGGGTTAATTTTTTACGCCAAGGGCATCACTTAAACAAACTTCGTAGAGGTCCACATGACAAATATTTAGACTCTGTGCCATCTGGGATACGATCTCCATATAATAAACGAATTACGGACGTTTCGTACCATAACCATTTCGTACTAGTCACTTCCTACCATAATTTTACCATTTCGTACCATGATTTACACCGTTCGTACCAAAATTTTACCACTTCATACCATAGCCATATTATTTTTTAACAAGTTTGTGGGACTTATGACAAAGTTTTGACTTAGAAAAAACTTTCGTTTTGACGTTATTAAAGGAAGAAAACAAAAACGCTGTTTATACAAATTGAACATTTATGCAAGAAATTATGCGCAATAACACTTTCTGGTTATTTCTTTTTCCCATTATGTTTTCACAGCAGTTTTCTCCGAGGGTAGTTAAAGACGAATTACCTTTGTAAGGTGTGCAATATAAGAAAATGAATATTGTGGGGGAAAATGGCGTTTTTACTACAAATAAAATCGTCATATCGACCTTGTCTTTGTCTCGGCATCATACAAGGCTTACTTAATTTCAAAACATACCCATAAACAACCATACAAAAAAGAAGAAAAAAAAAGTTTACAATCAAACAATAATGATTCATTGATTAAATGTTCAGTTTAATGTTATCAATTTGTTCCCGACCTGCAACAAACATTACAGACAAACAGACCAATTAGATCCACTTATCTTCTCAGTCGCATACTAACTGATTCCTTTAAATGATTTATGATCCGATCCCGTAAATAAGGTAACCAAAACATTGGTTCATACTAAGTAAATGTATTAAAAACACTTTTTGTCACATTTATTGATATGTTTGGTCATAGTAAGATATGGTATTATCATGGTGCGAAGTGGTAAATCTATGGTACGAAGTAGCCATAAACGGAATGGTATGAAATGGTTATGGTACGAAGTGACTGCATACCTAATAAACAATATGGCTACCTCCACAGCCACTTTTCAAAAGCGAATAAAAATATAGTGCCGCAGCTCATGCGGCGCCACAATAAGAGAACAAGACAAATTTATGATGCATAGCATCATAGAAGCCGCAATCTTTTGGTGGACAATTTCAGAAATATTGACTCTCCTGAGAAATTGTGATTACATTTTTTGTATCTGTCCCCCCCCCCCCCCCCCACCACCACCAACGAAAATCATGACAAATGGTACTAAAATGCAAGGAAAAAAGAAACAGAAAATAATATGTACATGTATTTTAATTCTAAAAGAAAAAAGAAAGAAGTTTAGAGAGGAATCTTAAATAATCTTGTTATTATTATTATTATTATAAAGTGATAATGTTTATGTGAAAAAAAAAACACGTAAAAGCATTGGAATTTTTAAAATTTCTACTCGAAATTTGAAAAGGAGAAATTGCGCATTCAAGTACAGCATTTTCCATTTATTAAAATAATTTTAGAAAGAAAACTTCTGTAGCGGCATCAAAGGCAATACTACGGAATTATTTAAGTTACTAATTATTCAAAGTGATATTAAGATCTTTAATTACAAAAATTATTCAACAATTTTTTTCTAAACCATGATCATCCTGCTTGTCAAAAAGTATCTTAGCATGATTGTAACACAGTGAATCGTTACATTTGTACTCCAGAAACAAAAACTTTTGCATGGCATCTCCAAAATTATTCTGATCATAGCCTGCACAGTTGGCACAGACCACGTTTCTTTTATGCCTGAAATGGCAGCCACACACACACACACACACACACACACAAAATCATTTTTTAAGTCTTTAAAGATCTGGATCTATTCAACCACAGCATAATAACTATTACTATACATATTTCGTTTAATAAACAGTAGTTTGAACCAATTTCTGCATAGGCCTTGTACAAACCTATAAAACTTCTAATGTAAATTTCAAGAGCTATTCCATGCCTTTGACCGACAGCGACGTAAAAAGTTGTATATGCACAGTAATAGGTTCTGTAATAACTTTAACCCTTCGACTACAACGAAATTAATACACTGGGTAAGGAAAACAAAAAAGATTTTTTTTTTTTTTATGTTTACGATATCTTACAGAATATTTTAAAAATATTACACGGGCTATGTGCTGTCTGATCTTCATCTATTGCTGTCATTTTCGAGCAGCTTCAACCCTTAGAGCACCAGGCACCACCATGATAATTTCTGTATTCAGTGTAGGCTACATCACGATCCATACATTTTTCACGGATTTTGTAGATCAGGACCATACTGTACAGCACGTACAGTCTGATCATAACAGCTTCGACACACAATACAGTAAATGCTAAATTTTACAGGGCTCATAAGGTAGATGTTCCGTGTAACTAAAATCCATTCGGCTAAAGTGTCGACGAAGGGAAGAAAAAAGGGTTATCTTTTCGCAAGTGTTCTATAAATAGCTGACGTAGACTCCTCTTTGTTCTTCGATTAACTGTCCATACATTGACAAGACAAATTTATGATGCATAGCATCATAGAAGCCGCAATCTTTTGGTGGACAATTTCAGAAATATTGACTCTCATGAGAAATTGAGATTACATGTTTTGTTTCTGTTTTTACCCCTACCCCCCACCAACGGAAAATCATGACAAATGGTACTAAAATGCAAGGAAAAAAGAATAAGAAAATAATATGTACATGTATTCTAATTCTAAAAAAAAAAAAAGTTTAGAGAGGAATCTTAAATAATCTTGTTATCATATTATTATTAGTATAAAGTGATGTTTATTTGGAAAACAAAAAAAGCATCGGAATTTTTAAATTTCTACTTGAAATTTGAAAATGGAGAAATTGCGCATTCAAATACAGCATTTTCCATTTACTAAATGATTTTAGAAAGGAAACTTCTGTAACGGCATTATTTAAGTTACCAATTATTCAGAGTGATATTAAGATCGTTATTCACATATGATGTTTACATGTACATGTATTTACAAGTTTGATCAGTGACCTCTTCTTTGTGTTTCATTTTTTTTACAACAAAAAAGAAAAAAAGAAAAAAAAAAAAAAATATTCAACAATTTTTTTTCTACAAGATGATCTTCTTGCTTGTCAAAAAGAATCTTAGCATGCTTGTAACAGAGTGAATCAAACATTTCTACTCTAGAAACAAAAACTTTTGCATGGCGTCTCCAAAATTATTCTGATCATAGCCTGCACAGGTAGCACAAACCACGTTTCTTTTATTCCTGAAATGGCAGCCACACACACATTTTTTTTTAAAGTCTTTAAAGATCTGGATCTATTCAACCACAACGTAATAACTATTATTATACATATTGTGTTTAATAAACAGTAGTTTGAACCATTTTCTGCATAGGCCTTGTACATACCTAGTGTAAAACTTCTAATGTAAATTTCAGGAGCTGTTCTAAACCTTCGACCAGCAGCGACGTAAAAAGTTGTATATTCACAGTAATAGGTTCTGTATTAACTTTAACCCTTCGACTACACAACGAAATAAATACACTGAGTAAGGAAAACAAACAAACAAGATTTTCTTTTATGTTTACGAAATATCTCATATAATATTTAAAAAAATATTATCGGGCTATGTGCTGTCTGATCTTCATCTATTTCCGTCATTTTCGAGCAGTTTCAACCCTTAGAGCACCAGGCACCATCATGATAATTACTGTAGTCAATGTACATCACGATCCATACGTCTTGCTTCAAGCAGGCCTGGTTTCAAGGGTTCTGTAGATCAGGACCATACCGTACAGCACGTACAGTCTGATCATAACAGCTTTGACACACAATATAGTAAATGCTAAATTTTACAGGTCTCATAAGGTAGATGTTCCGTGTAACAAAAATCCATTGGGCTAAAGTGTAGACGAAGGGAAGAAAAGGGTTATCTTTTCGCAAGTATAGCTGATGTAGACGCCTCTTGTGTGGGGAGGTAACCAGTCTATACCTTGATCAACGGTTAACCGCCGTTTTATCCTTTACAAATTAAGATTGGACGAAAAACTTGTACATAAAATTGCTTCTGATTATCATATTCTAAGATGCTCTCTATATCATAATCATCATTATTTTGTTTTGTAAAAAAGTAGACAAATGCGAAAACCATTGAGAGGTGGGAAAGCTTGTGATAAAGGGAAAGCATAACAACTTCGTTTGGGAAAATAGAAGGAATCCTATATGTCTGAAAACTTCGGGGGACTAGCCAATTAAAAGATATTTATCTTTCTGTATTTTTATTGTTATTTGGGAATGGACTATATATTGCAAGAAAACCAGGTTTGAATTTCATGTAAGTCTGTTGGAATATTTAAGAAAGAGTCATGTGGAGTAATTCTGTCACAACAGCACAACATTATTAGAAATTTTACAACAATAATGACCTATCGAATAATTACTGATCATCTACATGGTAAATAGTTTAGTAACATTCCTACTGGAAGCCGCTTTCGAGCGGCTTCCAATAAAAGGTTAACCGCCGTTTTATCCTTTACAGATTAAGATTAGACGAAAAACTTGTACATAAAATTGCTTCTGATTATCATATTCTACGATGCTCTCTGTATCATAATAATCATTATTTTGTTTTGTAAAAAAGTAGACAAATGTGAAAACCATTGAGAGGTGGGAAGGCTTGTGATAAACTGAAAGCATAAAAACTTCGTTTGAGAAAATAGAAGGAATCTTATATGTATGAAAACTTCGGAGGGACTAGCCAATCAAAGGATGTTTATTTTTCTGTATTTTTTGTTGTTATTTGGGAATGAACTATATATTGCAAGAAAACCAGGCTTGATTTTCATGTAGGTCTGTTGGAATATTTGAGAAAGAGTCATGTGGTGTAATTCTGTCACAACAACACGACATTATTAGAAATTTTCCAAAAATAATCACTAATCGAATAATTACTGATCATCTACATGGTAAATAGTTTAGGTACATTCCTACTGGAAGCCGCTTTCGAGCGGCTTCCAATAAAGAGAAGGAAAGGAGAGACAGGTGTTTGCGGGGGCCGTGGCGGCGGCGGCGGGGACGGCGGCGGTGATGACGGCGGCCGCGGCAGCGCTCCCAAATACTATCCCAGAGCTCCCGCGTACATGTATGCTCCTGGAGATCTCTTTTGCTCTCGCCGTCTAATTAGAGAGAGAGAGGGAGAGAGGGACGGGCGTGCGAGTGCACAGACGGCAGATTTATATAAACAAAGAACAAATCCCCTGATACATCCTCATGCTATCGACTAATATAATCATTGTGACAGGATTCGTTCTTCTCCCCGTTCAATATTTGTTCAACGATTGTTTATTGGGGAAAGCAGCCAGGGACTTGGAAAGAGTGATACAAGAAGCACTGGTGAGAGGAACCAAGAAGATAACTGCTCTGACCGCTGTGATATGACTAAAATAATTTTGAAATTGCTGTTGAAAAACACGTTTTCAAGAAACAAACAGCATATCCATAGACGAGCTTCCATATTCAATTTAGGTTTGTGTTTAGCGCCGTTTCGCCGGTGCACTCATCCATGAATTTCCGGAGATTCTTTTACCAGTGCTTGACACAAAATTCTTTTCTAGCTGCTGGCTACCTTCTCACATACACATCGTTAAAAGTGAATTCCAGTTTAGCCCCTGAAATATTCGTTTATTTATTTTATCTTACTTTATTTATTTATTTGTGTGTGTGTGGAGGGGTGGGAGGCATAAAATCCATATTTGCTTGATTTTAGACCTGGTTTTCGACTTCAAACTACAAACTTGTAACAGAGCGGAAGAGCAAATATTTACCGTCCGCACAATCTTTTATTGTGTCGTCGGTCCAAGTGTTAGTCACAGGCAGAAAAATGAATTTTAAAACCAGACAAAAAGTAAACAAAAGATAGAGTGACCTGGCGACTTCTAACCTAGTTTTGAAATTAATTTCCCTGCCAAAGACTAATATTTGGAGAGACCGTACAATAACAAATTGTCATCTTCACAATTATAATTTCTATACTTTTAATGGTATGATCTAAATTCAAATGCACTTTAACACCTGCTTTGTTTACTTTTGGCAGCTATAGTTACTTTAGCCCTTAAGGTGCTAGATAAATGGAACGAAAATTTCCGCTCAATTGTAAAAACCAAAATATTGCGATTTCAAAGATGATTTTACCAGAAAAAATACCGTATCGAACAGTGTAGATTCAAGATCTTGATCTATACTGTCCGCAAAAGGGCCACGAGTCTCACTTAGCAGGAAAAAAAAAAACATCTATATATGAGCCGTGCTCTGGCAAAAGGGGGCTTAATGCATCTCCGTAATGCATGATACCAAACAAGCGATCACATCATTATGGATCTATAACAACCACATTCTTTAACAACCGACTTAATTATAACGTAGACTTGGACTTTTAGAGAATCGACCGATAGCGAAAAGTTTCGGCACAGGTCAGCCTGCGCAGACTGCGCAGGCTGACCTGGGTCGACACTTTTCGCAGATGCATTAAGCCCCCTTTTCACAGAGTATCGATCATATATTTTATCAAATTTTAAACTCTTTACGACATCATGTGATAAACTCTATATGGTTTGCAACGCGCGAAAAGGGGCATTCGGACATTTGCGTAAAGTGTCGTCTCGGATCAGCCTGCGCAGTCCGCACAGGCTAATCCGAAACGACACTTTCCGTTTTTATGTAATTTTCCTTTTTGCGCAAGTCTACTCTGGGACAGAATCTAATGTAGTCGTAAAGTGCTGTCTCGGATTAGCCTGGGCGGACTGCGCAGGCTGATCCGAGACGACACTTTACGCCAATGTCCGAATGCCCCGTTTTGCGTGTTGCAGGCCAATTATAAAAAGCATCATACATTGTACTTGTTTGATCAAAATAATACTTTTAGACGAAGGCAAAACTCGATCTTGCGGCTCTAACGAAACATCTCAACATTTACAAAGAAAAATAAGGACTAGGTAAACGATCTTAATATACCCTTATGTAACTCTTCACGGAGTAACTGAAAATGACAGCAATTTAACCCATTTCTATAAAAACACGAGTTCACTCGCTCACCGTACACTACAAAACATTGTGGGAAAAGAGGCAATCGCTTGTTACAAGAAATTGCTTCTTTTCCCACTATGTTTTTCATGTCTTATTGATTTTTTTTTTTTTTTTTTCTTTTCTTTCAAATGTCTCTCATTTATGCCATTTGTAACAGTTCTTAACCCCTAAGCTGCTAAGCGCGACTCACTGACCTTTGCGGACGGTGTAGATCAAGATCAGACTGCACAGAACGTGCAGCCTGATCTTTAATCTACACTGTCCGATAAGGACATATTCCCCCCCCCCCGAAAAAAAAAAAAAACCCTTTGAAATAGAGAAAATTTGGTTTTTACTATCGGCTTAAAAGTTTAAATTCACTTATTTACCAGAATAAAGATCTAAATTAGCCTGAACAGTAAGTGGTAATATATAATGGTCGGAACGAAAAACTTGCTTATTACGACTACATGGTTCTGTATACTTTGCTTGCCTAAGACGTATTTTTCTTTTTCTTCGGTCAAAAATTTGCTTATTCATAGATGCTTGCATGCTCTCACGATCTATTTTAAGAAAAAAATATCATTTTCAAAAGTAGGTGCGGTTGCACAGGCGTACGCCGGGGTACGCCAGTAAAACGGTCGCTACAAATCGGTGTAAGTCACTTAAAAGGAGATTTTCAGATTTGTGAATACATACAAAACTTTTTAAAAGTATTGATGAAATTTGTAAGGTAATAGCTTGTAAACAATCAATAAATAGGAATAAAAATCTTGATTAAAAAAAAAAAGAAAAAAATTAATAGTATTTCTGCGTAGCCTTCTAAGGTGTTTTTGGATTTTGCGCCAGTATTTCGAAAAGACTTGTATAGAATGAATCCTATCAGTAGAGAAATTCACCGAGCGGGATTCGAACCAGCGACTCCCGGGTTCGAGCCTAAACGGAAGCAATGTTTTTGTTTTTTTTTCGCCTGAGTGTCCTTTGGCAACACACTTAAAAGCCCTAGCGTAGTGCTGGTAAAACCCGGGACATACATGAATTAGTGAGCTGTTGCCGTGATATAATTGCAATAATGAAAGCGATGTAAACAACCATTTAACCCTTAGGCTGCTAGACGTGACTCAAGGTGCATAAATTGCGACCAGCGCAGATCCAAGATCTAAGAACTTGCAACCTGATCTTGATCTACACTGTCCGTTAAAGAGATATATTTCCCTGTAAAATAACTTTGAAATAGCAATATGGTTTTTTTTTCACTATTGGCTGGAAAGTTTCATTGAATTTCTGTAGGAGGCTAAGGGCTTGTCAATCAATCAATCAATCAATCAATTAATCAGTTAGTCAATCAATCACCTGTCCGCAATCTATTGGCTGCTTTCCTACCTAAACATCGTCGTAACAATGATCAGTGGTAAGAGAGGAATGAATCTTGTGAAAGCGACTGTTATCAATCCTTGGAAAGAAACAAGCCGAGCCAGGGATTCGAGCCAGAGACCCCCTTGTTTCAAGTCCTGTATGCTACTGACTGCGCTACCAGGCTCGGCTTAGTTGGTAAAATATCGGGCTTGAAACTAGGCCCTGGGGGTTACTGGTTCGGTTCAAAAGCTGGACCATTTTATTTCCGAGGATTGATTATAGTCGTTGCAACAGGATTCATTCCGCTCTCACCCATTAACATTTTTTTGACAAAATTTATTCGGAAAAGTAGCCTGTGGCCTTTGGAAGAATATCGTGGGAAGTACATGTAAAAGTCTCCAAGAAAGCATGGATATGTGCACTGGCCGCCGTAACTGAAATAATGTTGAAAAAAGACGTTAAACACCGTACAAACAAAAAAACCAACAAACTTGTTTAACTCTCAACCTGCTAAACAAGTGAAATAAAACTTTCAAGCCAACAGTAAAAAAAACCCTTTGTAATTGTTGCTATTTCAAGGTAATTTTGGGGATAAGTATCTCCTTATCGGACAGTGTAGATCCAAGATCAGACTGCACGTTCTGTTCACTCTGATCTTGATCTACATTGTCCGCAAAAAGTCCTTGAGTCGCGCTTAGCAAGCTAAAGGTTAATAAACAGGTCAAATCACTAATGCTACCAGCATATTATTTGTATTTAAAGAACGATACATGTACATGCTTAAAAATATTTTTAACCTTTTACTGTACAACACCGTGTTCTTACGATCCTAAGAAGAATACCTTTGAAAACATGGAAAAAGGAGAAAATGCTGGTAACCAGCATTTTCTCCCTTTTCCATAAGGTTTCTCTTTCAAAGACAGAAATAATCCTTTGAGCCGAAGTGAATTAATTTTGTCGTCTGCTTTGAATTTGATGAGTTTAAAATTTTGTCGTTACGCAGAAAAGAATTTAAAAACACCCACACATAAAACCCATGTATAAGCACTTCGTGATAATCTGGTTTCAAATGTAACATGAAATTATGCCCTCGCCCAGGCGTAAATGACCCGTGCTTGACCCATGTATATAAATCTGCTTGACCAAAAGAAAGCTCCACTCAGCGCAAAGGAGAAAGTGCTTTAGGATCTGGACGAGGGAAACTTGAAAGAATACAAAACTTCTAGCAAGAAAATGAAGGTATTGCAAGCCTTTGTTACTATTATTGTCGATGTATTCATGTCGCTAACTCTTTACTAAACGATAAAAATTTGGACTCAACCAAATTCAAAGCATTTGCAGACGACAAATTAAATGTATCGCAAATGAAGATTTCTATCTATGATAGGGTAGAAAACATTGTGGGAAAAGGAGAAAATGCTGGTTACCAGCATTTTCTCCTTTTCCCACGATGTTTTCAAAGGCTGTCTTTCTCAGGGTCATTAAGAGCCGGGATTAACGTCCTTTGAAAACGCTGTGTTGAAACCAGCATTTACTCAATTTATATTTCTCCAAATGCCAAATGCTTTCAATTTGGAAGAGTCTGAAAATTTTTTGTCTGGTTTAACTCTTTACAACGACAAACAAACGGTAATATTTTGGACTTTTCTAAATTGAAAGTATCTGCATACGAAAAGTCAAATTTGACTCAAATGATGTAATTCGTATTTATATGGCAGAAGACACCGTGGAAAAAGGAGAGAATGCTGGTTACCGGCATTTTCTCCTTTTCAAACAATATTTTCAAAAGGTTCTCAAGGTCGTTAAAACACAGTATTGCGTAGTAAAAGATCAAGGCTCAAGTTTTAACGACCCTTAGAAAGACGGCTTTTGAAAACATTGTGAGAAAAGGAGAAAATGCTGGTAACCAGCATTTTCTGCTTTTCCCACATTGTTTTCTTCCCTGTAAAAGACATGTGTCAGCATTTCAGTAACATTTCCGTTGTCATCTGCAAATGCTATCAATATACACATGTCGAAATTTTTGTGACTATTGCAGACATACTTCTCTCTAACTAGTGCTTTACATGACAGTTATAGAGAACGAAAATGTCGTTCCTAGATGGTAGGGAAAACTATGCGAGGAAAAGAGCAATTGTTTGTACCTAGCCATTGCTCATTATCGCACATTATTTGTAAAGAACCTTTTACTATACATGTAGAGCTTACTTTAAAAGAAATAAAATTCATAGGTCATCATGCATTTATAGCATATTTTACGTATTTTTTATCGTTAAAAGGCACATAAAATATATTGCAGATAAAGCGAAAAAGGCAGGAGTTCAAATTCTGAAGTTTCAGCCCTGCTTGTATATATAAGCGACTTTAAAAAAAACAAACACACATCTTTTTTCTTTTTTTTTTATATTTGAAACGTTTGGATATTTTTATCTAACAATTTTTCAATGTTAATCATGTCATCAACTACACAATTATCGAAAATTTATTATAACATTTTAGAATGAATGAAAGAATTTGCGTTTATTTATCGTCGCCACCAGTTGCCCATATGGGCGACCCCCTCCCCCCACCCTGAAGACTGTTAATTTTGTTACGGGGGATAGTGCAAGATACAGTACGAAACCAATCGTAACCTACGCCTGGTTCTTTAACTTGCTCGGTGTATAGCACCGTCACACGGGACCTCGGATTAATCTCATCCAAAGGACTGTAAGTAATGATAAGATGGCCAGCCGTGGGGTTCGAACCCACACTCTCAAGTGACCTAAGACTTGATGTTTACAAGTCCTACGCTCTACCACCTGAAGTATGCGGGTTGATTTAGGTTTTGGAAGGTTAAAGTACCGTGACCTGTCTGATACTTTGACAAAAACTGAATATCCCCCAACACGGGCTTCTTTGTCCCCATTGGTTTAGGCATATTCATAGCTTCAAGTTTAAAGATTGTCTACTATATATTTTACACGAAAACTCATTAAATTATTTTTTCAGTTTTTGGTGGCCATTGTCGGCTTTCTGTATCTTGTTGGTGCAACACCGCCCACACCAGAAGAGGTGAAGGACGCTATCGTGAGAGCACGCGAGACGAAGGCTTTCCAACGAGATCTCAACCTGATGATTAGAGAGGGTAAGATTGAACTCTTTACCGAAAAAAAATAGACAAAACATTAGTTCAAATTTAAAGAATTTGCAGCACAGAAATTAGATGTTTCAAATTATGGGATTTGTCTTTAAAAGGGTAAAAAGCAATGTGGAAAATTGAGAGATCGCTGGTTACCTTCATTTCTGCTTTTCCCACGATGTTTTAAAAAAATTTTTTTCCTAGGGTTGTCAAGACACGGGGTTGTTATTAAAGGGACTAACAAACAGGATACACATAACGCCTGGCCCCCGCCACTCGGGGCCTTAGAAATTGGTGGCTGCCTTCGCCTCTGTGGCATATGGGTGGTAAAAGTCCCCAGAAACAGAGGAGACCGATAATAATAAAACTAAAATTAATAAAACAGGTCCAAAATAATTCAATTCAAAGTAAATACTAGGAAAAATATGACAATAACAAAATCAACCTAAATATGAAAATAAAAATACTAAAGTCAATACGATTAAATATTTCCAGAAAAAATTAACAAATCCAAAATTAAAACATAAAAGTGGCTAAAGAACAAGACAAATTAAGATCAAATGATTTCCAAAACAAATTTTTCATTCCAAAAGTAATTTTTTTATTTTTTCATTTTTTGAAGACATATCTTTCCTATACACTTTCCTGTCTCATATACTAACATGCTCATTTGTATGTGTATCATCTGTGCCAGTGGGTAGCACACTGGACGAAGAGTATAACAACATCTGTGTATAACATCTGTTTTGTTCTTGTATTCGTCAACACCTTTTCCAATATCTAGCACTATATGTTTGAAGAATTTGAAACATTTGGCATACTTGTATTTAGAACCTTACCTACAAGTATAGATCTATAACGGGAACGCTAGTAAGCTCTAAGTTATCAGCTCTAATCATTAAAGTTATCATGCTAACACTCCATATATAAAGCTTTCTTGATTGAAAATATTTCATTGAGCAAACTTTCTTCTGATAAAAGATTTCTGTCTTTGATTCAGAACCACTTGTTTGCCGTGAGTGGCATCTCGTATGCCGGAAAAGGGGATCCTGGTAGTTGAGAGTGCCCAGGGATCTCCAGCACTCAACACAGTGCTTTGGACCTGGCCTCGGATAGACGAGAGGGATGGGTTAGGCCCGACCCGTCTCAATCGGCTCGGTCGTGTCTAGCTTTTAGGATTACATACTTTTATCTATATCTCTTTCTTTGTATCTTATGATACCAACCGGGTTAGATTTTTTCTTTTTCTCATCTTTTACATTGTTTTCCTTTATAAAGCGGCGGCTGATGGGCTAATTAATAGACCTTTAGTTTCTCTTCGCTTAAGGTTTGTTAAGTATAATAGCTATGTAGCTCTGGCGTCGGAAATAGGAAACCCATTTCCATTAGACGTCCCCTTGTAGGGCTCCGAGGAGGGTGGAGCGCATAGCTATTGAAATTACACTATCAAAATCATGGCTTCCCCCCAAAAAAAGACCCCGACCGAATAACGAAAACGAAACGTCTTACTCAAATAATACAAAGTTCTTGGTTATTAAAAGTGAGGAGGCAAAGCCCATTACATCTCTATCTCCATTCATTATAGAAAAACAAATAGAAAGTTTAATAGGCACTCCAAAATCAGTTAAAAAATTAAAAAACGAACTGCTACTCGTTGAAACATCAAGAGCAAATCAAGCTGAATCTCTATTAAAAGTGAAAAAGTTTTACAACTTGAAAGTCTCAGTCTCAGAACACAACTCACTTAACAAATCCAGAGGAATTGTGAAAGACAGGGTACTGAAAGGAGAAAGAGTGGAAAAAATTGTTGAATATCTTGCACCGCAAGGAGTTGTTGCGTGCAAAAGATTCAAAATAAAAAAAGATAATGTTCAACTTGAAACCAATACACTACTCCTCACTTTTAACACCACCACTTTGCCTCAGAGTATTAGAATCTTTTATCGCACAGTACCAGTGGAACAGTTCATCCCAAATCCTTTGCGCTGTTTTAATTGTCAAAAATTTGGACACCACGAAGACAACTGCAAGCTCACAGATGCAGTAATCTGTGATAGATGTGGTGAATCCAAACACACATCTAGCATCTGCCAAAGACCTTTCAAATGCGTAAATTGTGGTAAAGATCACAGTGCAAGATCAACCAACTGTGAAGTCTGGAAAAGAGAAAAAGAAATTATGAGAATTAAAACAATAAGAAAGATTTCGTACTTTGAGGCAAAAAAACAATACGAGACAGCTTTTGAACCTATGTACTATAAGATAGTTCAATCAGCAGCAGCAAAACTTCAGACGAAAACTTGTGGAACACAGTATGATCCCGTGGATTTTGAGCAAGGCATTAAACCTTCCTCGAAATCTACGTCTCCATCTGTCCAACCACCTCGAACATCTGAAACAGGTTCAAAATCTAACCAAACAAAAGACTCTAGTAGATCAAGATCAGCTTCTAGATCTAATTCATGCCCTACATCACCAAATAAAAGCCAGAAAAATAAACCAGATAAAAAAGAAAAAGATAAACAACAATCAAATAGACAGAAGAAAGGGTCACAGGATCCTATTAAGCTGGCAAATAAATATGAAAGTTTAGAAGATATGGAATTGGAAATTGACTCCTCAGTCAAATAACTTTTAAGTTAATCCAAACTCCCAATATACAAGTATAATGGGTCAAAACTCAATTTTACAATGGAATTGTAGAGGTCTAAAAGCCAACTTTAATGGACTACTAATTCTTTTATCTTTATTAAATCCAAAAATTTGTTGTCTTCAAGAAACTTTTGTAACCCCCAATGATAACTTGGAAGTTCGCAATTATTCTTCCTATCACTACATACATAATGATTGCCAAAGAGCATCTGGTGGTTCTTCTATCATAATACATTCTACGGTACCTCATCGTAAGATAGACTTAAACACAAATCTACAAGCAATAGCAATAAAAGCATCTTTAAATAAAACTAAACAATATGCTCTATCTATATCCCACCAAATAAAAGAATAGATCAAAATGATTTAGAAAATCTTTTACTACAACTACCTCAACCTTACATCATATGTGGTGATTTTAATGGACATAGCGAATTATGGGGTTGTTCAGATACCAATGATAGAGGTAAAATAATTGAAGATTTCATTGCAGAGAATAATTTATGTTTATTTAATTCCAATCAACATACATACCTGCATCCTGGATCAGGTTCTTTCACAGCAATAGATCTTTCACTCTGCCATCCTTCCTTGTACCTTGATTATGAATGGAAAGTATGTGAAGATTCCCATGGAAGTGATCATTTTCCTATCATTATACAAGAAACTGAGAAAACAGAAGATGAGAAAATTCCAAAATGGAATTTTAAAAAAGCTAACTGGGAAAAATTCAATATTCTTTGCCATGAAAAATTACTGATTAATTTTGAAAATTCAGAAGATCCAATGCTTTCTTTTACTGAAACTTTAATTGACATATCAAATCAGTGCATCCCGAAGATTTCAACAAATACTTTTAAGAAGAAAAAGCCATGGTTTAATGATGATTGTAAAGAAGCTATTAAAAAACGTAAAGACAGTTTAAAACGTTTCAAACAATATCCAACAAAAACAAACTTAAATGTTTGTAAAATTATGAGAGCTAAGGCTCGACGTACTATTAAACAAGCAAAACGATCATCTTGGAAAGATTTCATTTCTAAACTTAATTCTAGAACTCCCATGACAACCATTTGGAATATGTTAAGGCAAATAAATGGAAAGAATCAAACCATGAAACACTCGCATATCAAGGTAGATGACAAAATCTACGAAAGTAAAGAAGAAATCGCTAATATCCTGGGTAAAACTTTCAAAACAAACTCTTCTTCTGCAAATTATCAACCACAATTTAAAATACATAAGCAAGAAGCAGAAATGGAAGAACTTAATTTTGAAACGGATACAAATGAAAACTACAACTTACCTTTCACACTATCAGAACTTGAAGATTCTCTAAAAAATGCTCACGATTCTGCTGCAGGTGCAGACGAAGTACACTATCAACTTTTAAAACATTTACCTCGTATTTCATTACAAACTCTGTTAAACATTTTTAACATTATATGGGAACAAGGTGTCTTCCCGAAAAGTTGGTCCAAAGCTACAATCATTCCAATTCCTAAGCCAAATAAAGATCATACAAATCCAACAAATTATAGACCCATAGCTTTAACTAGTTGTATATGTAAGACCATGGAGAGAATGATAAACAATAGACTTAATTTTTACCTCGAATCCAATAATATTATATCGGAACATCAATCAGGGTTCCGAAAAAACAGAAGCACGACAGATCAATTAGTACGATTAGAATCTTTTATCAGAAATGCTTTTGTAAAGAAACAACATGTAGTTGCCATATTTTTTGATCTAGAAAAAGCTTATGACACCACATGGAAACATGGCATTTTAAAAGACATTCATAAAATTAGATTAAGGGGAAATCTACCCAAGTTTATTTCAGACTTTTTATCAAATAGATCTTTCAAAGTTAAAGTAGGCACATCTTTTTCTGATGACTATGAACAAGAACAGGGAGTTCCTCAAGGAAGTATCCTCTCACCTACTCTGTTCAATGTCAAGATTAACAATATTGTAAAATGTTTAGATGACGATGTGAACTGTTCCTTATATGTGGATGATTTTTTAATATGTTACAGGTCCAAAGATATGAAAACAATTGAAACTAAGCTTCAAAATAATCTAGACAAAATTGAGAAATGGACTATAGAAAATGGTTTTAAATCTTCCAAGACAAAGACAAACTGTGTACACTTCTGCCAAGAGCACAGGTTGCACTTAGATCCATCACTGAAAATATATAATAGTCCAATTCCAATAGAAGATCAAGCAAAATTTTTAGGAGTTATCTTTGACAAAAAACTTTCTTTCATACCACATATTAATGCTTTGAAACTGAAATGTCAAAAAGCTTTAAATGTTTTAAAAGTACTTTCCCACTCTGACTGGGGAGGAGATAAGAAAACTCTTTTAAATCTATACAGATCTTTAATACGCTCAAAACTGGATTATGGATGTATTATATATGGCTCTGCATGAAAAAGCTACCTAAAAAAGTTGGACACTATTCATCATCAGGGTCTTCGGTTAGCTTTGGGAACTTTCCGAACGTCACCTGTCACAAGTTTGTATTCAGAGGCCCAGGAGCCATCCTTATATGATAGAAGGAAAAAATTATCCTTACAGTACGTAACTAAACTGGCTTCAAATACAAAGAATCCGGTTTACAATGACATTTTTAATTCACCAAACAAAACACTTTTTCAAAATAAACCTAATTTTATCAAACCACTTGGTCTAAGAGTTGAACCTCTTCTTGATGAATCAAATATAAATGTAAAGAATATTAAGCCCTTTAAACTTCCTGTAAAAGAGCCGTGGACCATAGATCCACCAAATATTATTTTTGATCTCAACGTAAATAAGAAATCAGTTACAAATCCATTATTTTATCAAAATAAATTTTTAGAAATCAAATCACAGTATAAAGATTACATTTCAATTTATACTGATGGTTCGAAACAAGATAATAAAGTTGGTTGCGCTTCAGTACACAAGCAAGAAACTGCCAAAATAAGACTACCAGATCATAGCTCTATTTTTTCAGCAGAAGCTGTGGCTTTAAACATTGCTCTCTGTTCAATAGAAAACAATAATAACAAGAAATTCATAGTTTTTTCTGATTCAATGTCAGTTTTACAATCTTTAAAACATCCTGATAACCCAAATCCATTGATTCAACAATTTTTCAGAAAATATGTCTATTTAAGTAGATCAAAGTCAATAATATTCTGCTGGATACCCAGCCACATTAATATAAAAGGTAATGAAATAGCTGATCAAGAAGCAAAGGATGCCGTAAATATGAACATAGCCAACATAAAAATTCCTTATACTGACAAAAAACAACAAATAAATGAATTTATCAAGTCTGAATGTCAAATTAAATGGCAACAATGTTTTAACAACAAGCTTTTAGCAATCAAGCCAAATTTTAATGATAAATATGAATTTTATTGTAACCGAAAAAGTCAAGTAATTTTAACAAGATGTCGTGTGGGACACTCAAGGTTTTCACATGTGCATCTTTTAAATAATGAGAGAGCACCACAATGTATAAACTGTAATGAGCCTTTAACTATAAAACATATTTTATTAAACTGTAAAAATTTCGACCGTATACGGTTAAAACATTTTAGTTTTGATAGTTTACAAAACTTATTTTTACATGTACAACAGAATAACATTTTAGAATACCTAAAAGAGATAGATTTTTATAATAAAATATAGACTTTCAAATTAACATTTTATTGTTTAATTTCTAATTATCTTCATGCGCGCTAAATGACCACAGCTGTCGATGCGCCTTAAAACACCAATTAATAATAATAATAATAACAACTACCTCAACCTTACATCATATGTGGTGATTTTAATGGACATAGCGAATTATGGGGTTGTTCAGATACCAATGATAGAGGTAAAATAATTGAAGATTTCATTGCAGAGAATAATTTGTCTATTAAATTCCAATCAACATACATACCTGCATCCTGGATCAGGTTCTTTCACAGCAATAGATCTTTCACTCTGCCATCCTTCCTTGTACCTTGATTATGAATGGAAAGTATGTGAAGATTCTCATGGAAGTGATCATTTTCCTATCATTATACAAGAAACTGAGAAAACAGAAGATGAGAAAATTCCAAAATGGAATTTTAAAAAAGCTAACTGGGAAAAATTCAATATTCTTTGCCATGAAAAATTACTGATTGACAATTTTGAAAATTCTGAAGATCCAATGCTTTCTTTTACTGAAACTTTAATTGACATATCAAATCAGTGCATCCCAAAGATTTCAACAAATACTTTTAAGAAGAAAAAGCCATGGTTTAATGATGATTGTAAAGAAGCTATTAAAAAACGTAAAGGCAGTTTAAAACGTTTCAAACAATATCCAACAAAAACAAACTTAAATGTTTGTAAAATTATGAGAGCTAAGGCTCGACGTACTATTAAACAAGCAAAACGATCATCTTGGAAAGATTTCATTTCTAAACTTAATGCTAGAACTCCCATGACAACCATTTGGAATATGTTAAGGAAAATAAATGGAAAGAATCAAACCATGAAACACTCGCATATCAAGGTAGATGACAAAATCTACGAAAGTAAAGAAGAAATCGCTGATATCCTGGGTAAAACTTTCAAAACAAACTCTTCTTCTGCAAATTATCAACCACAATTTAAAATACATAAGCAAGAAGCAGAAATGGAAGAACTTAATTTTGAAACGGATACAAATGAAAACTACAACTTACCTTTCACACTATCGGAACTTGAAGATTCTCTAAAAAATGCTCACGATTCTGCTGCAGGTGAGACGAAGTACACTATCAACTTTTAAAACATTTACCTCGTATTTCATTACAAACTCTGTTAAACATTTTTAACATTATATGGGAACAAGGTATCTTCCCGAAAAGTTGGTCCAAAGCTACAATCATTCCAATTCCTAAGCCAAATAAAGATCATACAAATCCAACAAATTATAGACCCATAGCTTTAACTAGTTGTATATGTAAGACCATGGAGAGAATGATAAACAATAGACTTAATTTTTACCTCGAATCCAATAATATTATATCGGAACATCAATCAGGGTTCCGAAAAAACAGAAGCACGACAGATCAATTAGTACGATTAGAATCTTTTATCAGAAATGGTTTTTTAAAGAAACAACATGTAGTTGCCATATTTTTTGATCTAGAAAAAGCTTATGACACCACGTGGAAACATGGCATTTTAAAAGACATTCATAAAATTGGATTAAGGGGAAATCTACCCAAGTTTATTTCAAACTTTTTATCAAATAGATGTTTCAAAGTTAAGGTAGGCACATCTTTTTCTGATGACTATGAACAAGAACAGGGAGTTCCTCAAGGAAGTATCCTCTCACCTACTCTGTTCAATATCAAGATTAACAATATTGTAAAATGTTTAGATGACGATGTGAACTGTTCCTTATATGTGGATGATTTTTTAATATGTTACAGGTCCAAAGATATGAAAACAATTGAAACTAAGCTTCAAAATAATTTAGACAAAATTGAGAAATGGACTATAGAAAATGGTTTTAAATTTTCCAAGACAAAGACAAACTGTGTACACTTCTGCCAAGAGCGCACGTTGCACTTGGATCCATTACTGAAAATATATAATAGTCCAATTCCAATAGAAGATCAAGCAAAATTTTTAGGAGTTATCTTTGACAAAAAACTTTCTTTCGTTCCACATATTAATGCTTTGAAAGTGAAATGTCAAAAAGCTTTGAATGTTTTAAAAGTACTTTCCCACTCTGACTGGGGAGGAGATAAAAAAACTCTTTTAGATCTATACAGATCTCTAATACGGCAAAACTGGATTATGGATGTATTATATATGGCTCTGCAAGGAAAAGCTACCTAAAAAAGTTGGACACTATTCATCATCAGGGTCTTCGGTTAGCTTTGGGAGCTTTCCGAACGTCACCTGTCACAAGTTTGTATTCAGAGGCCCAGGAGCCATCCTTATATGATAGAAGGAAAAAACTATCCTTACAGTACGTAACTAAACTGGCTTCAAATACAAAGAATCCGGTTTACAATGACATTTTTAATTCACCAAACAAAATACTTTTTTCAAAATAAACCTAATTTTATCAAACCACTTGGTCTAAGAGTTGAACCTCTTCTTGATGAATCAAATATAAATGTAAAGAATATTAAGCCCTTTAAACTTCCTGTAAAAGAGCCGTGGACCATAGATCCACCAAATATTATTTTTGATCTCAACGTAAATAAGAAATCAGTTACAAATCCATTATTTTATCAAAATAAATTTTTAGAAATCAAATCACAGTATAAAGATTACATCTCAATTTATACTGATGGTTCGAAACAAGATAATAAAGTTGGTTGCGCTTCAGTACACAAGCAAGAAACTGCCAAAATAAGACTACCAGATCATAGCTCTATTTTTTCAGCAGAAGCTGTGGCTTTAAACATTGCTCTCTGTTCAATACAAAACAATAATAACAAGAAATTCATAGTTTTTTCTGATTCAATGTCAGTTTTACAATCTTTAAAACATCCTGATAACCCAAATCCATTGATTCAACAATTTTTCAGAAAATATGTTTATTTAAGTAGATCAAAGTCAATAATATTCTGCTGGATAGCCAGCCACATTAATATAAAAGGTAATGGAATAGCTGATCAAGAAGCAAAGGATGCCGTAAATATGAACATAGCCAACATAAAAATTCCTTATACTGACAAAAAACAACAAATAAATGAATTTATCAAGTCTGAATGTCAAATTAAATGGCAACAATGTTTTAACAACAAGCTTTTAGCGATCAAGCCAAATTTTAATGATAAATATGAATTTTATTGTAACCGAAAAAGTCAAGTAATTTTAACAAGATGTCGTGTGGGACACTCAAGGTTTTCACATGTGCATCTTTTAAATAATGAGAGAGCACCACAGTGTATAAACTGTAATGAGCCTTTAACTATAAAACATATTTTATTAAACTGTAAAAATTTCGACCGTATACGGTCAAAACATTTTAGTGTTGATAGCTTACAAAACTTATTTTTACATGTACAACAGAATAACATTTTAGAATACCTAAAAGAGATAGATTTTTATAATAAAATATAGACTTTCAAATTAACATTTTATTGTTTAATTTCTAATTATTATCTTCATGCGCGCTAAATGACCACAGCTGTCGATGCGCCTTAAAACTCCAATTAATAATAATAATAATCAAAATAAACTTAATTTTATCAAACCACTTGGTCTAAGAGTTGAACCTTTTCTTGATGAATCAAATATAAATGTAAAGAATATTAAGCCCTTTAAACTTCCTGTAAAAGAGCCGTGGACCATAGATCCACCAAATATTATTTTTGATCTCAACGTAAATAAGAAATCAGTTACAAATCCATTATTTTATCAAAATAATTTTTTAGAAATCAAATCACTGTATAAAGATTACATTTCAATTTATACTGATGGTTCGAAACAAGATAATAAAGTTGGTTGCGCTTCAGTACACAAGCAAGAAACTGCCAAAATAAGACTACCAGATCATAGCTCTATTTTTTCAGCAGAAGCTGTAGCTTTAAACATTGCTCTCTGTTCAATACAAAACAATAATAACAAGAAATTCATAGTTTTTTCTGATTCAATGTCAGTTTTACAATCTTTAAAACATCCTGATAACTCAAATCCACTGATTCAACAATTTTTCAGAAAATATGTTTATTTATGTAGATCAAAGACAATAATATTCTGCTGGATACCCAGCCACATTAATATAAAAGGTAATGAAATAGCTGATCAAGAAGCAAAGGATGCTGTAAGTATGAACATAGCCAACATAAAAATTCCTTATACTGACAAAAAACAACAAATAAATGAATTTATCAAGTCTGAATGTCAAATTAAATGGCAACAATGTTTTAACAACAAGCTTTTAGCGATCAAGCCAAATTTTAATGATAAATATGAATTTTATTGTAATCGAAAAAGTCAAGTAATTTTAACAAGATGTCGTGTGGGACACTCAAGGTTTTCACATGTGCATCTTTTAAATAATGAGAGAGCACCACAATGTATAAACTGTAATGAACCTTTAACTATAAAACATATTTTATTAAACTGTAAAAATTTCGACCGTATACGGTCAAAACATTTTAGTGTTGATAGCATACAAAATTTATTTTTACATGTACAACAGAATAACATTTTAGAATACCTAAAAGAGATAGATTTTTATAATAAAATATAGACTTTCAAATTAACATTTTATTGTTCAATTTCTAATCATTACCGTCATGCGCGCTAAATGACCACAGCTGTCGATGCGCCTTAAAACACCAGTTAATAATAATAATAATAATAATAATAACAAATCCATTATTTTATCAAAATAAATTTTTAGAAATCAAATCACTGTATAAAGATTACATTTCAATTTATACTGATGGTTCGAAACAAGATAATAAAGTTGGTTGCGCTTTAGTACACAAACAAGAAACTGCCAAAATAAGACTACCAGATCATAGCTCTGTTTTTTCAGCAGAAGCTGTGGCTTTAAACATTGCTCTCTGTTCAATACAAAACAATAATAACAAGAAATTCATAGTTTTTTCTGATTCAATGTCAGTTTTACAATCTTTAAAACATCCTGATAACCCAAATCCATTGATTCAACAATTTCTCAGAAAATATGTTTATTTATGTAGATCAAAGTCAATAATATTCTGCTGGATACCCAGCCACATTAATATAAAAGGTAATGAAATAGCTGATCAAGAAGCAAAAGATGCCGTAAATATGAACATAGCCAACATAAAATTTCCTTATACTAACAAAAAACAACAAATAAATGAATTTATCAAGTCTGAATGTCAAATTAAATGGCAACAATGTTTTAACAACAAGCTTTTAGCGATCAAGCCAAATTTAAATGATAAATATGACTTTTATTGTAACCGAAAAAGTCAAGTAATTTTAACAAGATGTCGTGTGGGACACTCATGGTTTTCACATGTGCATCTTTTAAATAATGAGTGAGCACCACAATGTATAAACTGTAATGAACCTTTAACTATAAAACATATTTTATTAAACTGTAAAAATTTCGACCGTATACGGTCAAAACATTTTAGTGTTGATAGCTTACAAAATTTATTTTTACATGTACAACAGAATAACATTTTAGAATACCTAAAAGAGATAGATTTTTATAATAAAATATAGACTTTTAAATTAATATTTTATTGTTCCATTTCTAATTATTACCGTCATGCGCGCTAAATGACCACAGCTGTCGATGCGCCTTAAAACACCAATTAACAATAATAATAACAAGAAGAATGGAATGCCACATTAGAAGAAACTAACAGAGCAAGAACATACAAACTAATTACATCCTTTAATTTCCAACCCTACCTTGATTCATTAAAAGTACAAAAATTCAGAAATGCACTTACACGATTTAGAGTTTCAGCACACAGATTAGAAATAGAAGCAGGCCGATGGCATAAACCCGAGAAGATAGAATATGAAAAAGGAAAATGTAAAAATTGTAAAGTACTAGAAGATGAGATGCACTTTTTATTAGAATCTGACTTATATACATCGAATTAAAAATTTCACCTCAGTTATTTTGCAGGATAAAGGTTCAGTTGGGAAAACTTTAAATATACATGTACTATACAAATACAATACCGTTATTGTAAGAATAGACTTCCGGCCCAAAATATAGCATGGCAAAAATATGAATCATGCTATATGAAAAGGGGGCGAAATGCGTTTGTAAAAAGTATTGACCCAGGTCAGCCTGCGCAGTCCGCGCAGGCTGACCTGGGTCGAAACTTTTTGCTCTAAGTTTTCTGCTCGTCAAAGGACAATTCTACCCCATGATTCAGTCGGTTGTTACACAAAATGGAATTTATGGATCCATAATCATGTGATGATTTTCAAGGCTTGGTGTAATGCATCAGAGATGCATTAAACCCCCTTTTGCCGGAGCTTGGCTCAATTATGAATTTCAAATATTTTTTTACCCTTCACATTCTTTATTACTCTACGATTATTTTAACATTTATCTTGTATCGACGATGGTTGTCGGAAAGCAGCCAGTGGCTTGAAAAGAATATTGTGCGGAGTACTGGTAAAAGAAACTCCAGGAAAGCAAGGAAAGGTGTACTGGCCGCCGCGATATAATCTTGAAAACGGGGTTAAACACCATACTTTCAATCAATTTAATATTTATCCATTATTCATCTATTAACTATGTATATAGTTTTAATGACCCAGAGAAAGAGAGCTTTTGAAAATATTGTAGGATATATAATGGACTGGTTATCAGCATTTCTGGCTTTTTCCCACGATGATTTCTATCCTTTTAACTCTTTACCACACAATTCCTCATTTCAACGAGTCTGTGGGAAAAGGCTTTAAAAACATTGTGAGTAAAGGAGAAATTGCTGGTAACCAGCATTTAGTCCTTTTTCCTATTGTTTTCAATTCTTTCAAAGATATATCCCACCATTTGGACTACATCGCAATTGTTGTCTGAAAATGCCTTCATTTTTATTCAGTCTAAAATGTTGTGGGTAAATGACTTAAAAACACAATACGTCGTTTGGAACCACTTGAACCTCTTTTGATTTCATCTCCGACACATGATCCATGCTCTGGGAAAAGAGGATTTAAAGCATCTACAAAAGGCATCGACCCAGGTCAGCCTGCGCAGTCCGTGCAGGCTGACCTGGGTCGAAACCTTTTGCTTTTTGTAAAATTCCTACATGTCCAAGGAATATTCTACCTCATGATTCAGTCGATTGTTAGACTGAACGGATTGTATGGATCTATAATTGTGATAACTTACTATGTAAATTGCATCACGGAGATGCACTAAAACCCATGTTTGCCAGAGCGAGGCTCATTTAATGCCTTCAACATGAATCTGAAAAAGTTTGAGCTATGCTCTGTGAGAAGGGGGCTTAATGCATCTGCAAAAAGTATCGACCCAGGTCAGCCTTCGCAGTCCGCGCAGGCTGACCTGGCCGATACCTTTTGCTCTTGGTACGTTTTCTGCATGCCAAAGGACCGATGTACCTCATGATACTGTTGGTTTTTAGGTAAAATGGATTTCGTGGATCCACAATTATGTGATAACTTGCTTGGTATCATGGGTTATGGAGATGCATTAAGCCCCCTTTTGCCAGATCATGTCTAATTTTTTGACTTGTAAAGTGGTCTTTGCACTTGCAGCCATAATGACGAGATTAATCATAATTTTATGATATCCTCACGCAGGGACTGTAACAACGATGCAACAGAATTGCCCTTTGGCAAGGTATCATGGCAAGCGAAAAACCCCGAAAGTGACCAGCGATATGAAAGCGAACGATATGTTGATGGCGACAAGGATTCTTTTAGAAGCGTAAGTTTTTAGTTTATAATCGAAAAAAGATCATGAGAATTTAGAGCTGATCGTTTTACAACGCTACTGTTTTTAGGTGTAGCTGAATGTGCTGGATTTGACCTACATTTTGGTACTGATAACAAATGATTGAATAGCAATTTGTGATTGGTCAAAAATGTAGACCTGTTTATTTTACGGGCCCCTGTGGTAAAAAAACGTAGACATGTTTATTTTAAGGGCCCCTGTCTATTTGCTGCCAAATTTACGCCGTCCGTCTTTTTTAAAGATGTTTCTTGTTACTGCTGATCCAAATTAACGAGCCCGGTCGGGAAGTTCAGTGGTTAGCATATCGGACTCGTGACCTGGAGGTTGCTGGTTCGATATCCCGTTGAGACAAACTTTCTTTCCGGCGATTTTTTGCCTCTCACCTGATGCACGTGAGGAAAGTTGTCAGTGACTTGGAAAGAAAGTTGTGTCAGTACTGGCGTGAGAAAGTCAGGAAACACATGCGTAGGTGGCCTGATCCCCGTTATATGACCTAAGCTGTTAAAACGGCGTTTAAATTCCAATACAAACAAACCGATAGTGCACAAAGACAATGCTGTTCACAAGCATTTTTTCTTTTCCCACAATGTTTTCTATAATCTGGTAAAGAGCTAAATACCACGACGAGGCTTCAACTAGTCATTTTTTCTTACGATCGAACCTTTGTTTTATTACATTATCGCCATATTCTATTTATCTTGCGATGTATGCGATATTTACGACGGTGTTCACGAAGGAAAAACATACTTTAACAAATTGAACATCAAAAATCGATATTTTCACCCGTAGCTTCGTCACTCGTGAATATACAAGAGCCATGCCCTGTGAAAAGGGGGCTTAATGCATCTGCGAAAAGTATCGATCCAGGTCAGCCTGCGCAGTCTGCGCAGGCTGACCTGGGCCGAAACTTTTCGCTATAGGTCCGTTTTCTGTATGTCCAAGGACTAGTCTACCTCGAGATTAAGTCGGTTGTTAAAAAAAAAAAATGGCTGTTATAGATACATAATTATGTGATGGCTTGATTGATATCATACATCACGGAGATGCATTATGCCCCCTTTTGCCAAAGCATGGCTTATAAATTTCAGCATAAAGCTCGGCGCCAAATATTTAAACTCGACCTCTTTTGACGGCAGAAAATGCAACCAACTGACTGAAACTCAGGAAGATTCTCGTGTTGTAGGCTTGATTAAGCAAACGAACAGTAAAGATCTGTGATCGTGCAGTCTGATCTTGATCTATGCTGTCCGCATGGGTCCTTGTCTTCGCCCATGGCGCTGAAAGGGTTTAGCTATATCGTGGATAATCAACTGGTTGTGTGTGATAATAAAAATCTGTCACTAGAATGGAGTGTGATACGGTTGAAAAAACGAGTCTGAAGGACGAGTTTTTTAACCGCGCCAAACCCCGTTCGAGTGACACTTTTAATTTCATACACAAAACAGTTGATTATCCTATTTATTATATTTCTAATACGTTTTTTTTTTTTTTAATTCTAATAATTATCGGGCCCCGCCACTCGGGGCCTTAGAAATTCGTGGCTGCCTTCGCCTCTGTGGCATATGGGTGGTAAAAGTCCCCAGAAAGAGAGGAGACCGATAATAATAAAACTAAAATCAATAAAACAGTTCCAAAATAATTCAATTCAAAGTAAATATTAGAAATAAAAAAAACCAATAACAAAATCAACCTAAATATGAAAATAAAAACACAAAAGTCAATACGATTAAATATTTCCAGAAAAAAATGAACAAACCCAAAATTAAAACATAAAAGTGGCTGAAGAACAAGACAAATTAAAATCAAATGATTTCCAAAACAAATTTTTCATTCCAAAAGTGATTTTTTTATTTTTTTCATTTTTTCAAGACATATCTTTCCTACACACTTTCCTGTCTCATATACTCACATGCTCATTTGTGTGTGTATCATCTGTGCCAGTGGGTAGCACACTGGACGAAGATTATAACAGCATTTGTGTATAACATCTATGTTTTGTTCTTGTATTCGTCAACACCTTTTCCAGTCTCTAGCACTATATGTTTGAAGAATTTGAAACATTTGGCATACTTGTATTTAGAACCTTACCTACAAGTAGAGATCTATAACGGGAACTCTAGTAAGCTCTAAGTTATCAGCTCTAATCATTAAAGTTATCATGCTAACACTCTGTATCTAAAGCTTTCTTGATTGAAAATACTTCATTGAGCAAACTTTCTTCTGATAAAAGATTTCTGTCTTTGATTCAGAAGCCACTTGTTTGCCGTGGGTGGCATCTCGTATGCCGGAAAAGGGGATCCTGGTAGTTGAGAGTGCCCAGGGATCTCCAGCACTCAATACACTGCTTTGGCCATGGCCTCGGATAGACGAGAGGGATGGGTTAGGCCCGACCCGTCTCAATCGGCTCGGTCGTGTCTAGCTTTTAGGATTACATACTTTTATCTATATTTCTTTCTTTGTATCTTATGATACCAACCGGGTTAGATTTTTTCTTTTTCTCATCTTTTACATTGTTTTCCTTTATAAAGCGGCGGCTGATGGGCTAATTAATAGACCTATAGTTTCTCTTCGCTTAAGGTTTGTTAAGTATAATAGCTATGTAGCTCTGGCGTCGGAAATAGGAAACCCATTTCCATTAGACGTCCCCTTGTAGGGCTCCGAGGAGGGTGGAGCGCATAGCTATTGAAATTACACTATCAAAATCATGGCTTCCCAAAACAAAAGACCCCGACCGAATAACGGAAACGAAACGTCTTACTTAAATAATAGAAAGTTCATGGTTATCAAAAGTGAGGAGGCAAAGCCCATTACATCTCTGTCCCATTCATTATAGAAAAACATATAGAAAGTTTAATAGGCACTCCAAAATCAGTTTAAAAATTAAAAAACGAACTGCTACTCGTTGAAACATCAAGAGCAAGTCAAGCTGAATCTCTATTAAAAGTTAAAAAGTTTTACAACTTGAAAGTCTCAGTCTCAGAACACAACTCACTTAACAAATCCAGAGGAATTGTGAAAGACAGGGTACTGAAAGGAGAAACAGAGGAAAAAATTGTTGAATATCTTGCACAGCAAGGAGTTGTTGCGTGCAAAAGATTCAAAATAAAAAAAGATAATGTTCAACTTGAAACCAATACACTACTCCTCACTTTTAACTCCACCACTTTGCCTCAGAGTATTAGAATCTTTTATCGTACAGTAACAGTGAAACAGTTCATCCCAAATCCTTTGCGCTGTTTTAATTGTCAAAAATTTGGACACCACGAAGACAACTGCAAGCTCACAGATGCAGTAATCTGTGATAGATGTGGTGAATCCAAACACACATGTAGGATCTGCCAAAGACCTTTCAAATGCGTAAATTGTGGTAAAGATCACAGTGCAAGATCAACCAACTGTGAAGTCTGGAAGAGAAAAAGAAATTATGAGAATTAAAACAATAAGAAAGATTTCGTACTTTGAGGCAAAAAAACAATATGAGACAGCTTTTGAACCTAGGTACTCTAAGATAGTTCAATCAGCAACAGCAAAACCTCAGACGAGAACTTGTGGGACACAGTATGATCCCGTGGATTTTGAGCAAGGCATTAAAACTTCCTCGAAATCTACGTCTCCATCTGTCCAACCACCTCGAACATCTGAAACAGGTTCAAAATCTAACCAAACAAAAGACTCTAGTAGATCAAGATCAGCTTCTAGAGCTAATTCATGCCCTACATCACCAAATAAAAGCCAGAAAAATAAACCAGATAAAAAAGAAAAAGATAAACAACAATCAAATAGACAGAAGAAAGGGTCACAGGATCCTATTAAGCTGGCAAATAAATTTGAAAGACTCCTCAGTCAAATAACTTTTAAGTAAATTCAAACTCCCAATATACAAGTATAATGGGTCAAAACTCAATTTTACAATGGAATTGTAGAGGTCTAAAAGCCAACTTTAATGAACTACTAATTCTTTTATCTTTATTAAATCCACAAATTTGTTGTCTTCAAGAAACTTTTATAACCCCCAATGATAACTTGGAAGTTCGCAATTATTCTTCCTATCACTACATACATAATGATTGCCAAAGAGCATCTGGTGGTTCTTCTATCATAATACATTCTACGGTACCCCATCGTAAGATAGACTTAAACACAAATCTACAAGCAATAGCAATAAAAGCATCTTTAAATAAAACTATAACAATATGCTCTATATATATCCCACCAAATAAAAGAATAAATCAAAATGATTTAGAAAATCTTTTACTACAACTACCTCAACCTTACATCATATGTGGTGATTTTAATGGACATAGCGAATTATGGGGTTGTTCAGATACCAATGATAGAGGTAAAATAATTGAAAATTTCATTGCAGAGAATAATTTATGTCTATTAAATTCCAATCAACATACATACCTGCATCCTGGATCAGGTTTTTTCACAGCAATAGATCTTTCACTCTGCCATCCTTCCTTGTACCTTGATTATGAATGGAAAGTATGTGAAGATTCTCATGGAAGTGATCATTTTCCTATCATTATACAAGAAACTGAGAAAACAGAAGATGAGAAAATTCCAAAATGGAATTTTAAAAAAGCTAACTGGGAAAAATTCAATATTCTTTGCCATGAAAAATTACTGATTGACAATTTTGAAAATTCAGAAGATCCAATGCTTTCTTTTACTGAAACTTTAATTGACATATCAAATCAGTGCATCCCAAAGATTTCAACAAATACTTTTAAGAAGAAAAAGCCATGGTTTAATGATGATTGTAAAGAAGCTATTAAAAAACGTAAAGACAGTTTAAAATGTTTCCAACAATATCCAACAAAAACAAACTTAAATGTTTGTAAAATTATGAGAGCTAAGGCTCGACGCACTGTTAAACAAGCAAAAAGATCATCTTGGAAAGATTTCATTTCTAAACTTAATGCTAGAACTCCCATGACAACCATTTGGAATATGTTAAGGAAAATAAATGGAAAGAATCAAACCATGAAACACTCGCATATCAAGGTAGATGACAAAAACTATGAAAGTAAAGAAGAAATCGCTAATATCCTGGGTAAAACTTTCAAAAGAAACTCCTCGTCTGCAAATTATAATCCACAATTAAAAAACCATAAATAAGAAGCAGAAATGGAAGAACTTAATTTTGAAACGGATACAAATGAAAACTACAACTTACCTTTCACACTATCGGAACTTGAAGATTCTCTAAAAAATGCTCATGATTCTGCTGCAGGCGCAGATGAAATACACTATCAACTTTTAAAACATTTACCTCGTATTTCATTACAAACTCTGTTAAACATTTTTAACATTATATGGGAACAAGGCACCTTCCCGAAAAGTTGGTCCAAAGCTACAATCATTCCAATTCCTAAGCCAACTAAAGATCATACAAATCCAACAAATTATAGACCCATAGCTTTAACTAGTTGTATATGTAAGACCATGGAGAGAATGATAAACAATGGACTTAATTTTTACCTCGAATCCAATAATATTATATCGGAACATCAATCAGGGTTCCGAAAAGACAGAAGCACGACAGATCAGTTAGTACGATTAGAATCTTTTATCAGAAATGCTTTTGCAAAGAAACAACATTTAGTTGCCATATTTTTTGATCAAGAAAAAGCTTATGACACCACATGGAAACATGGCATCTTAAAAGACATTCATAAAATTGGATTAAGGGGAAATCTACCCAAGTTTATTTCAAACTTTTTATCAAATAGATGTTTCAAAGTTAAGGTAGGCACATCTTTTTCTGATGACTATGAACAAGAACAGGGAGTTCCTCAAGGAAGTATCCTCTCACCTACTCTGTTCAATATCAAGATTAACAATATTGTAAAATGTTTAGATGACGATGTGAACTGTTCCTTATGTGTGGATGATTTTTTAATATGTTACAGGTCCAAAGATATGAAAACAATTGAAACTAAGCTTCAAAATAATTTAGACAAAATTGAGAAATGGACTATAGAAAATGGTTTTAAATTTTCCAAGACAAAGACAAACTGTGTACACTTCTGCCAAGAGCGCACGTTGCACTTGGATCCATCATTGAAAATATATAATAGTCTAATTCCAATAGTAGATCAAGCAAAATTTTTAGGAGTTATCTTTGACAAAAAAAATTCTTTCATTCCGCATATTAATGCTTTGAAACTGAAATGTCAAAAAACTTTGAATGTTTAAAAAGTACTTTCCCACTCTGACTCGGGAGGAGATAAGAAAACTCTTTTAAATCTATACAGATCTCTAATACGCTCAAAACTGGATTATGGATGTATTATATATGGCTGTGCAAGGAAAAGCTACCTAAAAATGTAGGACACTATTCATCATCAGGGTCTTCGGTTAGCTATGGGAGCTTTCCGTACGTCACCTGTCACAAGTTTGTATTCAGAGGCCCAGGAGCCATCCTTATATGATAGAAGGAAAAAACTCTCCTTACAGTACGTAACTAAACTGGCTTCAAATACAAAGAATCCGGTTTACAATGACATTTTTAATCCACCCAACAAAATACTCTTTCAAAATAAACCTAATTTTATCAAACCACTTGGTCTACGAGTTGAACCTCTTCTTAATGAATCAAACATAAATGTAAAGAATATTAAGCCCTTTAAACTTCCTGTAAAAGAGCCGTGGACCATAGATCCACCAAATATTATTTTTGATCTCAACGTAAGTAAGAAATCGGCTACAAATCCATTATTTTATCAAAATAAATTTTTAGAAATCAAATCACAGTATAAAGATTACATTTCAATTTATACTGATGGTTCGAAACAAGATAATAAAGTTGGTTGCGCTTCAGTACACAAACAAGAAACTGCCAAAATAAGACTACCAGATAATAGCTCTATTTTTTCAGCAGAAGCTGTAGCTTTAAACATTGCTCTCTGTTCAATACAAAACAATAATAACAAGAAATTCATAGTTTTTTCTGATTCAATGTCAGTTTTACAATCTTTAAAACATCCTGATAACCCAAATCCATTGATTCAACAATTTCTCAGAAAATATGTTTATTTATGTAGATCAAAGACAATAATATTCTGCTGGATACCCAGCCACATTAATATAAAAGGTAATGAAATAGCTGATCAAGAAGCAAAGGATGCCGTAAATATGAACATAGCCAACATAAAAAATTATTTATACTGATAAAAAACAACAAATAAATGAATTTATCAAGTCTGAATGTCAAATTAAATGGAAACAGTGTTTTAACAACAAGCTTTTAGCGATCAAGCCAAATTTTAATGATAAATATGACTTTTATTGCAACCGAAAAAGTCAAGTAATTTTAACAAGATGTCGTGTGGGACACTCATGGTTTTCACATGTGCATCTTTTAAATAATAATGAGAGAGCAGCACAATGTATAAATTGTAATGAACCTTTAACTATAAAACATATTTTATTAAACTGTAAAAAATTCGACCGTATACGGTCAAAACATTTTAGTGTTGATAGCTTACAAAATTATTTTTACATGTACAACAGAATAACATTTTAGAATACCTAAAAGACATAGATTTTTATAATAAAATATAGATTTTCAAATTAACATTTTATTGTTCCATTTCCCTCATGCGCGCTAAATGACCACAGATGTCGATGCACCTTAAAACACCAGTTAATAATAATAATAACTAATAATTATCAAGAATGGTACAACATGAGCAATATAGGAAAAAGTATCATATATCGGTTTTTTTTTTTTTTCTCGCAGGAAGGAAATTTTCGCTTTTTTCGTGAGGTCATTCCCGCGAAAGTTATATTTGCGAAATTTTCAAGTCCATCTGAAAATCCTTCCTTAGATACGAAACGGTGTCCATCAGAGTGGATCTTACTCTCGCCAGACTTAAACCTTTCGATGCAAAGTGGCTGACAGATCTTTACGCTCATTTAAAAGAAAAGCCTGACGTAAGAAATAACTTTAAAATTGCTGGTATCTTGAAAAAAATTAAAAAAAAAATACCTATGAATTCGTGAAAATAAGAAACGTGAAAATTTTATTTTGACAAAACTTGCCAAAATTTTGGGACGCGAAAAAAACCGATATACGGTAGTTCCGGCAAACATTCTAAAACTATATCGTCACTAGTGATCATAATTTTACACATTTCTTTTTACAGCGGATATACAAAAGCACAGCTTCGCAATCACCGAGTTGTTAAAGAGTTAAGACGTCAAGTCGGAAATAACTGCCCCACCAAAAGCGTCTCGTGTGATGCAGGTGCTAAATATAGAACAGCCAACGGCACGTGCAATAACCTGGGAAATCCTACCTGGGGAATGGCCAGTATTGAACAGGCCAGGGTTGTTGAAGCGGCATATGGTATTTACTTTCATTTGAAGCTTTTTTCTCATATTAAGCCTATTATGATGATAATATATTTTTTTCAAACAACCGGCCATGTTTGTTTTGACAAAATGATACCGATAACAACGAGACACTTACCTGTTGTGACTACATTCTATATTTTCCTTGAAGCGTTTGAAACCTTTTTTTGTTTAATGTCTTAAAGATGATGATCTGACAAGCCCAAGGACCAAATCTGTTGTACCAGGAGAGGCTCTACCTAACCCACGTGAAATCAGTAACGAAGTTCACATCGCTTCCCCCGCTGTAAGTCGCAGTAACAGGATTAACCTTCATGTCTTCCAGATGGGTCAGTTCCTCGATCATGACGTCATTGCTACGCCAGTGCAAGGAGGTAAATATATTTTCATTGGATTGAATGTTGCCCTGTAGCAAACTAGGACAAAGAGAGAATTGTTGCCTTGTCATTCTAGAAAACACACAAATTTGCGATATTTAAATCATTGCTTTTTTTTAAAAAAATTCCAATCAGCATGTATAATGTCACACCGGTTCTTGCGAACAGATCAAGATCATATTACACGTTCTGTAGATAAAGATCAGACTTCACATAAATATGCAGTATAATTTGAGATCTACACCGTCCGATACAATGATAGTAAGACCTTTAAAATCGCAATAATTTGTTTCTTTTTCTTTTTGTTTGAAGCTATATTTTTCATCCTTGGACTGGACAGCTAAACGCGATTCAAGGACCATTTGCGTACAGTGTAGATCAAGATCACATTGCACAGAACATGCATTCTGATCTTGGATCTACTCTGGCCGATATGGAGATATCCACCCCCCCCCCAAAAAAAAAAAAAATGCCTGAAAGTTTCATTTCACATATTTAGTAGATTAAGTGTGTTAATAATTATTTAGCAACAGAATCGGATAAATGCAATTCCAACTTGGTCACTACGAAACATTTACAGTTGAAGAAGACAAAATATGCCTCAAACGATAAGAATTGTCTTTGAAAGGATAGAAAACATTATTGGAAAAGTAGAAAATGCTGATAACCAACATCTCCTTTTCTTACAATGTTTTTAAAAGCCCTAAATAGGCTCATTTAAAACAGATTTTTTTGATAAAAGGTTAATACCCAATTCGCTTTTTATTTTACTTTCAGAGGTTACGGACTGTTGCACTACACCGGTCGAGTGAGTCATTCCTTATTATTATTTATTTTCTAACAGAAACATTTAGTTAGCTCGCACTTCACATTCACATGAGCAAAAAGGGGGAAAAAGAGGTTGAACCCTTAACCTGGTAAATAACTTAAATGAAATTTTCAATTCGATTGTGAAAACCAAAATATTGCTATTTCAAAGGTATGTTTTGGGGAATAATATCTCCTTACCGGACAGTGTAGATCCAAGATCAGACTGCACGTTCTGTGCAGTCTGATCTTGATCTACGCTGTCTGTAAAAGGTGAGTGAATCGCGCTTAGCAGCCTAAGGGTTAATGCATCTCCGTGATGACATTATACCAAGCAATTAATCACATTATATATCCATAAAATCTTTTCTAACAAACGACTGAATCATGGGGTAGAATGTCCTTGGACATGCAAAGTCAGCTTGCTCAGATTGCGCAGGTTGACATAATTATTTTGATGCTTTTTTGCAGATGCTTTAATTAGACTACCTTTTCACAGTACATGACTCACATACTTTGTTTAGCCGCTTAATACAATACAGTGACGTCATTTACTTCGTAGTTCGCAAGGAAACACGGGTATCATTTCGGGTTCGAAAATGGGTTCCCCTCTAAAAAAAGTAGGTCGACGATATTTCAGTATCGAGGAGCGGGCAGTGTAGATCAGATCTGACTGCATTTTCTGTGCAGCCTGATCTTAATTTACGCCGTCTGCAAAATCCATAAATAAATGCTAAATTAGTTAAATGAAACCTTTCGCCGATGGTAAAAACTCAAATGTGCTTATTTCAGTCAATTTTGGGGAAAGATATCATATTAGACAGTAAAGATCTAAGAGAAGTGTGCACTATGATCTGAATCTATCGTGTCCGCAAAAGGTTCTTGAGTCGCTCTTAAGCAGCCTTCGGGTTAAGAATTTTTGAACTTGGTCAGGACAACCTACAGTTTCTAGTTATCATTTATTTACTAACAGAAGATTGTCTATAAGTTATTATCTCATGTTTTCCGGTAGTTTATTGAGAAATAACGGTGATTGATTTTTTTTTTATTTCATGGTTGCGACCAGTGAAAAATACATATTCTATCTTCTAACTCTTCAATTGAAGGCGGAAACAGTACTTCCTGTGCACTAGTTACCCAGGTAAAATGCGCGTGCCACTCAACCAGATGGAAATATGACGTAATTTATGCTACATTTCTCGCGCTTTACGTAATATTGTAATGCGTTGTTATGCGGAGGGGATACGCCACGGGAATTACCGAAAAGAACTGCGCTGGATTTTGATGCAAGTCCCCAAAAAAAGGGTTAGAAGCATGTTTTTTTTTTGTGAAATATTGAAATTTATTTCAGCGAGTTAACATCACCGGTAATACATGTATTTTCATTTGTGAGCCAGGAGTGAAAATTATTTATTACCGATGATGCTCACTCGATGAAATGAATTTCGGTCTTTCACCGAAAAAAACAAATCCTATATTTACTCATTTTCGAAATATTCTTGCAGCTCCGATAACTGTATGCCAATTCGGATAGACTGGGACAATGATCCTTTCTTTTTCAACGGATACTGCATGAACTTTCCTCGATCTGCGCCAAACTTTTGTCCAACAAGTAAGTTCACAAATACCTGTCTATCAATGTTCAATGAAGATATATATCAATACTGAATGTGGCTGGGTTGATATAAAAATTCAGAAGGTCTTCAAAAGGCGATTTTAACGCTTTCAAAATGAAATCATCAAAATCTGATGTTCTTCGTCAACTACATCTAGGCATATTCCAACACTAATAATTACCGCCATGACCTACATCTCTCGGCATGTTTCGTACAGAATCGTCATGACCGAAATCACTCGGTATATTCCATGCATAAATCACTAGTGCTGACGGTCATGTACAACTTATGACGAGAGTAATCGGCAGTCAGTCAAGCCATGGGGACATTTCCGATTGAACTATGCCTGGTATAACCTTTATTAAGTAATGACTTAAATTAAATCATGGACAGCGGCCTGTCCTTAATTGTTTTATTTTTAAAAACTTCATTGATTATTCCACCTAGTCAAACAGAAAATTAAAAAAAAAAAACAGATCATTCTCTCATTGTCATCACCTTTATTTATAAATGAGCTATGCTCTGGTAAAAGGGGACTCAATGCTTCTCCGTGATGGATCATACCAGGTAAGTCATCACATGATCATGGATCCATAAAGTCCATTTCGTCTAACAAGTGCCTGAATCCTGAGGCAAAACTGGTCTTTGGACTTGCAGAAAATTGACCAATAACAACAAGTGTCGACCTAGGACAGCTAGGCCGATACTTTTTGCAGATGTATTAAGCCTCCTTTTCACAGAACATGTCTCAATTATGGGTGTTAACCTTACTCTTGCAGTTGACAGCAGTTTCAGGCGAGAACAAACGAACGTCGTTACATCTTTTATAGACGCTTCTAACGTTTACGGTTCATCGTTGAAAGAGCAGAAGGAATTACGTGTTAATGGGAATGGAGGTAACTTTATACCTTTTAGAATAATCGCACCCGGTAGCTTAGTACGTAACTACAGGGTATGACACTCTTGGGTCGCTGGTTCGAACCCGAGCTCTGTCATATCCTTTCCGGGGATTGACGATAGTCATTGCGATAGGATTTATTCGATTCTCACTGCTCTCTTTACCACTTTACCTGGCCGGGCAGCTCAGTGGTAAACGTATCTGACTTGTGGCCAGGTGGTTGCGGGTTCGATAAGCGGATGCGCCAAAGTTTTTTTCCGACGATTTTTTACCTCTTACTTGATGCACGTGAGAAAAGAGGTCAGTGGCTTGGAAAGAAAGTCTTCAGTACTGGTGTGAGAAAGCCTGCAAACACATGGGCAGCTGCACTAATCGCCGTGATATAACCTAAGTTGTTTAAACGGCGTTGAACTCTTATACAAACAAACAAATTTTACCTTTGAGAATAGCCACACCCGGTATCTTAGTCAGTAACTTCAGGGCTTTACACTGTTGTGTCGCTGGTTCGAACCCCAGCTCCGCCATATCCTTTCCGAGGATTGATGATAGTCATTGCGACGATATTTCTTCGATTCTCACTTCTGAACACTTTATACCTCTTTACCCGGCCGGGTAGCTCAGTAGTAGTGGTTGCAGGTTCGATACCCGATTGCACCAAACTTTCTTTGTGGCAATTTTTTCGCCTCTCATCTCTGATGCATGTGGGAAAAGTAGTCAGCGGCTTTGAAAGAAAGTTGTGTCAGCACTGGTGTGAGAAAGCTAGGAAACACACCGGTCGATGCCCTGGCCGCCGTTTTATGACCAAGGCTGTAAAAAACGGCGTTTAACTCCAAAACAAACCAGACGACAAAATGCCAGACCTGTCCAAACTGAAAGCATTTGCAGACGACATTTCAGATGCCACTAAAATCTCCGAGCTGCATTATACCAATCAAGTCTTCACATAAATATGGATTCTCAAAAGCCACTTTGTCTTACAACTAACTGAATCGTAATTTGGCATGCAGAAACTTTATCAAAAGCAAACAGTTTTAACCTATGTCAGCCTGCGCGGACTGCGCAGGCTGACATGGTCAACACTTTTTGCAAATGCATTAAGCCCGCTTTTCACAAAGCATGGCTCAGTTTTATCTTAGAGGCCTGAATTAACGAGCATACGGTACAGATCCAAGATCAGACTGTACGTTCATACCTCCAGCACCTGTTTTTGCCTATGAAACTGAAAGGTTTAGATACAATCAAAATCAATTGATTGTTTTATTTCAGCACTTTTGAGAACTGAAGAGGGTGACCGATTACCGAACAATGAGAACGATGGAGCATGCGATTCGGATACCGACCGAGGGATTTTTTGCAGTCTCGCCGGTAAGCAGTTTTTTAGCTGATTTTTATAGCGAATCCGCATTTGGCAATCCTCAGGTAAACCGGTGATAAAACCCCTCGGTGGCCCCCGCCACTCGGGGCCTTAGAAATTGGTGGCTGCCTTCACCTCTGTGGCATATGGGTGGTGAAAGTCCCCAGAAACAGAGGAGACCGATAATAATAAAACTAAAATTAATAAAATAGGTCCAAAATAATTCAATTCAAAGTAAATATTAGAAAAAAAAAAAAAAAAAAACCAACAACAAAATCAACCTAAATATAAAAATAAAAACACAAAAGTCAATACGATTAAATATTTCCTGAAAAAAATTACCAAACCCAAAATTAAAACATAAAAATGGCTGAAGAACAAGACAAATTAAGATCAAATGATTTCCAAAACAAATTTTTCATTCCAAAAGTGATTTTTTATTTTTTCATTTTTTGAAGACATACCTTTCCTATACATTTTCCTGTCTCACATTGTGTGTGTATCATCTGTGCCAGTGAGTAGCACACTGGACGAAGAGTATAACAACATCTGTGTATAACATCTATGTTTTGTTCTTGTATTCGTCAACCTTTTCCAATCTGTAGCACTATATGTTTGAAGAATTTGAAACATTTGGCATACTTGTATTTAGAACCTTACCTACAAGTAGAGATCTATAATGGGAACTCTGGTAAGCTCTAAGTTATCAGCTCTAATCATTAAAGTTATCATGCTAACACTATATATCTAAAGCTTTCTTGATTGAAAATATTTCATTGAGCAAACTTTCTTCTGATAAAAGATTTCTGTCTTTGATTCAGAAGTCACTTGTTTGCCGTGGGTGGCATCTCGTATGCCGGAAAAAGGGAACCTGGTAGTTGAGAGTGCCCAGGGATCTCCAGCACTCAACACACTGCTTTGGCCCTGGCCTCGGATAGACGAGAGGGATGGGTTAGGCCCGACCCGTCTCAATCGGCTCGGTCGTGTCTAGCTTTTCGGATTACATACTTTTATCTATATTTCTTTCTTTGTATCTTATGATACCAACCGGGTTAGATTTTTTCTTTTTTCTTATCTTTTACATTGTTTTCCTTTATAAAGCGGCGGTAGATGGGCTAATTAATAGACCTATAGTTTCTCTTCGCTTAAGGTTTGTTAAGTATAATAGCTATGTAGCTCTGGCGTTGGAAATAGGAAACCCATTTCCATTAGACGTCCCCTTGTAGGGCTCCGAGGAGGGTGGAGCGCATAGCTATTGAAATTACACTAACAAAATCATGGCTTCCTAAAACAAAAGACCCCGACCGAATAACAAAAACGAAACGTCTTACTTAAATAATAGAAAGTTCATGGTTATCAAAAGTGAGGAGGCAAAGCCCATTACATCTCTATCTCCATTCATAATAGAAAAACAAATAGAAAGTTTAATAGGCACTCCAAAATCAGTTTAAAAATTAAAAAACGAACTGCTACTCGTTGAAACATCAAGAGCAAGTCAAGCTGAATCTCTGTTAAAAGTTAAAAAGTTTTACAACTTGAAAGTCTCAGTCTCAGAACACAACTCACTTAACAAATCCAGAGGAATTGTGAAAGACAGGGTACTGAAAGGAGAAACAGAGGAAAAAATTGTTGAATATCTTGCACAGCAAGGAGTTGTTGCGTGCAAAAGATAAATAAAAAAAGATAACGTTCAACTTGAAACCAATACACTACTCCTCACGTTTAACACCACCACTTTGCCTCAGAGTATTAGAATCTTTTATCGTACAGTAACAGTGGAACAGTTCATCCCAAATCCTTTGCGCTGTTTTAATTGTCACCACGAAGACAACTGCAAGCTCACAGATGCAATAATCTGTGATAGATGTGGTGAATCCAAACACACATCTAGCATCTACCAAAGACCTTTCAAATGCGTAAATTGTGGTAAAGATCACAGTGCAAAATCAACCTACTGTGACGTCTGGAAAGGAGAAAAAGAAATTATGAGAATTAAAACAATAAGAAAGATTTCGTACTTTGAGGCAAAAAAACAATATGAGACAGCTTTTGAACCTAGGTACTCTGAGATAGTTCAATCAGCAACAGCAAAACCTCAGACGAGAACTTGTGGAACACAGTATGATCCCGTGGATTTTGAGCAAGGCGCTAAACCTTCCTCGAAATCTACGTCTCCATCTGTCCAACCACCTCGAACATCTGAAACAGGTTCAAAATCTAACCAAACAAAAGACTCTAGTAGATCAAGATCAGCTTCTAGATCTAATTCATGCCCTACATCACCAAATAAAAGCCAGAAAAACAAACCAGATAAAAAAGAAAAAGATAAACAACAATCAAATAGACAGAAGAAAGGGTCACAGGATCCTATTAAGCTGGCAAATAAATTTGAAAGTTTAGATGATATGGAATTGGAAATTGACTCCTCAGTCAAATAACTTTTAAGTAAATTCAAACTCCCAATATACAAGTATAATGGGTCAAAACTCAATTTTACAATGGAATTGTAGAGGTCTAAAAGCCAACTTTAATGAACTACTAATTCTTTTATCTTTATTAAATCCACAAATTTGTTGTCTTCAAGAAACTTTTATAACCCCCAATGATAACTTGGAAGTTCGCAATTATTCTTCCTATCACTACATACATAATGATTGCCAAAGAGCATCTGATGGTTCTTCTATCATAATACATTCTACGGGACCTCATCGTAAGATAGACTTAAACACAAATCTACAAGCAATAGCAATAAAAGCATCTTTAAATAAAACTATAACAATATGCTCTATCTATATCCCACCAAATAAAAGAATAGATCAAAATGATTTAGAAAATCTTTTACTACAACTACCTCAACCTTACATCATATGTGGTGATTTTAATGGACATAGCGAATTATGGGGTTGTTCAGATACCAATGATAGAGGTAAAATAATTGAAGATTTCATTGCAGAGAATAATTTATGTCTATTTAATTCCAATCAACATACATACCTGCATCCTGGATCAGGTTCTTTCACAGCAATAGATCTTTCAGTCTGCCATCCTTCCTTGTACCTTGATTATGAATGGAAAGTATGTGAAGATTCTCATGGAAATGATCATTTTCCTATCATTATACAAGAAACTGAGAAAACAGAAGATGAGAAAATTCCAAAATGGAATTTTAAAAAAGCTAACTGGGAAAAATTCAATATTCTTTGCCATGAAAAATTACTGATTGACAATTTTGAAAATTCAGAAGATCCAATGCTTTCTTTTACTGAAACTTTAATTGACATATCAAATCAGTGCATCCCAAAGATTTCAACAAATACTTTTAAGAAGAAAAAGCCATGGTTTAATGATGGTTGTAAAGAAGCTATTAAAAAACGTAAAGACAGTTTAAAACGTTTAAAGCAATATCCAACAAAATCAAACTTAAATGTTTGCAAAATTATGAGAGCTAAGGCTCGACGCACTATTAAACAAGCAAAACGATCATCTTGGAAAGATTTCATTTCTAAACTTAATGCTAGAACTCCCATGACAACCATTTGGAATATGTTAAGGAAAATAAATGGAAAGAATCAAACCATGAAACACTCGCATATCAAGGTAGATGACAAAAACTATGAAAGTAAAGAAGAAATCGCTAATATCCTGGGTAAAACTTTCAAAAGAAACTCCTCGTCTGCAAATTATAAACCACAATTTAGAAAACATAAGCAACAAGCAGAAATGGAAGAACTTAATTTTGAAACGGATACAAATGATAACTACAACTTGCCTTTCACACTATCGGAACTTGAAAATTCTCTAAAAAATGCTCATGATTCTGCTGCAGGTGCAGATGAAATACACTATCAACTTTTAAAACATTTACCTCGTATTTCATTACAAACTCTGTTAAACATTTTTAACATTATATGGGAACAAGGCACCTTCCCGAAAAGTTGGTCCAAAGCTACAATCATTCCAATTCCTAAGCCAAATAAAGATTATACAAATCCAACAAATTATAGACCCATAGCTTTAACTACTTGTATATGTAAGACCATGGAGAGAATGATAAACAATAGACTTAATTTTTACCTGGAATCCAATAATATTATATCGGAACATCAATCGGGGTTCCGAAAAAACAGAAGCATGACAGATCAGTTAGTACGATTAGAATCTTTTATCAGAAATGCTTTTGTAAAGAAACAACATGTAGTTGCCATATTTTTTTATCTAGAAAAAGCTTATGACACCACATGGAAACATGGCATCTTAAAAGATATTCATAAAATTTGATTAAGGGGAAATCTACCTAAGTTTATTTCAAACTTTTTATCAAATAGATGTTTCAAAGTTAAGGTAGGCACATCTTTTTCTGATGACTATGAACAAGAACAGGGAGTTCCTCAAGGAAGTATCCTCTCACCTACTCTGTTCAATATCAAGATTAACAATATTGTAAAATGTTTAGATGACGATGTGAACTGTTCCTTATATGTGGATGATTTATTAATATGTTACAGGTCCAAAGATATGAAAACAATTGAAACTAAGCTTCAAAATAATCTAGACAAAATTGAGAAATGGACTATAGAAAATGGTTTTAAATTTTCCAAGACAAAGACAAACTGTGTACACTTCTGCCAAGAGCGCAGGTTGCACTTGGATCCATCATTGAAAATATATAATAGTCCAATTCCAATAATAGATCAAGTAAAATTTTTAGGAGTTATCTTTGACAAAAAACTTTCTTTCATTCCACATATTAATGCTTTGAAACTGAAATGTCAAAAAACTTTGAATGTTTTAAAAGTACTTTCCCACTCTGACTGGGGAGGAGATAAAAAAACTCTTTTAAATCTATACAGATCTCTAATACGGTCAAAACTGGATTATGGATGTATTATATATGGCTCTGCAAGGAAAAGCTACCTAAAAAAGTTGGACACTATTCATCATCAGGGTCTTCGGTTAGCTTTGGGAGCTTTCCATACGTCACCTGTCACAAGTTTGTATTCAGAGGCCCAGGAGCCATCCTTATATGATAGAAGGAAAAAACTATCCTTACAGTACGTAACTAAACTGGCTTCAAATACAAAAAATCCGGTTTACAATGACATTTTTAATTCACCAAACAAAATACTTTTTCAAAATAAACCTAATTTTATCAAACCATTTGGTCTAAGAGTTGAACCTCTTCTTGATAAATCAAATATAAATGTAAAGAATATTAAACCCTTTAAACTTCCTGTAAAAGAGCCGTGGACCATAGATCCACCAAATATTATTTTTGATCTCAACGTAAATAAGAAATCAGTTACAAATCCATTATTTTATCAAAATAAATTTTTAGAAATCAAATCACAGTATAAAGATTACATTTCAATTTATACTGATGGTTCGAAACAAGACAATAAAGTTGGTTGCGCTTCGGTACACAAGCAAGAAACTGCCAAAATAAGACTACCAGATCATAGCTCTATTTTTTCAGCAGAAGCTGTAGCTTTAAACATTGCTCTCTGTTCAATACAAAACAATAATAACAAGAAATTCATAGTTTTTCTGATTCAACGTCAGTTTTACAATCTTTAAAACATCCTGATAACCCAAATCCATTGATTCAACAATTTTTCAGAAAATATATTTATTTATGTAGATCAAAGACAATAATATTCTGCTGGATACCCAGCCACATTAATATAAAAGGTAATGAAATAGCTGATCAAGAAGCAAAGGATGCCGTAAATACGAACATAGCCAACATAAAAATTCCTTATACTGACAAAAAACAACAAATAAATGAATTTATCAAGTCTGAATGTCAAATTAAATGGCAACAATGTTTTAACAACAAGCTTTTAGCGATCAAGCCAAATTTTAATGATAAATATGAATGTTATTGTAACCGAAAAAGTCAAGTAATTTTAACAAGATGTCGTGTTGGACACTCAAGGTTTTCACATGTGCATCTTTTAAATAATGAGAGAGCACCACAATGTATAAACTGTAATGAACCTTTAACTATAAAACATATTTTATTAAACTGTAAAAATTTCGACCGTATACGGTCAAAACATTTTAGTGTTGATAGCATACAAAATTTATTTTTAGATGTACAACAGAATAACATTTTAGAATACCTAAAAGAGATAGATTTTTATAATAAAATATAGACTCTAATATAGATTTTAAGTATCAAATTAATATTTTATTATTCCATTTCTAAATATTACCTTCATGCGCGCTAAATGACCACAGCTGTCGATGCGCCTTAAAACACCAAATAATAATAATAATAACAAATCCATTATTTTATCAAAATAAATTTTTAGAAATCAAATCACAGTATAAAGATTACATTTCAATTTATACTGATGGTTCGAAACAAGATAATAAAGTTGGTTGCGCTTCAGTACACAAGCAAGAAACTGCCAAAATAAGACTACCAGATCATAGCTCTATTTTTTCAGCAGAAGCTGTGGCTATAAATATTGCTCTCTGTTCAATACAAAACAATAATAACAAGAAATTCATAGTTTTCTCTGATTCAATGTCAATTTTACAATCTTTAAAACATCCTGATAACCCAAATCCATTGATTCAACAATTTTTCAGAAAATATGTTTATTTAAGTAGATCAAAGTCAATAATATTCTGCTGGATACCCAGCCACATTAATATAAAAGGTAATGAAATAGCTGATCAAGAAGCAAAGGATGCCGTAAATATGAACATAGCCAACATAAAAATTCCTTATACTGACAAAAAACAACAAATAAATGAATTTATCAAGTCTGAATGTCAAATTAAATGGCAACAATGTTTTAACAACAAGCTTTTAGCGATCAAGCCAAATTTTAATGATAAATATGAATTTTATTGTAACCGAAAAAGTCAAGTAATTTTAACAAGATGTCGTGTGGGACACTCAAGGTTTTCACATGTGCATCTTTTAAATAATGAGAGAGCACCACAATGTATAAACTGTAATGAGCCTTTAACTATAAAACATATTTTATTAAACTGTAAAAATTTCGACCGTATACGGTTAAAACATTTTAGTGTTGATAGCTTACAAAACTTATTTTTACATATACAACAGAATAACATTTTAGAATACCTAAAAGAGATAGATTTTTATAATAAAATATAGACTTTCAAATTAACATTTTATTGTTCAATTTCTAATTATTACCATCATGCGCGCTAAATGACCACAGCTGTCCATGCGCCTTAAAACACCAATTAATAATAATAATAATAAAATTATATTTAAAAAAAAAAAATTGAGTAGATAGGGATTGCCTTGTCACTCAATAATGCCCTTTATGCATATTAAGATTACACATAATCCTTCTTAATTCAACCTTTGCTATCATTAATGTATTCAAACATTTTTCAGTTTAAAAATTCCATTTTTAATATCTTTTAACACAGATATGCGCGCTAAATGACCTAAGCTGTCAATGCGCCATAAAACAACATTCATTCATTCATTCATAAATCATATTATCTTTCTAGCAACATCCCCAAAGGAATCAAGGATAAAAACAAAGGGATACGGGTAAAAGGACCAATGTGTTATTTGGTTACCTTTAGTTTTTATCTGGCAAGGGAGACAAATTTAATTACAGGAATGGCTCTCATTGGTTGTATGCATGTATACATACCTTACACTTCTTCGCCTGAAATAGACCGCTTTACTGCTACTATCATTCGGCACATCTCCGTTGATCCGTTGTAGTTACGGAATCGGCCGAGTGGTGACAAGTGACGAATCGCCTGACCGTACAACTAATTATGTAAGTTTTGAATTTCACGCTCAGCTGAGCTGAATTGGTACTTTGAATTTTTAGCTCGGCTGTTTTCAAAGAAAACGTCCAGGGATTGTAATAGCCATGGCGTGGTCGTCGTCTCCGTCGTTGTGCAAAGACTTTGACATTTTGTAATGTCTCTGTTTTTACTTAAGATATTTACTTCAAACCTGGACAAGTTGTTAACTATCAAAAGGGGTACTCATACAACAGGGGCAGGTAACGATCAAATTATTTTTGACGTAGTTATGCCCTTTTTCGACTAGCAATTTTCAAAAACTTTTTAATTAGTGAAGATACGTAACTATCGAAAGGGGAACCCATATAACAGGTGCAGGTAACTCTCAAAGTATTTTACACAGTTATGCCCATTTGTAGAATTTTCACTGAAAATCAAGCACTTGCAGCCGAGCGTTTGCACCCATAAGCGGTGCTCTTGTTTCTTATTTTTAGGTGACCACCGCGTAAACGTTGTACCTTCCCTCACTGCCTATCACACTCTTTTTGTACGAGAACACAACCGCATTGCTGACCTGCTCCGCGAAGCTTTCCCTGATGACGAAGAACTGTTCCAGGAAACCAGAAAGCTTGTGATCGCCATCATGCAGAAAATTGTCTATGATGAATTCTTACCCTCTTTCTTGTCCAGTGACGCAATCCAACAATACAATCTTTCAAGTTCGAGTCCCTACACATACTCGCCGGACGTCAACCCCACCATTTCAAATAGCTTCGGAATCGCATTCAGGTTAATCAATTACTATCAATCCAGGGGGTTTACAATCCTGAGAAAGCTTTTGAAAACATTGTGGGAATAGGGGAAAATACTTGTAACTAGCATCTTCTCCTATTCCACAATGTTCCCTATCCTTTCTAATACAAGTCTAATGTTCTAAGCCACATGCTGTCGTCTGCCAATACTCCCAATAAGGATAAGTCTTTAATTCTATCGTGTGGAAGGAAAGGAGTTATTTACCCGTATTTACCCGACTTAACCCTTCCCCCCATCTACGAAGTAGAGGGGGAGGACATACTTGTTTCACCATGTCTGTCTGTCTGTCTGTCCATCCATCAGTCCGTCTGAGACTTTTTCGTTTCCTTGCTATAGGAGGTCGCTGGTTCGATCCCCGGTTTGGCCAATTTCTTTCTGAGGATTGATAGTCATTGAGACAGGATTCATTCTTCTCTCACCGCTGACCTTTGTTTCGACATTGATTATGTGGGAAAGCAGCCAGTGGCTTGGAAAGAATAGTATGCGATAATAATTCCAGTAGAAGAAACTCCGGGAAAGCATGGATAGGTGCACGGGCCGCCGCGATATGACTGAAATAATGTTGAAAACGGCGTTAAGCACCACACAATCCATCAGTTATTAATTTTGTGACCTATCATATGGCTTGCAACACGCGAAAAGGGGCATTCGGACATTTGCGTAAAGTGTCGTCTCGGATCAGCCTTCGCAGTCCGCGCAGGCTAATCCGAGACGGCACTTTACGACTGAATTAGATTTTGTGCTACAGTAGATTTTCGCAAAAACAGAAAATTACATAAAAACGGAAAGTGTTGTTTCTGATTAGCCTGCGCGGACTGCGCTGGCTGATCAGAGACGACACTTTACGCAAATGTCCGTATGCCCCTTTTCGCGTGTTGCAAGCCATATGCTTTATACCCTCTCTAGCCCGACCAGGTAGCTCAGTGGTTACCGTATCTGACTTGTGACCTGGTGGTTGTGAGTTTAATACCCGGTTGAGGCAAACTTTCCTTTCAGCGAATTTGCCTCTCACCTCTGATGTGTGTGTGAAAAGTAGTCAGTGACTTAGATAGAAAGTTGTGTTAGTATTGGTATGAGAAAGCCAGGAAACACATGCGTAGGTGCACTTAGTGCCGTGATATGACTTTAGGTGTTAAAATGGCGTTAAACTCCAATACAATCAATCAGCTCCCCTTCCATGTGAATGAATCAAATTGTTTTACTCTTTAACAGACGACAGAATTTTAGACGTGGCCAAATTGATAGCATTTGACATTTCAAATATGCCTGAAATAATGGAGTGGCTGTCAACTATTGGACTGTTTATTTGCCCACATATTAGACGCGAGTACTGCTGGTGTTATTTCCAGGAACCCAAATCGAGAGAAATTTGTTTGTTGTAAGAACTTGTTTCTCAATCGATGTAAAATAAATATTATTAAACTAACAACTTAGAGCTCCTCGTGTTAATAATTCGCTAACGTTTCCTTTGTTTCCTTTTTTTTTCTTCGGCGTTGGTGAATGAGTTGGCTTTTGACCTACTTTTCAGTACTGATAAAAAATGAATGAATAGAAAATCGTGATTGGTAAAAAATGTAGATATGTTTATTCTAAGGGCCCCTGTGGATAAAAAAAGTAGACATGTTAATTCTAAGGGCCCCTGCCTATTTGCAGGCAAATTTACGCCGTCTATCTTTTTTCAAAGATATTTTTTTGTTTCAGAATGGGCCACACCTGGATTCCACGAACTATGGACATTTTTAATGACAACTTCCGTCGAGTCATAGGCCAGCGCACTGAGAGAACTTACGATGACCCCGCCTTGACCTACTTCAAAGGTCCGCCACCTGGCCTTGATGGTCTGGCTATGTGGCTTACCGGCGAAAACTCCCCCGAAACGGACAGGTGAGTTTGAACTCATTGCCTGGGTCCTGCGAGGCTCAGTGGTAAAGTTTAGGACTCATAACCTGGAGGCCCCGAGTGCAAGCCTCACTGAATCCACTTGGTTTTTTCGTGGGAGTGTACTTGGGCAAGATGCTTGAGAGCCCTAGCCTAGCACTGGTGAAACCCAGAAATACTTGAATAAACGAGCTATCGCCGTGATATGACTGAAATAATGTTGAAAACGGAGTAATACACCACGCAATCAAATTACTCATTACCTTGTAGTCAGGGGATCAATCATTGTATGGTGGATAACCTTTTTCCAGACGATAAAAGTTTGGACTTTTCCAAATTGAAAGCATTTGCAGACGTTAAATTAAATGTGGTTTAAATAATGGAATTTGCAAGTAAAAAGGGCAGAAATCAACGCGGGAAAAGGAAAGAATGCTGTTTATCAGCATATTTCCTTTTCCCGCAATGTGTTTTCCAAAGCCTTTTCTCTCAGGGTGGGGTCCTGCATGGCTCTGTGGTAAACAATGGGACTCGTAACCTGGAGGCCCTGGATCCACTAGGATTTTCGTGGGAGTGTACTTGGGCAAGACACTTCAGTCCTAGCCTAGTACTGGTAAAATCCAGGAAAACATGAATGTGAGCTGTCGCCGTGATGTGACTGAAATGTTGAACGCGGCAGCTGTCGCCGTGATGTGACTAAAATGTTGAACGCGGCGTAAAACACCATTGGCCTGCAACACGCGAAAAGGGGCATTCGGACATTTGTGAAAAGTGTCGTCTCGGATGAGCCTGCGCAGTCCGAGCAGGCTAATCCGAGACGGCACTTTACGACTACATTAGATTTTGTGCTACAGTAGACTTGTGCAAAACAGAAAATTACATAAAAACGGAAAGTGTCGTTTCGGATTAGCCTGCGCGGACTGCGGAGGCTGATCCGAAACGACACTTTACGCAAATGTCCGAATGCCCCTTTTCGCATGTTGCAAGCCATTTAATCAATCAATCTCTCAGCGTCGAATGTGTGGTAGAGGGTTAACCTTTGGTCTAACAACAAGGTTTTAGGCTTGTTCAAATTGAAAGAAATTGTCGACTCTTAATAATTGTATCAAAAATCATTTGATATGATTTGTCTTTTACATAGTAGAAAACACTGTGGAAAAAGAAGAAAAATGCTGGTTGCCAGCCTACTAAAAATGTGACAGTTCTATTTAAAATAAATAAAATTCACTGAACGGTATATTTCATCCACAGAATAATCGAGAATGCAGCCAGAAATGCGTTGTTTTTAAACGATGCAGGAGACAGTTTTGACCTTGCAGCATTGAACATTCAGCGAGGACGTGATCATGGCCTCCCATCATACACCGTGTACCGGAAGTACTGCCTGCCGAATTCCCCCGACGTCAATAGCTTCGGCGACTTAACTGATCATGATGATGATACAAGACGTCGGCTTAACAACGTTTACAGGTAGGTCAGAGTTACCTGTTTACTCGTGATTTATCAATACGAATCAGTAAATCGGTTCACTTAACACATTACAAACGACAAAACTGTAGTCTTACCAAAATTGGAAGTATTTGCAGGCAACGAATTTAATGTGGTTCAAATTACGCCATTTGTTTTGAAAGAGGGAGAAACCAGCATTTTCTCCTTTTCTTACAATGTTTTCAAAGGCTTTCAACTTCAGGGTCGTTAAAACACTGGATTGTTTGGTAAAGGGTTTATCCTTTACCACACAGTTCCGAGTTTTAACGACTAGGAAAAGGAGGAGAAAGACTTGAAAACTTTGTGAAGAAGTGATGGTTACCAGACAAGCATTTTATATTTTTCCCACAATTACCTATTCTCCCAAAGACAAAATTTTTCATTTTGAGTCGCAATTATTTTTTCATCTGCAAAGGCTTTCAGTTTGGATAGGTCTAAAATTTTGTCGTCTGGTGAAGGGTTTAAACCGCTTCTCCCAAATAGTTTGACAGACAAATGCAGTCGACTGGTTCACCTTTGTTTTTGAATATTTTGATTCATAGGAGCAAAGCATAGAAAATCTTTTCCTTAGCTCTTTGAGGCGAGTAAAGTTCCGACTGACCCTAATCGATGGAATTTGCAGATGACAAACTCGACGCGGCTCAAACGATCGGATTTGTGTTAGAAAGGGGTGGAACACATCGATGGAAATGGAGAAAATGCTGGTTACCTGCATTTTCTCCTTTTCCCACAATGTTTTCAATAGCCTTTTCACTCAGTGCTAAACACGGGATTGTTGGGTAAATGGTTAAGATACATGTATATAGTGGCTGATCCACAAAACTAGACTGCATGTTACGAGAAAAAAGACATGTATGTAACATTTTTCTATCCCATTGAACCGATCAGTTACATGCAAATTCAAATTTACAACTCTGACCCATGACCTTGACCTCTAATTTCAGTGACCCCAGGGACATAGATCTGTTCACAGGGCTGCTGACTGAGACTCCTGTTACTGAAGGTGCACTGGGCCCAACCCTGGAATGCCTCTTGGGAGAACAATTCAGGAAACTCAAATTCGGGGACAGGTTTTGGTACCAGGGTACTGCAGCTGGTTACAATTCTGGTAAATGCACACGTTACTAGATATATCGTTCGATCGCTTGCTGGGTACTGTGTGGGTTCGGTGGTAAGGTGTAGCAAGGCAACCTTGTTTGATGCTCAGTGGAAGCATTGGGTTTTTCGTGGGAATGTCTTTGGGCAGCACGCTTAAGAGCCATGGTCTTATACTGGTGAAACCCAGGACATACAGGAATAAGCAAGCTACTACTAATATGATTGATAAAATGATTATAGTGGCATTAACACCATTTAATCAATCAATCAAAGTATCAGTCAATCATCTATTTAATCAAGCGGTTGCTCGCAGACGACGGAGTTCCTTCGATATACATGTCTTCTTTATTTAGATACTCAATAGAATATCTAGCCCGTTCGATTGACTGGGACAGGTACCTGTAAACGCAGGAAGCCAAAGTTAAATGTAAAACGGAAGAAAGCTGAAGAACACTGTAAACGCCGGAAAACCAAATGTAAACGTAAACGTGGGAAAACCTACATGTATAACTGTAATGTCGAGAAAGCTCACAATAATTGTAAACAAGAGATAGTCAAAGATAGCTGTAAATTCGGGAAATCAAAGAAAGCTATAAACCTGGGAAATCCAAAGTTAAAACTATACCCGGAAAACTAAGGATAACTATAAACGCGGAAAAGCCAGGTACATGTTACTATAAGCGTGGGACAACCAAAGATAAATGTATGCGTGGGAAATCTAAAGATACATGTAACTATATGCGAGAAGCCAAAGATAAATGTAATCGCGGGAAAGCCAATGATAACTGTAAACGCGGTGAAAATGGTATGATCCACAAAGGGGAGTCCGCACTGAAATTATCTCAATAGAAATTCAGTTAAAGCCCCAATAAAAGCCAAGTATAGGCAATGCAGGTCTTAAAATGCATTTTAATTTAATCATACCATTTGAATGTAGGAAAATTATTGTGAAGGTGGCAATATTATTGCACGGTCGGTCCAAGTGTTGGTCGCTTGCAGAAAAGTAAATTTTTAAAGTAGATCAAAACTTGCTAGATCGTTTTATCCTTTAAGTTTTTACCCATTTTTAAAATTCATTTATCTGTCTGCGACTAACACGTCGACCGACCGACCGTTCAATAACATTGTCATCTTCACTAAAAAAAAATCCATACTTTAAAACGGTATCATTTAAATGTAGTTGAACACCTGCTTAAATTTTGTCGCTATTGCGGCTATAAGGGGAATGCTTTCTCTTGCAGATTCCTTACGGAAACGTCGTGACAACAAGGGGAATTGCTTGTGAAAACATTGATGCTCAAACACAAAGTTGCTATTTTAATAACCTATTGATACTGATGTGATATGGAAAGATTGACTGTCTACAAGACAACAAAAATTTGAGCCGCTTGTCAGTATCAAAGCTATTTGCTTACGAAAGTTATCAGCATTTTCTCCTTTCCCCACGATGATTTCAAAAGCATTCTTTCTCAGGGTCATTTAAATTCGGGATTGATTGGCGAAGGATTAAACGTTAAATTGAGTGATGCTCTATGAAAGGGGGCTCAATGCAGTCTGCGCAGGCTGACCTTAGTCAAAACTTTTTGCTATATGTAAATGTTAAGCATATCAAAGGACGTTCTACCTCCAGATCCAGTCAATTGTTAAACAAAACGGATTTTATTGATCCGTAATTATATGATGACTTGCTTGGTATAATACATCACGGAAATGCCTTAAACCCCCTTTTGTCAGCGTATTGCTCTAAAGTGGATCGTATTTTCAGACCAGCTGAAAGCCATTGAAGATTACACTACTGCAAAAATACTCTGCAATAACTATGACTTTGCGAGAGTCAACGCACCCAACGCCTTCTTAGCAACGTAAGTACATTTGGCTTGCAACACGCGAAAACGGGCAATCGGACATTTGCGTAAAGTGTCGTCTCGGATCAGCCTGTGCGACAGTCCGCACAGGCTAATCCGAGACGGCACTTTAAGTCTACATTAGATTCTGTTCTTCAGTAGACTTGCGCGAAACAGAAAATGACATAAAAACGGAATGTGTCGTTTCGGATTTGCCTGCGCAGATTGCGCAGGCTGATCCGAGACGACACTTTACGCAAATGTCCGAATGCCCCTTTTCGCGTGTTGCAAGCCATTTGCTATCTTCACTAACAATTTGCCAAACATGGCAGCCCACTATAGGTAGCGTACAGGACTTAACTCTTATAATTATGGTGTATCATGGAAAAACTCCATAGTTTGCTTATGCAGACTTCCCCTACTATAAAAAAGAAACCCCTCGTCGTCACACCAAATTAATATGAAATGTTGGAAATGCTCATACATCTTGTATTATTAAGATCTGAGCTTAATAAAGTATTTTGAATTGAAATCTTATCTTGCTAAATAATTTGAATGAAATTTTCAAGCCCATAGTCAAAAAGCAGAATAATTCAATGTCAAACTTATTTCTTTGAGAAAGATATCTTCTTATCGGACAGTGTACATCCAAGATCAGACTGCACGTTCCGTGCAGTCTGATCTTGATCTACACTGTCCGTTAAAGATCGGTGAGTCGCGCTTAGCAGCCTAAGGGTTAAAACTTGGGGGGTAGCTGGTTCGAATTCCCAACTCGGCCATTTTTTTTCCGAAGATTGATGATAATAGTCATTGCGACAGGATTCAATCCTTTCTAACCGCTGATCATTGTTTCGACGATGGGTATGCAAGAAAGTAGCCATTGCTTAGAAAGAATATTGTGCAAAGCAGTGGTAAAGGAATTTCCAGGAAAGCATGGACAGGTGCACTGGCCGCCGCGATATAACTGATGAAATGTTGAAAAACGGGTTTAAACACCATTCATACAATATAGTAGTGGATTATTTGCAAAAAAAAAGCGAACTTGCTGATCTTGCTTGAACAATTCTATATTTTACCTAACTGTTTTCTATCATGAAGTACTCATAGATGATTTATACGTATTGTACCCTTAGCTGAGCCCCGGTAGCTCCGTCGGTAGCGTACAGGACTTGAGAACAGCAGGTCGCTGGTTCGATCCCCGGCTCGTCCAATTTCATTCCGAGCATTGATGATAGTCATTGCGACAGGATTCATATTTTTCACCGCTGATCATTGCTTCGACGATGGTTATGACTTTGTAGGAAAGCAGCCAGTGGCTTTGGAAGAATATAGTGCGAAGTCCAGGAATAAAGAAACTTCAGGAAAAGGATCGAAATGTGCACTGGAGGCCGTGATATAACCGATAAACTGTTGAAAACGGGGGTTAAACACTATATACATGCAATTGTGTAGTGGATTATTTGTGACAAAAGGCACACCATTTATACAATGGTGCAGTAGATTATTCGTGACAAAGGCGAACTTGTTTATCTTGCTTAAACAATTCTATCTTTTCTCACAGTTTTCTTTCACGGAGTACAGGGCCCCCGCCACTCGGGGCCTTAGAAATTGGTGGCTGCCTTCGCCTCTGTGGCATATGGGTGGTAAAAGTCCCCAGAAACAGAGGAGACTGATAATAATATAACTAAAATTTATATAACAGGTCCAAAAAAATTCAATTCAAAGTAAATATTAGGAAAAAAAAAAAACAATAACAAAATCAACCTAAATATGAAAATAAAAACACTAAAGTCAATACGATTAAACATTTCCAGAAAAACAAACCCAAAATTAAAACATAAAACTGGCTGAAGAACAAGACAAATTAAGATCAAATGATTTCCAAAACAAAACAAATTTTTCATTCCAAAAGTGATTTCTTATTTTTTCATTTTTTGAAGACATATCTTTCCTATACACTTTCCTGTCTCATATACGAACATGCTCATTTGTGTGTGTATCATCTGTGCCAGTTGGTAGCACACTGGACGAAGAGTATAACATCTGTGTATAACATCTATGTTTTGTTCTTGTATTCGTCAACACCTTTTCCAATCTCTAGCACTTTATGTTTGAAGAATTTGAAACATTTGGCATACTTGTATTTAGAACCTTACCTACAAGTAGAGATCAATAATGGGAACTCTAGTAAGCTCTAAGTTATCAGCTCTAATCATTAAAGTTATCATGCTAACACTCTACATCTAAAGTTTTCTTGATTGTAAATATTTCATTGAGCAAACTTTCTTCTGATAAAAGATTTCTGCCTTTGATTCAGAAGCCACTTGTTTGCCCTGGGTGGCATCTCGTATGCCGGAAAAGGGGATCCTGGTAGTTGAGAGTGCCCAGGGATCTCCAGCACTCAACACACTGCTTTGGCCCTGGCCTCGGATAGACGAGAGGGATGGGTTAGGCCCGACCCGTCTCAATCGGCTCGGTCGTGTCTAGCTTTTCGGATTACATACTTTTATCTATATTTCTTTCTTTGTATCTTATGATACCAACCGCGTTAGATTTTTTCTTTTTTCTTATCTTTTACATTGTTTTCCTTTATAAAGCGGCGGCTGATGGGCTAATTAATAGACCTATAGTTTCTCTTCGCTTAAGGTTTGTTAAGTATAATAGCTATGTAGCCCTGGCGTCGGAAATAGGAAACCCATTTCCATTAGACGTCCCCTTGTAGGGCTCCGAGGAGGGTGGAGCGCATAGCTATTGAAATTACACTATCAAAATCATGGCTTCCCAAAACAAAAGACCCCGTCCGAATAACGAAAACGAAACGTCTTACTTAAACAATACAAAGTTCTTGATTATTAAAAGTGAGGAGGCAAAGTCCATCACATCTCTGTCTCCCTTCATAATAGAAAAACAGGTAGAAAGTTTAATAGGCACTCCAAAATCAGTTAAAAAATTAAAAAACAAACTACTACTCGTTGAAACATCAAGAGCAAGTCAAGCTGAATCTCTATTAAAAGTTAAAAAGTTTTACAACTTGAAAGTCTCAGTCTCAGAACACAACTCACTTAACAAATCCAGAGGAATTGTGAAAGACAGGGTACTGAGAGGAGAAACAGAGGAAAAAATTGTTGAGTATCTTGCACCGCAAGGAGTTGTTGCGTGCAAAAGATTCAAAATAAAAAAAGATAACGTTCAAGTTGAAACCAATACACTACTCCTCACTTTTAACACCACCGCTTTGCCTCGGAGTATTAGAATATTTTATCGTACAGTACCAGTGGAACAGTTCATCCCAAATCCTTTACGCTGTTTTAATTGTCAAAAATTTGGACACCACGAAGACAACTGCAAGCTCACAGATGCAGTAATCTGTGATAGATGTGGTGAATCCAAACACACATCTAGCATCTGCCAAAGACCTTTCAAATGCGTAAATTGTGGTAAAGATCACAGTGCAAGATCAACCAACTGTGAAGTCTGGAAAGGAGAAAAAGAAATTATGAGAATTAAAACAATAAGAAAGATTTCTTACTTTGAGGCAAAAAAACAGTATCAGACAGCTTTTGAACCTAGGTACTCTAAGATAGTTCAATCAGCAACAGCAAAACCTCAGACGAGAACTTGTGGAACACAGTATGATCCCGTGGATTTTGAGCAAGGCGCAAAACCTTCCTCGAAATCTACGTCTCCATCTGTCCAACCACCTCGAACATCTGAAACAGGTTCAAATCTAACCAAACAAAAGACTCTAGTAGATCAAGATCAGCTTCTAGATCTAATTCATGCCCTACATCACCAAATAAAAGCCAGAAAAATAAACCAGATAAAAAAGAAAAAGATAAACAACAATCAAATAGACAGAAGAAAGGGTCACAGGATCCTATTAAGCTGGCAAATGAATTTGAAAGTTTAGAAGATATGGAATTGGAAATTGACTCCTCAGTCAAATAACTTTTAAGTAAATTCAAACTCCCAATATACAAGTATAATGGGTCAAAACTCAATTTTACAATGGAATTGTAGAGGTCTAAAAGCCAACTTTAATGAACTACTAATTCTTTTATCTTTATTAAATCCACAAATTTGTTGTCTTCAAGAAACTTTTATAACCCCCAATGATAACTTGGAAGTTCGCAATTATTCTTCCTATCACTACATACATAATGATTGCCAAAGAGCATCTAGTGGTTCTTCTATCATAATGCATTCTACAGTACCTCATCGTAAGATAGACTTAAACACAAATCTACAAGCAATAGCAATAAAAGCATCTTTAAATAAAACTATAGCAATATGCTCTATCTATATCCCACCAAATAAAAGAATAGATCAAAATGATTTAGAAAATCTTTTACTACAACTACCTCAACCTTACATCATATGTGGTGATTTTAATGGACATAGCGAATTATGGGGTTGTTCAGATACCAATGATAGAGGTAAAATAATTGAAGATTTCATTGCAGAGAATAATTTATGTCTATTTAATTCCAATCAACATACATACCTGCATCCTGGATCAGGTTCTTTCACAGCAATAGATCTTTCAGTCTGCCATCCTTCCTTGTACCTTGATTATGAATGGAAAGTATGTGAAGATTCTCATGGAAGTGATCATTTTCCTATCATTATACAAGAAACTGAGAAAACAGGAGATGAGAAAATTCCAAAATGGAATTTTAAAAAAGCTAACTGGGAAAAATTCAATATTCTTTGCCATGAAAAATTACTGATTGACAATTTTGAAAATTCAGAAGATCCAATGCTTTCTTTTATTGAAACTTTAATTGACCTATCAAATCAGTGCATCCCAAAGATTTCAACAAATACTTTTAAGAAGAAAAAGCCATGGTTTAATGATGATTGTAAAGAAGCTATTAAAAACGTAAAGACAGTTTAAAACGTTTCAAACAATATCCAACAAAAACAAGCTTAAATGTTTGTAAAATTATGAGAGCTAAGGCTCGACGTACTATTAAACAAGCAAAACGATCATCTTGGAAAGATTTCATTTCTAAACTTAATGCTAGAACTCCCATGACAACCATTTGGAATATGTTAAGGAAAATAAATGGAAAGAATCAAACCATGAAACACTCGCATATCAAGGTAGATGACAAAAACTATGAAAGTAAAGAAGAAATCGCTAATATCCTGGGTAAAACTTTCAAAACAAACTCCTCGTCTGCAAATTATAAATCACAATTTAGAAAACATAAGCAAGAAGCAGAAATGGAAGAACTTAATTTTGAAACGGATACAAATGATAACTACAACTTACCTTTCACACTATCGGAACTTGAAAATTCTCTAAAAAATGCTCACGATTCTGCTGCAGGTGCAGACGAAGTACACTATCAACTTTTAAAACATTTACCTCGTATTTCATTACAAACTCTGTTAAACATTTTTAACATTATATGGGAACAAGGCACCTTCCCGAAAAGTTGGTCCAAAGCTACAATCATTCCAATTCCTAAGCCAAATAAAGATCATACAAATCCAACAAATTATAGACCTATAGCTTTAACTAGTTGTATATGTAAGACCATGGAGAGAATGATAAACAATAGACTTAATTTTTACCTCGAATCCAATAATATTATATCGGAACATCAATCGGGGTTCCGAAAAAACAGAAGCACGACAGATCAGTTAGTACGATTAGAATCTTTTATCAGAAATGCTTTTGTAAAGAAACAACATGTAGTTGCCATATTTTTTGATCTAGAAAAAGCTTATGACACCACATGGAAACATGGCATCTTAAAAGATATTCATAAAATTGGATTAAGGGGAAATCTACCCAAGTTTATTTCAAACTTTTTATCAAATAGATGTTTCAAAGTTAAGGTAGGCACATCTTTTTCTGATGACTATGAACAAGAACAAGGAGTTCCTCAAGGAAGTATCCTCTCACCTACTCTGTTCAATATCAAGATTAACAATATTGTAAAATGTTTAGATGACGATGTGAACTGTTCCTTATATGTGGATGATTTTTTAATATGTTACAGGTCCAAAGATATGAAAACAATTGAAACTAAGCTTCAAAATAATTTAGACAAAATTGAGAAATGGACTATAGAAAATGGTTTTAAATTTTCCAAGACAAAGACAAACTGTGTACACTTCTGCCAAGAGCGCAGGTTGCACTTGGATCCATTATTGAAAATATATAATAGTCCAGTTCCAATAGTAGATCAAGCAAAATTTTTAGGAGTTATCTTTGACAAAAAACTTTCTTTCATTCCACATATTAATGCTTTGAAACTGAAATGTCAAAAAGCTTTGAATGTTTTAAAAGTACTTTCCCACTCTGACTGGGGAGGAGATAAAAAAAACTCTTTTAAATCTATACAGATCTCTAATACGGTCAAAACTGGATTATGGATGTATTATATATGGCTCTGCAAGGAAAAGCTACCTAAAAAAGTTGGACACTATTCATCATCAGGGTCTTCGGTTAGCTTTGGGAGCATTCCGAACGTCACCTGTCACAAGTTTGTATTCAGAGGCCCAGGAGCCATCCTTATATGATAGAAGGAAAAAACTATCCTTACAGTACGTAACTAAACTGGTTTCAAATACAAAGAATCCGGTTTACAATGACATTTTTAATTCACCAAACAAAATACTTTTTCAAAATAAACCTAATTTTATCAAACCACTTGGTCTAAGAGTTGAACCTCTTCTTGATGAATCAAATATAAATGTAAAGAATATTAAGCCCTTTAAACTTCCTGTAAAAGAGCCGTGGACCATAGATCCACCAAATATTATTTTTGATCTCAACGTAAATAAGAAATCAGTTACAAATCCATTATTTTATCAAAATAAATTTTTAGAAATCAAATCACAGTATAAAGATTACATTTCAATTTATACTGATGGTTCGAAACAAGATAATAAAGTTGGTTGCGCTTCAGTACACAAACAAGAAACTGCCAAAATAAGACTACCAGATCATAGCTCTATTTTTTCAGCAGAAGCTGTGGCTTTAAACATTGCTCTCTGTTCAATACAAAACAATAATAACAAGAAATTCATAGTTTTTTCTGATTCAATGTCAGTTTTACAATCTTTAAAACATCCTGATAACCCAAATCTATTGATTCAACAATTTTTCAGAAAATATGTTTATTTAAGTAGATCAAAGTCAATAATATTCTGCTGGATACCCAGCCACATTAATATAAAAGGTAATGAAATAGCTGATCAAGAAGCAAAGGATGCCGTAAATATGAACATAGCCAACAGAAAAATTCCTTATACTGACAAAAAACAACAAATAAATGAATTTATCAAGTCTGAATGTCAAATTAAATGGCAACAATGTTTTAACAACAAGCTTTTAGCGATCAAGCCAAATTTTAATGGTAAGTATGAATTTTATTGTAACCGAAAAAGTCAAGTAATTTTAACAAGATGTCGCGTGGGACACTCAAGGTTTTCACATGTGCATCTTTTAAATAATGAGAGAGCACCACAATGTATAAACTGTAATGAGCCTTTAACTATAAAACATATTTTATTAAACTGTAAAAATTTCGACCGTATACGGTCAAAACATTTTAGTGTTGATAGCTTACAAAACTTATTTTTACATGTACAACAGAATAACATTTTAGAATATCTAAAAGAGATAGATTTTTATAATAAAATATAGACTTTCAAATTAACATTTTATTGTTTAATTTCTAATTATTATCTTCATGCGCGCTAAATGACCACAGCTGTCGATGCGCCTTAAAACACCAATTAATAATAATAATAACTAATATAGATTTTAACTGTCATATTAACATTTTATTATTCCATTTCTAAATATTACCTTCATGCGCGCTAAATGACCACAGCTGTCGATGCGCCTTAAAACACCAATTAACAATAACAACAATAATACGCTCAAAACTGGATTATGGATGTATTATATATGGCTCTGCACGAAAAAGCTATCTAAAAAAGTTGGACACTATTCATTATCAGGGTCTTCGGTTAGCTTTGGGAGCTTTCCGTACGTCACCTGTTCAAAGTTTGTATTCAGAGGCCCAGGAGCCATCCTTATATGATAGAAGGAAAAACTATCCTTACAGTACGTAACTAAACTGGCTTCAAATACAAAAAATCCGGTTTACAATGACATTTTTAATCCACCCAACAAAATACTCTTTCAAAATAAACCTAATTTTATCAAACCACTTGGTCTACGAATTGAACCTCTTCTTAACGAGTCAAACATAAATGTAAAGAATATTAAGCCCTTTAAACTTCCTGTAAAAGAGCCGTGGACCATAGATCCACCAAATATTATTTTTGATCTCAACGTAAATAAGAAATCAGTTACAAATCCATTATTTTATCAAAATAATTTTTTAGAAATCAAATCACAGTATAAAGATTACATTTCAATTTATACTGATGGTTCGAAACAAGATAATAAAGTTGGTTGCGCTTCAGTACACAAACAAGAAACTGCCAAAATAAGACTACCAGATCATAGCTCTATTTTTTCAGCAGAAGCTGTAGCTTTAAACATTGCTCTCTGTTCAATACAAAACAATAATTACAAGAAATTCATAGTTTTTTTCTGATTCAAGGTCAGTTTTACAATCTTTAAAACATCCTGATAACCCAAATCTATTGATTCAACAATTTTTCAGAAAATATGTTTATTTATGTAGATCAAATACAATAATATTCTGCTGGATACCCAGCCACATTAATATAAAAGGTAATGAAATAGCTGATCAAGAAGCAAAGGATGCCGTAAATATGAACATAGCCAACATAAAAATTCCTTATACTGACAAAAAACAACAAATAAATGAATTTATCAAGTCTGAATGTCAAATTAAATGGCAACAATGTTTTAACAACAAGCTTTTAGCGATCAAGCCAAATTTTAATGGTAAGTATGAATTTTATTGTAACCGAAAAAGTCAAGTAATTTTAACAAGATGTCGTGTGGGACACTCAAGGTTTTCACATGTGCATCTTTTAAATAATGAGAGAGCACCACAATGTATAAACTGTAATGAACCTTTAACTATAAAACATATTTTATTAAACTGTAAAAATTTCGACCGTATACGGTCAAAACATTTTAGTGTTGATAGCTTACAAAATTTATTTTTAGATGTACAACAGAATAACATTTTAGAATACCTAAAAGAGATATATTTTTATAATAAAATATAGACTCTAATATAGATTTTAACTATCAAATTAACATTTCATTATTCTATTTCTAAATATTACCTTCATGCGCGCTAAATGACCACAGCTGTCGATGCGCCTTAAAACACCCAATTAATAATAATAATAATAATAATAATCACGGAGTACATGATTTGTACGTAATTAATGAAATAAGCCTATGTACAGGTCATCGGCCTAAATGTTCATTCTAATGACAGTTCCATTGTCTGACCGAAATGTATACAGTCGTACCTACGAGGTTTGATTTTTTTTCCAGAGACGATCTCGTATCATGTGACAACATACCTCAGCTAGATATCGAACCATTCAAGGTTAGGACTAGCACGGCAGCCCCAACACAGGCCCCTACGCAGGCCCCAACCGCAGCACCAACACCACCCCCTGGTCCACAGCCTCAACCCACTCGAAGGCCAAGGCCAAACAACCCTAGGACTAACAGGCCTAACATCCCAAGACCACGTGATCAAATGGAGGATACGGATAACAACTTAGAAGACCTATTAGAAGATCTTATTGAAAAATTAGGTCGTCGTGAGCAATAGAATTCAAAATGGCCGGTCGCGAGGACATACAAATGACTTGACAATTCTTAACTGAATGCCTTTCTTCGTGTGAGGATATTTAGACCTGAGCAGCGGAACACAGTATTTTACGTCTGTAGAAATTATACAAATATTCCCAATCTAAGATTGTAAACTGTTTTCAATATATCGGCTTCCGCCTTTGTCAAGAAATTTAACGCAAAATTAATGCCTTCTACATTTTGTGACAATTTTCACACCACCATTATTTATAAAATCTTATTACATGTATATAATTTTATGATTAATGGTGGTGTAAAAATTGTCACAAAATGTAGAAGGCATTAATTTCACGTTTAATTTCATTATCAAAGGCGTAAGCCGAAATATCAAAAACAGAAAACATGTTTAAATTGTGTGTAATTAATTCCTCTAGGAATATTTAGTGGATTTATACAAATAATATACTAGTATGCTCTATGCAGCTTAACTATTCGACCCGCCTATTTGTGAAGCGTTCAATAGCTTTACTCCGACTTCTCTGCCCCTTGGAAGATCATCTTTTTTTCTTTGTTTTCTTTTCCGATGTTTGCAACAGTGGTGTTTAAAAACAAAAAGAAAGAAAATGAGCCATGCTCTGGCAAAACGGGGCTTAATGCACCTCCGTGATAAATGATACCAAGCAAGTCAGCATATAATTGTGGATACATAAAATCCATTTTCTCTTACATCCGACTAAATCATGAGGTAGACCTAACCTTTGACAAGCAGAAAATTGGCCAAAAGCAAAAAGTTTCGGCCAAGGTCAGCCTGCGCGGACAGCGCAGGCTGACCTGGGTCAATACTTTTTCCAGATGCATGAAGCTCCCTTTTCACAGAGCATGGCACAAACAAGGTAGAGATCGTGGCTATGAAATGAAAAATTGCTCATTTTGAATAACTTGTTCATTTTGAGCATTTTGTACATTTAGTACATTTTATTATATCTTTACCCACGGACATCTGCCATTTCTTTTTTAATAAGGCAATAAGAAATCACCCCATTTGTTGCATTAATTTTTCGTGTTAGTGATCTTCAGTTGTAGAAATATTTATACGAATGAAACCTTTATACATCTTTGTAGTTTACTTTACCTACAAACTGGCCCTAGCCGAGCCCGAAAGCGTACAGTACATGAAACTAGGGGTCGCTGCTTCGAAACTCCAGCTTGCCGACAGAAGTCATTTTCCTCTCTCACCGCTGATCGTTATATTTCGACGACGGTTATGTGAATAAGCAGCCAGTGGCTTGGGAAGAACATTGAGCGAAGTCTTTGTAAAAAGCAACTCCAGGAAGGCATGGATAGATGCACTGGTCGCTGTGATATGACAAATAATGTTGAAAGGGTATTTAACACCAGTTATTATATTCTTATCAGTGAACTACTGGGATTTCTCAGTGAACAACACCACTAGTGATGATAATTACATGTATGGTATCATCACTAGTGACGATATAGTTTTAGAATGTTTGCCGGAACTACTTTTTTCCTATATTGCTCATATTGTACCATTCTTGATAATCATTAGGATAAACAAGCAATTTCGTTTAAATGATATCCCCCGCCGAAAAAGACCTTTTCGAAAACTTACGCGACCGCGTAACTCAAAATCGCTCCCAGTCGGCCATTTTGCATCGAATCAAAAAAAGAAAAAAACTATATCGGCGGAATAGGTTATTGTACACATGTATAGTTTCACGAAATTCCGTCCAATGGTATTGGAGATATTGTCCCGGAAGGACGGACAGACAACGCTAAAACTATATCCCACTGCCTTCGGCGGGGGATAAAAAGGATGAATTAGGAATATAATAAATAGGATAATCAACTGGTTTCGTGTGTCCTGCGGACTCGTTTTTTTCAACCCCATCACACCCCATTCGAGTGACAGATTTTTAATATCACACACAACCAGTTGCTTATCCTCTATACAATGAATCAGTCAATCAACAGACTGGCACTAAAGTTTCTCTGGGCAAATTATAGTGATATAGCGGGATTGAAAACATGGGATTGTGTTTGGTACAGCGTTACCTCCTTCCTTTTGAAGTTTGTAGTTGACAACTGGTTGGTAAAACTATGGATACACCAGCATAATCCGAGACATAAAACATGGACACACCAGGTAAAAGACTGTGGCAAAAGTCAATTTATTCAGTTCATTCAAAAGCCGCCGTCTGCAAGCAAAAATTACCATCTGTAGATGGCAGTGTATTAAAATAAGCAGTGCTTTAGACGATATTTTTATTCAAATAACTCTTTTGATAATCTTTCGACTGTTCAGTTTTCACTTGATTTTAAAATTATCCTCGTCCCATCGAAAATCTCATCAGCTGCATACGTATCCACTCGTAGTAGAAAGAGACTCGAGCATAAATACTGGGTTCAAAACTTCCATCCGGGTTTCGACAGCCTCTCAAACCCCATGACGTCACGCCAACGAGAAGACCGTCACAAACAAGTGGACCTCCGCTGTCGCCCTACAAAGGGAATCAAGAAGTAGCAGGCTTTGACATTCGCTGCTTCGTGTTTTCATTGATATTAACCGCTACGTGTTATTAGGGTCAGAGTTTGAATCACAGCGCTGGCATTGTCAGCGCTGGCATGACGTATTCCATAGGATCTTTTCCAATGATTAATGGTATTCTACCTATTTCACGGTGACAGCTGAGCAACTAGTATGTTTCGTAAAGACCAGGCTGTGGCTTTGCAGTGCCTAGCCTTGGAACAATCCCGATCAACGAGTGTCGCCCTATGGAATCGAGGTCATTATTTCTTGATTACCAAATCATACCCTTGACTACTGGGCTACAAACGACCTCAAAAAATATTACTATTATTACCATTATTATTAGAACAGTATGCAGCGAGTTTACCAATCAGAGATCAGTACTTCAAAGTATACATCGAAGATAAAGTCCGGCAGTTGTATATGTAGATATACAATGCTGGCATATCCTGCATGTGAAACCCGACAATTTTTGTTGGCAATATCGAGACAAGACGTAATGCTCCTTTCACGGTAAAACACAATTTGAAAATACTTATGATTTAGTGAACCGATACAGCATTTTGATGCATGAATGCAATACTACTCTTAAGTGCCTATAAAATGTACAGACACTTAAAATAGTATTGCACTCACTTACCGATTTGCTAAAGCAACCTCTTGAGTGGAGTGTCTTCTGACAGTAGAAAAATAAGGCACCAGTCATCTGGGGGGAAAAAAACTATTTTGTTCGCATTTTGGATTTTTAAAACGGAGGTCACTGCCTTCACAAGTTTTACGCTGTAAGCTGAAAAAGGTCAAATTTTATTTTAGCCAAATAAGTAACAAATAACTCTTTGTTTGACAGAGTTTACTGTCGTTTTAATAGCTTAGGTCATATCAGGGCGGTCAGTGCACCTGTTTCCTGGCTCTCTCATACCAGTACTGACAACAACTTTCTTTCCAAGCCACTGACTACTTTTTTCACATGCATAAGAGGTGAGAGGCGAAAAATCGCCGGAAGGAAAGTTTGCTGCAACCGGATATCGAACCTTCAACGTCCAGGTCCAGGTCACGGGCCAGATACGCTAACCACTGTGCTACGCTCTCTTTAGGTTGGCATTTATGTTTAAGCTCTCTGGCCCTACAAAAGTTTTAAAAAAATCATGAATGGACCTGACATTGCTAGTAAAATGGTCGAAATTCACGTATTGAATTAAATTGCAAAACTGAAGAATAAACAATTTTTTCAACATTCTGTGTTTTTCGTAATAAGATTGACAGTTCTGTCAAATTCTAAGAGAAACATAGGTTTTAAACACACGAACATCCTTTGTCATTGACACCCACCATTAATCGAAACGTAACGTTTTCAAAATATTGCAGACAAACACTAGTTCGATCTTAACACTGAGGTTAACCTTAATTAAATATTTAGATTTAGCATTTTGATACGAATTATACCTTATATTGGCCTCTTTTGAATCAGGTGCGACAGCTCACATGTTCATAAAGAATGCATTTTAACAAGCTTTTTTCTCATATACACATGTACATATAGAATGAACATGTAAAGCACAAATGAAGTCACCTGATCTTAGAAAATCTCGTGCGTGGTAAATGGGAAATTTACATTGCTAACGTTCTTGTATATTTCCCATATACCACGACACTCGTTTTTCTATCCCATACTTTTACACCAATACTCACATTACATGCCGACGCGCCTGTGACATTGTTCTCCCCACTAAATATGCAGATGTGACCTTGAAAGATGTAGGGATACATGTACTGGTTGCACTCTTCCTCAGTTAACACGGTCATGTTTACCTCCCTCAGTTCCTCAGACGAGGACCCCGTCTCTGTGAAAATGGGAACATAAGTAATACTATCGTTTATCGAAAACGTGTCACGTGATAATTTTGATCCATTTGGACGATCGAGAAAACGGGTGAGACATGCTCTGTGAAAAGGGGGCTTAACGCATCTGCAAAAAGTACCTACCCAGGTCAGTCTGCGCAGGCTGACCTGGGCAGAAACTTCTTGCTTTCGGTAAATTTTCTGCATGTCGAAGGACCATTCTACCCCCAGATCCAGACTATTCTCAGACAAAAAGGATTTTACATATCCATAATTATGTGCAGGTCGGATATATTCGTGTATATCATTCCAGAAACCTCGGGTGATCCGTTGAAAAATCCATAGGCTGTATTACGATGGGTGATATGTCTACAACGTACATTTCTTTTCCGTAAATCGCATGGCTTCACTTAAAAAGAGAAAAACACGAGTCACAATATTCTATCGAAATGTTTTTAAATACATTTCCGTTTATAATCCGTACATATATAATTTGAACGTAGTTTATCAATTCCATACAGGTACTACGTTTAAGTCCAACGTTACCGTGGTACCCGTATTGGCTATGTTCGCTATGCGACGATTTGGGAACTAGTGTAATTTGAAACCAGTCAACGAACTTCCGCGTTGTCTGCGCATGTCATATTCTTCGAAGATTCGACCTGTCTGCTATGACGCATCACCCATCCCCCCAATACCTGGGAAAAGTAGGGCTTATACCGAAGCTATTTGCCTATTACCCAAGCATGTAGGGGCTGTTTTGATAAATGGCCGATGCATAGGTTACATGCTAGCCGATCATAGCTGAATGAATCGCACCAGGTAGCGTTTTATTTCATTTTGAAATTCAAAGTAACGGTTTTTGTTTTGAAAAGTAGTCCGGTTCTGTACCCAGAATGCCCATATTAGATAGATGTATATTTGTAGAATGCCATCTAGCGAGAGATAATGCGAACTTCCGATGCTTGAAAATAAATATGGCCGCTACGAAACCTTCTCGTATTTATATTAGGGTACAGAAAAAACGTAAGCTCTTAAACTGAAAGTTTCAGAAATCGAGTGCCAATGGACTTTACCTGTTATTCCCCAACCGGATATGACACAGGATTTCCCGTCAAACTCGCCATCTTGCTCGCTGGTAGCCATCTCGATAATCGTGCTGTGATCTTCGATTTCGCTAGCGAGTTTTAGAACTGCTACGTCATGTGGGTACAGATGAGAGTATTCATCTACACCGTTGGTATATTCCTCATGCTGCTTGGTATGAAATAAAGTCAAATATTTATATATGCCATCCCCTGTGAAAAAGGGGACTTAATGCATCTGCAAAAAGTGTCGACCCAGGTCAGCCTGCGCAGTCCGCCCAGGCTGACCTGGGCCGAAACTTTTTGCTTTTGGTAAATTTTCCGCATGACAAATGACCAGTGTATCTAACGATTCAGTCAGTTGTTACACAAAATGAACTTCATGGGCCATAAGTATACGATGACTTTCTTGCTACCATGGATCACGGAAATGCATCAGATCTTTGTTCGTTCTGAACGTCCTGTACAGTCCAGGACCAGTATTTACAAATCTTTCTAAAGCGTATTCTTGGTCCAATTTTCAAGAAATTTTCAGTCCTAAGTAACGCAATTTCTGACTGGCTAAAGCAACTGGTTTAGGTACGCAGAACTTAAGATACTGTCCTAAGATACTGTCCAAACTAGGAATTCAACTAAGCGTGTTGTTAAAGTGACATCCTACCAGATTTTTTTTTATTTCGTTGTTATCTAAACAAGTACTGATGATCCAACAAGAGGTGATGATAGCTCCAAAACAAGGGAAAAGGCAGAGATTGTAAATTCAAGATGACCGCCAGGCGGCCATCTTGGATCCAATCCCAGGAAAAGTTATCAGGAATCAGCATGTTACAGAGGTGCATGCTCATAAGAAGTTTCATTATTTTCTAACGAATTGTGAAAGAGAAATAACATAACTGATGAAAAAACCCTATTTCTGGCCGACTTCTCAATCCAAAATTGCCGCCAGTCGGCCATCTTGGATCATGTTAAATAAGAAAAAAAACGATCGATATTTTATGATGAAGTGTCATTTAATTTGAGTTTTGGAGACATTGCTCCGCACTGACGGACAAACAGTTGAAAAGATAGACGGTCGGACAACGCTAAAACTATATCTCTCGCCCTCGGTGAGGGGATAGAAAGATTCTACTAGCTACCGACTGTATTAACTCTTTACCAATCGATAAAAAATTAGATTCGTCAAGACTGACAGCATTTACAGACGACAGATTCAGTGTAGCTGATTTGCTCTAGAAAGGTTAGAAAACTTTGCGGGAAAACTGGTCACCAGTAATGTCTCGTTTTCCAACAATATTTTCAAAAGCATTCTTTCTGAGGATCGTTAAAACTGTGGACCGTGCTGAAAGCGGAGAACACATGCCAAAGAAGAAACATGTAGGCTTACCGGGTATATAATGGACACCCCAAGTACCTGTTCATTTCCAGTAAATCCGTCATATAGATTGTGATCGTTGATTACCACTCGGTAAAGCTGTGGGGCACTGAAAAGAGACGTCCACAGTGCCTTCCAGTCGACCAATAAAAGGAAAAAGGGTAATAGTATTTCAGCAGATGAATCGTAGACAGTTGGATATTTTTAGGCCGAAGATAAAAAAAAAGGTAGATCTGCCATAGAAAAATCTGTCTCAATGAATAGTGAGATGGTCTTTGTCTCGGTAATATTTTTCTGTTTCATCAAACATATCAGTATCGTGAGCCAAACTGTTGCTATTGCAAGGCCAATATTACTCACGAAGTACTGGCCGGTGCTGGTCCAAGCTCAGATACTGGTCTTGCATTTTCCATGCAGATTTTGTATACGCAAGTATCGATGGGCGGTTAAAACATTATTTTCCTCCTATTCTTTACCTACAAATCTTAACAACAAAGTGTTGCAATTAATGTCAAATTTATTTGGAAACGGTAAACGCTTAAAACAAATACTGCAGATAAATTTCCTGTATAAAATGCGGATGAAAATTATGTGGCAACGTTTTGACCAATCAAAACGAGAACCAAAGCTGAAAGTAGTCCGCTGGCAGATTACAGCATCATGCCATTATAGCATGATCAGCATCATACCTTAGCATGATTAATGAATTTATTTATAATCTAAAACCTCATATATTTCTTACTTACTCATAATCTACACAATGGGCTGCAGTCAGTACAAAATCTGTCCCAATGGCGGATCCCCCGCAAATCGGAAACCAAAGACCAGGAAGCAGCTCATATTGAAGCGACACCTGGTGTGGATGTGCCCCTATATCGACGATTTCGCCGTTTATTATACGTTGTTTCAGCGCTGATGGACCAAGTGGAACGGGTGACGATTTAGGTGACTTTTGCAGGCCTGCGAATAAATGAAAAGATACTCGATAAAAAAGATTCCATACATGTACATTTAGAACACCAATTGTTCAATTATGCGAGTTTACACCATTTATAGACTGTTTTTTACGTTGTTAAAACACAGATGGGTCGGTAGGAATGGATGGCCTTTGGGTAACTGTGTAAATCCTGTAAATAAATTGATTGATGCAGGGTGACAGAGACTCTAAATGTATGAATATCAATCTTTCGAATATGCAATGGGTTTTTCAGTTTTTCAGGGTGTTATTTATTTTCCCTTGTTTTCAAGCAGACGGACCGAAAAGGATGTAGGTCCATGTATAATTTTAAAATTCTCGACATTCGGTTTAGCCAGCCAGACGTTGTGTTACTTTCACATTTAGAAAATCTTGGAAAATAAGACTAAGGGTGTTCCTAAAAAAGGTTGGTGAATACAGACCCTGATTTCTCTGACGAGTTCCAAATTTAGTAACATGATCTAATAAAAAGTAGGTCACCGGGTAATATCTTAACAAAACCTATTATTATACTGCAAAGAAATTTCTCGTGATCTGATTGGATAATATGCCCCGAACATATATATTACGTACACTGGCAAAACCAACGTAAAAGCAGTTTCCCTTTCGGGAGCCCCGTATACATGACTACACTTTCAACACCACATCCAAACTAGCGGCTTCGATCAAGATTATCATCAAGATTATGCACCAAACTGCACGTTTTAGCACGTTTTACCAAGGTTTCAGTGACGTCAGTTTTCATTAAATTGGGGCACTCAGAAGGGAAATTCTACTTCATCAGCGTACTCAATTTTTGAAACCAAAAAACAAGTAAAATTCGCTTAACACACGTTGTAATGGTAAAACTTTGCAGTATAATAAATTCGTTGTACGGTCAGGTGGCAGGGGACTTGGAAACTTGTTCACGGCTGTGGTGAATCATGTCGCCCCGAGCTTCACTTGGAAACTTGTTCACGGCTGTGGTGAATCATGTCGCCCCGAGCGAAGGCTCGGGGCGACATGATTCACCACAGCCGTGAACAAGTTTCCAAGTCCCCTACCACCTGACCGTACAACTAATAGTGTACACTATAGAGGCCACAATTTTAGTCCACATTACTCATGAAAGATGGTCAAAATGTTTGTCTTGATGATACTTTGACAAGTTGCAAAATAGGTCATGTCGCGCAAAGAGTAGATCACCTGGTCAAATCTTTGAAAAACCTTGTGTACATTCTAGAGCCCACATTTACAGTCGAGTACTCATGTCAGAATGTTTGTGTTGATGATCTCTGAGACATGTCCCAAATTTTGTAGCATCGAGTCCAAAAGAAGGTCACTGGAAATAAATCTCTAGAGACCACAATTTCACTTTTACGATCATCAAACTAGGTCAGAATGATTTTTTCCTGATATCATAGACGATTTTGAAAATAGGGTCAGGTGAAAAACTATGTCATTGGGTCATATCGGAGAAAACCTTCACTGTATATAGGCTCATGTGAGCGGTTCAAGTTGAAATTACATACCAAGTACGGTTGTGCTACAGAGTAAAATGTGTGCGAACTTCAAGAAAACGATCCTCATCGTCTCTGAAAGAAGAAGGAAAAAGAAAAAACAAACAAAAAAAAAAGAAAAATGAAAGATCAACTCGTTGCAGAGAAAGAAATTCTTAAAACATCAAAATTACCTGTAGGTCAAAGTCATACGGTTAACCCGTAGTGTGATCAATAATTTAACCCTTTACCACACAGTTCATGGTTAAAACAACCCTAATAACCCTTTGAAAACATTGTGGGAAAATGCTGGTGACTAATGTTTTCCGCCCTTCCAGAGGTTAATTTCTGTTTTAAAAAAAAAATGTTTTATTGTCTGCAAAAGCTTTCAATTTTGGCGGGTCTAAAAATTTTGTCGTTTGGTAAACTGTTAAAACAGAATGGTGAGTGAGGAACATGATGGTATTACATCGCTCACCTGAAATAACAAGACCAGAACTTTGCATGGCCAAAAAGTCTCCCACCGTTGCAAAGCTTGAATCTTTTCTTACATCAACCCACTTGGCTTTCTTATTTTAGGTAACAAAACTTCAAGATAGAATCCTTATATGACTCGACGTTTTTGATATAGATCAATGCTTCGTTAAGTTGTTAATTGCAAAGAAAAGGGCGATTGAAAGAGCAAAAAGCAAATATCCATAAAGATTTTACCTTCTCTGTTAGGCCAGCTGTCCTGATTCGACTCCAAGGCTTGTGTGATTTGAGAATGATCGTCACAAATTTATATAAAAAGCGACGTTGCTAAACCCTTTGGTCTGCAATAAAAAAATTTGGATTGTTCGAACTCATGTAAAAAAAGAAAGATTGGAAGAAATATGGTCGAATTAATCATTCCTTGCTAAGTATACTTCAATCTGTCATTAGATTTGATTAAATGATAAATACCACCACATTCATTCTTTGAAGACATTCTAACTAACAATTAACAATAATGATAATGATAAAACATCCAAGAAATATGTACGAAACATCCAAGAAACATGTAATGTTTATCTCGTTATTATAAAAGGACCTACTTTCACATTTATACCATGTTATCTATGTGACCTAACATAAAATATTGTTTACAGAATCATAACTTCTTTATTTCTTTTATCAGATATTATGACCCAGGACCAATATTTATACAAGGACTACATATTTAGCTGCTCTTAAACTCTGTACCAGACGACAAAATTTTGGACCCGTCCAAGTTTCATAGCACTCGCAGAAAAAACCAAACGTGACTAAAACAAGTGGGTTCGTCACTGGAAGGGTAGAACGCATCGCAGCAAAAAGAAAATATACTGGTCACCAGCATTTTCTTCCTTTTCTACAATGTTTTCAAAAACCTCCTACCATAGGGTCAATTAATCCTTAACCTGCTAAATAAGCGAAATGAAACTTTTAAGCAGATAGTAAGACCCATAATTTTGCTATTATAAAGCAATTTTTTTTTTTTTTTTTTTTTCGGGGGGGGGTATCTCCTTAACGGACAGTGTAGATCCAAGATCAGACTGAAAGTTCTGTGCAGTCTGATCTTGATCTACATTGTCCGCTAAAGATCCTTAAGTAGTGCTTAGCAGCCTAAGGGTCAAAAGAGTTGCTTGGAAAAAGAGTTAATGTTTTCAATCTAGTCACACATTTTGACGCTTATTAGGCAAAAGAAGGCTTTTAAAAAAGCATAGTACGAAAAAGTCTCTGTCTTTACAAGATAACACAGTTTTTGACTTTGTCATTTTGAAAGCACTTGCAGACAAGTTAAAGGTGGCTCAAGTGATATTATTTATCCCCCGCCGACGGCGGAAGGGTATAGTTTTAGCGTTGTCCGTCCGTCCGTCCGCGTGTCCGTCTGGATCCCTCTGGGATAATATCTCCAAAACCATTGGACGGAATTTCGTGAAACTTTATACGTGTATACAATAACCCATTCCGCCAAAATAGACCTTTTTTTTATTCGATGCAAAATGGCCTACAGGGAGCGATTTTTGTAGTATTTGTCGAAGACAATACCACTATGAGTTCAATATTGAATTTTGAAGACCATGTATCGTATTTTGTGCAAAGCCGAAGGAAATAAACCCAATTAAACTCAATTTTTCTCAGGCAAATGAGTTTTTCGGTAGCACACAGATATGTAATTGGAAATGGCAAGTTAAAATACACTGGGTGAGGCCATCGATCGTGGAAATACTAATTTTTGATTGAAAATAGCTTCACTCGCTCATAGCCTTCTATTGGCGCAATGATACAAAATTTGTCTACCGAACGCTTGGTCCTGGGCTTTTTCGTTCCAAAACCAGTTCGTCCCATGGCTTTTTCATCCCATGATTGTGCGCTACTCCATTTGATTGAGAATGAATATTTATAGATCGAAATAATTGATTGTTATGTTGGGAATTAAATGTTAACGGCCAAAGATATTTCAAAATCATAGTTTTCAGGTACAAACTTAATTTTATTCGATATATTCACATGGTTTCTCTCTATACCCATCATGCATCTTACTGTCAAGGGACGTTACTCCTGACTCCTCCTAATGATCAAAGGGAGACCACCAATACACAAATAATCCTAACTTTGTCATGAGTACTCTCCCTTCAACCAAAAAGGTGTTCATTTGACTTTCAAGCCAACATTTGAATAATATTTCTCTTTTTCTTTCAAATTATTGATTCCACACAATGGCTTCCTTGACAAATACCACTTCAGCGTTCTTAACGCTTTGATTAGTTACGCAGTCGCGTAAATTTTTGATGTTTTGAGTTTTATCTTGAAAACTATACAGAGTTCTTACATGTAACTTGTCAGAGTTCACCATTAGGAAATGCAGTACAACAAGTTTCACCCAGATTGACCATGCAATATGGAACACCACAGTTATATACCCTTGTGTGTGTGTTTGTGTGTGTGTGTTTTTTATTATTTTTTAATGCCGTATCCGGAAAAAAGGGGGCTTGATGTATATTAACATTATGGACCAATATCTCTTTAACTACAGGACAAAATGTTATTAAATTTCATGTTTATATTGTTTATCATAAGTCACAGACAATCTTTTGTTTTTATTTAACGAAATCTTATGTCATGGAAAAAGGGGGTTTAGTGTATAATTTTATCATTGACCAATGACCGTTTGTTCGTCCGTCTTTCAAGACAGATATCTTCTAAAATCCTAGACGAAAACTGATAGAAATTCATATATGTGTTCCTTATGATGTCCGCCGATATTTATTTATTTATTTATTTATTTATTTATTTATTTATTTTTTTCTTTCTTTTTTGATATAATGCGGTGCCATGGAAAAAGGGGGCTTCATGTATATTTCTATTATGGATCAATATCTCTTTAACTCTAAATCCTTGAAGAAAATTGATGAAACTTCATACGTGTGTTCCTTATGATAGTCCGCCGATATCGTCCTTTTTTTGCTTTTATGATTAAATGTCGTGTCATGGAAAAAGGGGAATTGGTGTATTTTTCCATTATGAACCATATCTTAAACTACTGGACAAAATTTTATGAAACTTCATATTTATATTGTTTATCATAAGTCACAGAAAATAGTTATATGTTTTTATTTCATGAAATGCCATGTCATGAAAAAAGGGGGCTAACTGTATAAATTCATTATGGACCAATAACAGTCTGTTCGCCAGTCCGTCCGCCCGGACAGATATCTTCTAAAAGCCTTGACGAAAACTGATAAAACTTTATGTATGTCTTCCTTTGGCTAGTCCGTTGATATAATTATTTTTCTATATATAATGCCATGTCATGGAAAAAGGTTCTTGATGTATATTTCCATTATTTGTTTTCATTTAATGTAATGCCATTTTATGGAAAAGGGGACTTAATGTATAATCTCATTATGGACCAATAACAATAAGGCCACGTGTAGATACATAACATATACCTCATATATTTCTATCAAAAAAGGTCTTTTACGGCGGGGGATGTCATTTCAACGAAATACCTTGTTGTCTACAAAAGGGTAGATGGCATTGTCAGAAATTCTTCTTTTACCACCAAGTTTTCAATATACTCCTATCTAAATGTCGTTACAACTCTTTCTTTTTGTACATGGTTAAAGATATACAAGAGGAAAACAGACTACGGGTGTCCTAATTTTTCCCGTTATTTTCACTTGCATCGTCAGTCACTGGGTTGTTGCTATTTTTATACGTTCTGCAATAACCTAGCTCGGTTAGCTCTGTAGACGCCAGATTCGTGATTTTGAACCCTAATGAAGGCAATTTTGCCAGTTATTCACAGATCTCCCTCTCCTTCCCCCCCCCCCCCATTAAATATTCACCTCCTGTTAAGACCCACAAGATCTACATCAACTGACACGATGGTCATTTGCGACTAAACTTTTTTTTTTTGCACATCTGTGTCGTCTTACCACGCTTGTGTCGAGGTATATTTCTGCTATTAACTCAATCTATAGCTTTTTATGAGGAAAACTACATCAGCGTTTTAGAAGAGAGTAATTTATAAAAGATTAATTTGGCCTACATTGCGGATGTCAAGGCGCTGCGTATCCCTTGCCGTATTTAAATGGTCAAGCCTTAAAAACACATGAATTATGTAACGACGATTTCCACCTTTTTTTTTTCAATGGCAGTTTGTTTGTTTGTTTTATGTAGATCTACTAAACCTTATCAAGAAATTAGCATTAATATTTTACAATGGTGTGTTCAAATTCATTCCCTACATCTTTGCTTCTGGCGATAATGAGTGAACCCTCATCCTGCTAGATAAGTCAATGAAACTTTCAAGCCGACCGTGAAAACCCAAATATTGCTATTTCAAAGTTATTTTTTTAAAGAAAATATCTCTGTATCGGACAGTGTGGATCCAAGATCAGACTGCGCGTTCTGCGCAGTCTGATCTTGATCTACACTGTCCGCAAAAGGTTCTTGAGTTGCGCTTAGCAGCTTTTGGGTAAAAAAAGATGCAAAAAAAACCCAATCTTTTGTACGGATTGAAAAAGAGAGAATTCAGGTATGTAGGACAATTATGAAGTGGAATAAGCTTCGAACAAAATTTTACGATGTTTGACAACTGTTATGGCATATAATTATTGTGCCTTGAGTAGGCTATATCAGATATATTTAAATATCCCACCAGCCTCTTGAAAGCAATCAAAGCACTGAGAGTAGACAGAATTAGGTTTTTTTTTTTTAAATCCCTGAAGTGATTAGCCAAATTTATGAGAAAAGTGTCAATCAAGATCTTTCACCACAGAAAGTCTAATCTGCTCTTGGATCCTCAAGTTTCTGCTGCCTTATAATATTTCGAAGTCAAAAATAGACTTGAAATTGCAATATCTCGGTCGAATGGTCTTTTTTTTTTCATTATTTTAGCGCTCTTAAGGTTAATCTACATGTATCACAAACCAAAAGTATTCTATGCTCTCTGACTGACTTCGTATACGATTTAATTACAAACATCAAGTGATTTTTAGATCAGACTACTAAAAACATGTTACGGGTATTTTTCATTGCTTTTGAGGAAAATGATACACCGGATGTTACCGTTTACGTCACAATTGTGACGTCTACATGACAACCGTTCATCAAACCAAAGCTGAATATATTGTACCTCTGAATAAAATTGATTGTATCTTCAAGATATGGATTCCATTTTCATCCCAAAATTTTTATGTACATCGCCGATCAAGTATTCGTAAGTTGTCTATGATCTAGCCATAATGTATAGCTCTAAAATCTTTAATATACCTTTTTGCAATGGTATTTCGCGGCCTTTGAGTTGTGGGCCAATGGTGATTTATTTTTTGTTACAAATTGTTACTGTAAAAGTTTTTGTTTTAGCATGTGCAGTTTTAAAGTCCCAGTAGCAGCAAATAGTACACAAAAGGGTGTTAGACTACATCTAACTTTAAATCATATTATTTAAAAGTATGAAAATTATTGTTAAGATGACAATCTGTTATTGCATGGTCAGTCCAAGTGTTAGTTGCTGGCTGAAAAATGAATTTTAAAACCAAGCACAAAGTGGAAATGAATTTTAAAACCAAGTAAAAAGTTAAAAAAAAAAAGAAAAAAAGTTAAGCGACCTGGTAACTTTTGACCGAGTTTTGAAATTCATTTTCCTGCCAGTGACTAAAACTTGAACTGACCATGCAGTCATCTTGTCGATTGTCATGTTCATGCTTTTAAATGGTATGATTTTAGTTAGATATATTGTAACACCCTATTGTTTACTTTTAACTGCTTTTGGGACATTAAATCTGCACAAAAACCATGTCTTTAATAACGAGGTTTTTTTTTTTGTGGCACGAGAAAAATAATGGTGTCAGTTCTAACTTTAATTCATATGTGAAGTAATTTTTGTTTGAAGAAAAAAGAGGAATCATAGTAGTTTAAATCCTGACTTCTACGACAAATTATGAGCCAAAAAAGGCATTTGGTATTTGGGGAAAAAAAAGAAATGAATGAAACGACACAGCTTGCAGGGTAAAGAACTTAATGTTTGACCTTTTTTTTCTCACGTGAATGGAGTAGAAACAGAATGCGAATTCAGATCAATTTACATGATCTCCCTCTTGAAAATAATAATAATAATAATAATAATAATGGAGAATCTAAAGAATATTTTTCATAATTGATAAGTATAATGATTCACCGAATGCTTCCGGTGACGTCACAAGTGTGACGTTCACATGACAAGCGTTTATACTGTAATCAAACCACGACGGAATACTTTACCAATGCATAAAATTGATTGTTTCTAAAGATATGGAATCCATTTTCATCCCAAAATTTTTATGTACATCAACGACCGAGTATTTGTAAGTTTTCTATGATCTAGTCGTAAATTTTATCTTTATATTCACTTTTATACATTTTTGCAATGATTTTTCGTGATCTCTGTTAGGTTAGTGGTGACGTTTTTATTCCTGATATCTGTGGTTACATGTAGCTCTGATGTATGGTATCATAAAACATTGTATAGGAAGGTGTGGAATACATTGGCAAACCAAATTCTACTTGTTACCAGGCAATTCATAAAATAAAATTATTATAAGTCCCATTATGTCAAGGTTGTCTCTACAAAACCCACAAAAAGTGAGCAAAATTTAAAGGATTTCTTTTTTTACTACGAGTAATGAACCTATCTACCTTTACATTGAGGAAGTAGACGACTAAGGAAAAAAACTGTTATAAAAGTAATATAAATTTATCATGTTACTTTTGAAATAGAATCTTGTACAAATATTCAATGAAAGATTGTAAGTTAGAATGGACGTGAATCAAAGAAGTTCATTGCGGCCCAATTTAGAAAGGATCAGGATTTTACATAATTCTTATATAAAGTTATTTTTAATGGATTAGAAAAATGTTTATGGTATTTATGATTCTTGTTGGGCATAACTGTAACAGCAGAAAATACTGGTGACATCACAATTCTGACATTTACAGGACATCCGATTATACTTTTGTCGTAAAGAGAGGAATATGTGATATTGTATCATTGTATAAACCTGATTGTATCTTTAGCATGTTAAATCTTTTGCCATGTCAACATATTTACTTACATGGCCGATCGACTTTGTGTAAGTTTTCTATAGCAACAGGGGAAAAAGATATGAGAAAAGTAGCTTTTGGAACATTTTAACAATCATAGAAATAATTAATTCGGAACATTTTACTGGGAACGGACTGAAATGAAATTGGGTCGCATCATGGTCTGTACGTATGTTAGGTCTGACTTGCAGCAAAACTAACCTTTTTCAATCAGAAAAGGATCTATAGAAACTCGTAAATAACTCTCTAAAAGTAAAAATTTCATCAAAACTGCTCATTGTTAAACGAATATCTTTATCATTCTGAGTTCAAACAGATTAAAGTAATTGGCTTGGTCGTTGCATGTGAAAATTTGCTTTGAAGTCTGTTCTAGTTCATATTTAAGCTGATCTCTGTCTGTAAAAATCTTGACTGCTAGCAGTTCAAGACAAAGTGAGCTTTATTGCAGCACATTTTAGTCAGAATTTTTAAATAAAACGACAAATAGAAAGACGCAACTTTAAAATTGCAAATGAAAAACGTGTTTGCTGTTTGACGTAATTCTTATGTGACAGAATTATATACAGTAGGCAAATATTAGTCCTTAGACTGCTAAGCGCGTCTCAAGGACCATTTGCGGACAGTATAGATCAGGATCAGACTTCACATAACATGCAGTTTTATCTTGGATAAACACTGTCCAATACGGAGATGTTTCTAAAAAAAAAAAAAACCATTAAAATTGAAACCGTTGTTCATTTTACTTAATCGTAGGATAAGGATTAACAGCAAAATGCGCGAGTGTGGCAATATTGTTTCAAAGGAGAATTTCCGGTAAATTGTGAGAGTGAAAAATGTTCAGAGTGTTTTTCATTTTTGTTGGATATACACGGTACACCGGATATCACTGGTGACGTCACAATTGTGACGTTTCTACGACAACCGTTTTATACTGTTATCATACCACAGCGAAACATTATACCACTGCATAATATTGATCGTATATTTTTGATATGGAATACATTTTTATTCCAAAATTTTTATGTACATCTCCGACAGAGTACTTGTAAGTTTTCTTTGACCTAGTTATAAGTTTTAGCTTAACATTCGGTGTTGTACATGTTTGCAATGGGATTTCGCGATTTGTGAGTATGAGTGGGTTGGTTGGCTTCCCGGTCTTTCTTGGTTAAATTCGATAATAAAAAGGCGTAGGAATAAGTTATAAGATATTCACACATAACAAGCAGGTCGGTTTTAGCGTTTAAAGAAAAGGGGTGGGAAACGATAAAAAAAAAAATCTGTTGGAAATGAAAGAAATGCTGGTATCAAGCATTTTTACCTTATCACACAATGTTGCCTAAAGTCTACTTCAAGGTTGTTGAAGCATCAATATTTTACTAATATAGTCAAGGCTACGAGCATATTACTGTACTTTTTTTTTTTAATGTTATTGGACCTAAAACCATTTTTATACTTTCGGGTAAAAAAAATTGAAAAAGAGGAGGAAAATTTTGCCTGTAACATTTTCTTCTTATTCTACCACATTTTCCAAACTGAAAAAAGAAATCCCTCATATGGTATATTTTTGGCTAGTTGTCAAGCCTGCTTGCAGTAAATGAGACATAGTTGCAACAAATTCAGTTTATCATATATTTGTTATGGTGAACATTAGTGGTGTGATGTACCTTCTTGCCTGAGTTTTCTTGAATTTGATTTCTTGACAAGAGCAACTTGATATTGCAATTATTTTGATCTTACTCCAACACTGAAAATTTCCTTAAGGTTAAATTAGCACTCTTGGGGTTATCTCTTAACCAAACCTCAAAATTTTGAACTGGACCTATTTGAAACATTTGCAGACAACTGTTAGAATTTAATATTGTAAAGATGATTTCTGTTAATAGTAAAAATTAAATATTGCAAAAATGATAATTTCTGGCGTTGATAGGGTAGAAAACATTGTGGGAAGAGGAGAAAATGCTGGTTACTAGCATTTTCTCCTTTTCTCACAATGTTTTCAAAAGCCTTCTCTCTCAGGGTGTGGGTAATGGGTTAATCCCTTTTTTTAGTGCAACTGATACGTTTGTTTACTATTTCTTCTCATGGTTGCTAGACATGTTTGCATGAGTTTAGAAGTTTGTCTGAAATTAAGCCTGTATGGTATTGTGTTAACCCTTTACCTTTTCAGCACAATGCTGACTTTTAATGACCCTAGGAAAGAAGCCTTTTGAAAACATTGTGGGAAAAGGAGAAAATGCTGTTAACCAGCATTTTCTCCTTTTCCCACAATGTTTTCTACCCTATCAAAGAAAAATGGCACCATCTGAGCCAAATTGAAATTGTCGTCTGCAAATGCTTTCAACTTGGACAAGGCTAAAATTTTGTTGTCTGGTAAAGGATTGAAGTGCCAAATAAACCCTATGGACATTTTCTTTCTAGAATAGGACCCACAGAATTACTATTTCATGGCTGCCTGTTGTCTGTAATGATTCAGAAAAGCGGACAGAAAAAAAAAAGCAGACAGAGTAGATAAAAAATCTTGTCTGATCTTGATCTACACTGGCTGTAAAGGCAACTATAGTAGTGAAAGGGGATTTAGTGTGAAGATGTGTTTCCTCATTTCAGGTTCCACCAACTTGAATCATTCATTGACATCTGTGAGAATTTTAGTCTCAATCTTAGACTAGGAAAAGACATGTCATTAGATGTGATGAAGGGCCTGTTGGAATTTCCACCCATTCATGGTACAACCTTAGTATTTTCATTATTTTTCTCCATTCAATCTAAAAAGAAGAAAACACTTTCCAGCCTAGCCCCAGTGGGACAGGCGGTAGGGTACAGGACTTGAGACCAGGTAGTTGCTTGTTCAATCCCCAGCTAGGCCAATTTCTTTCCGATGATTGATGATAGTTATTGCTACAGGCTTCATACCCCTGTCACCCCTGATCATTGTTTCGACAACGGTTGTATTGGAAAGTAGCCATTGGCTTAGGAAGAATATTTTACGAAGCACTGGTAAAAGATCCTCTAGGAAAGTATGGATAGGTGCACTGACCGTGGCAATATAGCTGAAATAACTTTGAAAACAGTATTCAGTACCATTAAACCATACATAGAATTTGGTCAGAATGTTTTTCGTGATGATATCTCGGACAAGTTCGAAAATGGGTCTTGGGTCAAAAAGAAGGTCACTGGGACAAACCTCGGGAAAACCTTGACTTTCCCCTATAGGCCATATTTTCTGTCCAATACTCGTGAAACTTGCTACGAGAATATTTGTCTTTAAAATAAGTTGGACAGTTTTGAAAATGGGTCATGTGGAGTCCAAAATTATGTCACTTGGATAAATCTTAGAAAAACATTGTGCACAATATAGAGGCCACATTTTCAGTCCAATACTCATGTAAATTGATTTGAAAGTTTGTCTTGATGATATCTTGTCATGTTTTATGACACGGTCAACATCATTCATGACGGCATTATTATAGCAAATCCATATCCGACTAAATTGAATAGATCTATTTCACTTGAAATAACAATACATATTTTTCATGATTAGTAAAAATCAGATGTTATGATATACATGTAAATATGATTTTAATGCATAAACAGTATTGTTGTGTATCAAAAATATCTAACTCGGTTGTGAGAATTGATAATTGTTGAGCCCAGGCTGGATAATTATCAATTCTCCAAGCTTTGTTAAATATTTTTGATATGCAATAACACTGTGTTCGTATTCTCTATATCCCTATTGAGTTTCAGTTTATTTGTTGTAGATTTACTACATCAGATGATGATGTATCATATTCTGACTTTCTTACACAGGTCACCATGGCATGAACTCTCTCTTTCACCTGATCAAAGACACTGTCCTAGAATACCAGGAAGCCAAACTAAATGGTACCACTAGTGGATCACCATCCACAATGTCTGGTTGTTTGAGCAGCTGTGTGAATAACTCAGGCTGTATACAACCTAGAGAGGCTTCCAGTAGAACACAGTAAGTACAAAACAATTCAAAATGATATTTGGAAAACAGCTATTACCCCTTAAAGTCCTAAATGAATGAATTGGACATTTTGTGTCTGTTCAAAAGATGAGTATATTGCAGTTTCAAAGCTGTTTTTGTCAGTATATCTGACATAAAAGTAGAGAGAATACATCAAGATCAGGGCTGTTTCACCAACGATTCTTTGTCCAATTCTCAAAATTTTCTAATTCTGAAAATAACACAATTTCTGATTGGCTAAACCAAATGGTTTACCCGATCAGAAATTGTGTTATTTTCTAAATCTAGCAAGAGAATATGGATACAATTGAAAAAAAATATTGGTGAATATGGCCTAGACTGCACATTCTGTACAGTCAGATCTTGATTTACTGTCGGCACAAACAAGTTAATCGGGCATCAGCGCTTCAAGGGTAAAAATCAACTTTCTACTCCAGCCACATTAGGCATTCTACACAAACAGCCCCTGATGATAATGATTTCAAGAACCCCTTTCTTCAAGTCTGTTAAAATTCAGAATTGTTTTGGGAAGATTTAAACCAGAAATCAGGATATGTCCAGTTGCGCAATTGGTGAAGCATATTTGTATGGTAATGGCAGGGTCCAGGGTTCAAATTCCGTTGAATGTAATTAGAATTATAACCTTTAGATTGCCAAATAAAATAAAGTTTTTATCAAGAAAAATACCTATTTTCAATTTCAAGGAGGTGGTTGCCTGAATTACTTAGCATAGCAGACATTCTGTGCAATCTGATATTGATTGACTATGGCTTCAAAGCTACTATCTTGATAGTTTATCCATCATCCTACTGTCTACCTGCATGTCTGTCTGTCTCAGTTCTGTCCTTTTATCAATGATGTATTGTTTTTATGCCCCCCCCCCCCCCGCCAACAAAAGAAAAAAAAGACGGAAGGGCACATATAGTTTTTGTTTATTCTGTACATCTGTCCACCCATTTTCCTGTCCAGGCTATAACTTTTTAGTCCTAATACTTAATTTCAAAATAACTTTCCACAAATGTTAACCACATTGAGACGATGTGTCATGAGCAAGAGTCAAGTCCATATGTTACAGGTCAAGGTCACAAAAAGATCAAATGTGTTTTGGAGGTACTGTTTGTGTGCGGCCTGTAACTTTTTTGATTATAAATGAATTTTAGTATCCATTTGCAGAATTATTAACTTCAAGGTCAAGGTCAAATATGTTTAAAAAGACAAATTATGGATGGTTATTTTCTTGTCTGGCCTGTGACTTTTTAAAATATGAATGCATTTCCACACAAGATCCGTGTCGATAGGTCTATTTAATTCTAGAATAACTTTGCACAAATTTTAACCACATCAAGATGATGTCCAAATGCTTAAATCATGTCCATAGGAAAAAGGTCAAGGGCACAGTAAGGTCAAATATGTTTTATGGGTGGTAGTGTTTATGTCTGGCCTGTTATTCTTTAATTATGAATGAATTTCAATACAACTGTGTAGAATTATCAACCACATAAAGACAGTGTGTTGTGCACAAGAGTCCTTTCCGTAGGTCAAAAGTCAAGGTCAGAATGTTTCTAAGTGTTGTGTCCATAATCAATGTTCATCTTCACCGCTCACAGGTAAAGGTTTCTATTTTTGGGGCATCAGTCACTTCTCAGTGACACATCATGTTCTGTCTACATGTATCTGTGTATCTGTCTATCTCTACAGGTTCTCTTCTGGACTAAAGGATGACTTTGTCATCAACTTACACAGATCTCTCCTCTTCTCTATCTCTACTTACAAAGAGTATCTTGAGTCACTTAGAAAATGTCAAGAGGTAAAGCTTTAATACTCTCATACCTCTGATTGATACATGTGACACAGAGAAGACTTGCTATCCTATTGCTAATTTTCCTTTCATCAATTCTCAGGGAGAATTTTAGCTTAGTCTACATTTAAAGCCCACTTTCTCAACCCAAGAAACAGAATGGATATTTTCAGTAATTCAGATGTTGATATTGTCAGGCTGTTTTGATTAGAATACCTCACAAAACCTGATAAAGAATAGTGGAAGTCTGAGAATTGACAATAAGTTTTCTCCACTTTGATCTTGATTTACGGAGTTCACAAAGCAAAAAAATCCTATACCATAGATTTATGAACCTAAGGAATAAAGTTTAAGTGAATCTAAAGAAGAAAGCTTTTGAAAACAGCATGGAGAAAAAGAAAATAATCAGTGTTTTTCTTCTTTTTACACTGTGTTGTCCACCCTTTCAAAGACAAATCCCATTATTTTGGTCACATTGAATTTGGTGTCTGCAAAATCTTTAAAATTGGATGTTTGTGAAATTTTGTAATCAGGGTAAAATATTAAAAAAGAAGAAAAAAAGCCTTTACTTATTAATTAAACCTTTTACCTTTATAGATCTCAAGACAATCTGATGTTTATATTGATTTCAGGCATGTGTTCTCACAAAACAAAATACAAAAATAACTCAGAGTCAACTAGACAAACTAAAGGATTCGAAGAACCAAAAGAAAATCTTCTGGCCAAAGAAAATGAAAAGCGTGGAAGAACTGGAAGAAAAACTAATTACATGTAAAGTGCATGAGGCACAAGCAGAAATGGCTTTTACCTCGTCTTTAAGTGATGTGACAGAATACAGAGAGAGCCAATTAAAATATGTAAGTTTATATTTGTCCTATGCTTTAGTTTTTTTTTTAAATGTGAAAGACATAGAAGATCTTAAATGAGTTTTTATGTATTATGTATTACCAAACTACAAAGTTTTAGACTTTGACATATTCACAAACAACAAATAAAATGTGGTTCTAATACTAGAATTTGTCTGTGAAAGTGAAGAAAAGTACTGCGGGAAAGGCAAAATTCTGGTTACTAACATTTTCTCTTGTTCCATTTGTGTTTTCAAATGCCGCCTTTTTTAGGATCATTTTGCAAAGGGTTAAATCAGCTGACTAATCTGTATTTGCAAGCCTTGCTGGCATCACATATACTTTATTCAATTACAGTAGTTTAGTAGAAATGATAGCACATGACAGCAAATATTACATTGTTTTTATCATATAAAATGAATGACAGAAAAGTATCCTTTATCATCAGTATGGGTCCATGGCTCCTGGTATATGTGCATTGGTTCGGAAATTTTAAATACACAATTAGATAGCCGTGTGACATTTGCAAAAAAAGGTGAATGAAAATGTGTCATGAAGGAATGAAATAACCCTTTACCAAGCAACCATATATTTTTTATGCCCCTGAAGAAACGAAAATTTTGTTGGGAGGGGAGAAAATGCAAATAATCTAAAAATATTTTGCCAGTTATGTCCCTTTGTGAAATAAGAATTTTTCACTGAAAATCAGCCTTTTTCTAATATCTCTGTTGTTTCTTAAGATATTTACTTCAAACTCTGACATTATATCTATGTAGTTCTGTTGCCAAGATTTAAACATGCTTTTTACATTCCTAAACCGAATTACAGCTAAGCAGTGACACTGGTATGCAGTGCCCTTGTTTAAATCATCCAGCAGACGGGTTCAGGGAAATATTATTGCTATTAAAGGATGAATTGCTCATAATAAGGAACTCTGCTTTTCTACAATGTTTTTTATTTTAATTGATATACATGTATTTATGCTTATTTCATGTTTGTAAGCCATACTTTGGGAGGATGTTTTCAAACTTATCTGCTGATTTCTCTTTGTATCTCTTTCCAGCATTTTAATAACCCATGTGAAGAAAGCTGTGAAAACATTGTGGGAAAATAATGATAATAATAATCAAGAAGAGTATACAAAACTATATGTATCATAGAGAGCACATTCCTTTTACCCTAAGTATGTCTTTAACCCCTTTACCAAACAATTCTGTGCTTTGCAGGCCCAGAGAAAAAAAGGCTTTTGGAAACATTTCGGGAAAAGAAGAAAATGCTGGTAGCTAGCACTTTCTCTCTTTCCCACAATGTTTTCTACCAGTTTGAAAACAACTAGCAATGCATGAGCCAAATTTTTGATTTGCTGTCTACAAATGCTTTCAGTTTGGACAAGCATAAATGTTTTTATTTTGTAAAGGGTTATAATATAATTATATCCTCTATAACCTGTATAATGTAATGAGTTTATTATTGTTTGTACAGTACTCTGAGATGCTTAAAGATGATATACAGAGACATATAGAACAATACTTGCTGATGTCCATAGATAATCTGAGGGACTTGAGCATTCATTTTCCAATGTCAAAGTAAGTTCTCCTGTTTTTCAGCTTCCCTTGCCAAAGGCCAGCAAGCTTATGTCATGGCCCTGTATCTGCAGTGCGTCTGGCAGTGTGTCTGTCTGTGTGTACGTCTGTCTGTGTTTTAACTTTCATTTCAAATATCTCTTCTCTCAAGCCTCCCATCCAGTTTTGACCAAATTTCACAAAAATGATCCTACCATTGTCCTCCTCAGAACTTCTTCAAAAAATTTGATCCCTGCAAAAACTCTAGTTGCAACGGCAACAAAACTGGGGAAAAAGAAAAATGAAAATCTTCTTGTCAGAAGTCATAAGGGCTAGGGCTGCCAAATTTGGCATGAAGCTTCATCCAATTGACCTCTACCGATTTTTTTTTTTTTTTTTCAAATCATAACCCTGGGGTCAAAATTGGCCCTGCCTTAGGGATCACAAGTTATACATGTGAAAACTTTTAAAATCTTCTTGTTCTTAACCATAAGGGCTAGGGCTACCAACTTTGGCATGTAGTCTAATCCAATAAACATCTGTGAAGTTCCTTAAAATTATAGCCCTGAGGTCAAAATCAGCCTTTCCCCAATGGGGGGGTCACAAGTTTTACATGGGCATAGATGGTGAAAACTTAAAAAATCTACCGTTCCTAACAATATTAGGCCTAGGACAACCAAAATTTTGCATATACACATGTATATGCATCTAGGGGAGTTCTACCAAGATTGCTCAAATTATAGCCTTGAGATCAAAATTGGCATGCCACAAGTTTTACATAGGCTTATATACTTAAAATTTCTTGTTCCTTTGTGAGCTACAGCTGTGATATTTTGGGAGTGTTATCATCAAGTAGGCCTCATCCAAATTGTTCAAAATAAAACTATGACTCAAATTTAAATATAAACAAAAATTATCTTGTCACGAACATCAATTTTGACTGTTGAATTAACAAAAAAATCTTGGACAGCAATGTTTTAGAAATTAGGTGTATGCTTACAAAGCTTGACCAATGATGGTATTATTTGCTTACTTCAAATATGTGTATCTATAAGAAAATCTGTAAAAGCTTTTATAACTCTGAAAATAAGGGTAGGTATGTGATAATTTATATGTCTACCTCATGTTATAAATTATATGAACCATGCTCTAGCATAAGGGGGCTTAATGCATCTCTGTGATCCATTGTACCAAGTAAGTCATCACATATCATAGATCCATAAAATCTATTTTGTCTAACAAACAACTCAATCATGAGGTAAAATGTTCCTTGTAAATGCAGAAAATTGACAAAAAGCAAAAAGGTTTCCACCCAGGTTAGCATGCACCGACTACGCAGGCTGACGTGGATCAATACTTTTTGCAGATGTACTAAACCCCCCTACACAGAGCACGACTCATGAGTATCTTTCTACATCCTGTCAAGGGCTATCATATTTCTACCTTCTATGTACAGATATCGTATTGCTAGCTTGGTTGCATAGATGTCATGCTGTTACCTACTGTTTATGAACATGATAGTTTTGCCATCTATGTAAGGATGGAAAATTATATTTCAAAACCATTTAATCCTTTAACAAGCAATCCCATGTTTTATCTCTTTACCAAACTACAAAACTGTAGACTGCTCCATATTGAAAGCATTTGCAGAGGACAAATAAACTGTGACTCAATTGATGGGATTTGCCTTTGATAGAGTAGAAAACTGGAAAAAAGAGAAAATACCAGCAACTATCATTTCCTCCTTTTCTGGCAATTTTCTCCAAAGCCGTCTTTCTCTAGCTTGTTGAAACTCCGGATTGTTTGGTTAAGGTTTAAATGGCCCTATGGAGGAAGTCTTTTAAAAATAGTGTACATGTTAATGCAGTGTGATCTTAATCTACAATCTGCTTAAAGCCAACTATAGCCAGGCTAACCACAGTAAGATTTAATCTTACTATTTTCAGACAACTTCTAGCAAGGTTACAAAACTTTGACTGTTGGCACGCTGCTGAAACAATCTATACCTCTCTCTGTACCAGATTCCTTGCACCAGTTTACCAGGTATGTGTTTTTTCTGTCATTAACATCTTTTCTTGCAGGGTTTCATATTTGATTAATTTATTCATTGAGCTCAACTGATAGATCAAAGCTTAAAAAACTGAGCGGAAAATTTATACTTCCTTGTATTATGAAGGAAATAAAGAAATACCTTAGCCATGCTCTGGCAAAAAGGGGCTTTGGGTCGATACTTTTTGGAGATGCATTAAGCCCCATTTTCACAGAACATGGCTTATATAAAATGTACATGGACAGTATAACCATGACAGATGGTATCATGGTATTTTTAAATGAAGGGTACTCTAGGGTTGCCTTCTTTTTGTCTTCGTTTGTGATCCTGCATCCAAATTCTGCAATAACTAGAGACTTCTATTAGTTCCATCTATATAAAATTTCACTTGCGCATAGCCCTTTACCACTACAACCCAATTTTTCAATGCCTCTACAATAGAAAACTTCTAAAACATTGTGAGAAAAAGTAGATAATTCTGGTCACCAGTATTTTCTCTTTTTCCCACAATGTTTTCTACCCATTACAGACACAAATAATCATTTTGTAAAAATTCTGTTGTAGGATGATATACTCAATTCAGAAATACAAACAACAAAACTTTTAAAACCTGCTGACCTTTCATCAGAAAAATCGGACAAAGCTCCAAGTCATTGTTCTAGTCAAGTTTGCAATTTGGATGAGTTTGGCTGTGAGATATGTAAGTATATAAATCTGTCAGTGTTTTGGTGTAATATTAGGACTCACCCCTTTAACACAATATCCATAGTTTTAATGACCTCTAAGAAGAAGGCTTTTGAAAATTTGTGAAAAGGAGAAAATGCTGGTAACCAGCATTTTCTTTTCTCACTACAATGTTTCCTATCATATCAAGGACAAGTTTTGTTATTTGAGCCAACCTTAAATTGTGGCAAATGCTTTGAAACAGTTTGGACAAGTCTAAAATTTCAATGTGTGGTGAAAAGTTAATAGTCTCAAATTGCTTTATATTTGAGAGAGTCTATAATTTCATTACCAGGTAAAGGATTAACCTGTAGATTTCCATAAAAATTAATGGATATTTTCAATATTTAACTCTTTACCACACAATCCCGAGTTTTAACGACCTTGAGAAAGAAGCCTTTCGAAAACATTGTTGGAAAAGGAGAAATGCTGGTAACCAGCATTTTCTTCTTTTTCCACAATGTTTTCTACCCTTCTCAAACCAAATTTCAATTTTTCAGTCACATTTATTTTGTCGTCTGCAAATGCTTTCAATTTGGTCCAGTCTATAAGTTTGTCGTTTGGTAAAGAGTTAAGAAGCCTTAACCCTTTAATCCTCATTCAAATTTCTTCTAGTTTATCCCTTTTCTTACATCATTGAAATATGATCTTTAGCTCTCTCCTTTTTCATAACACTTACTGGTCACTAGTCCACGATACACACAAGAAATATTTGACAAAAAGAAGAATGTTTCTGTTGATATAGGAAACATTATATCCCTTTGAAATGTACTTTTTTATGACAAATTAAAAAAAAATACTGTATAAACACAAATTTTTCAACCTCAGCAACTGGCAGTGTTTGAAAATATTGCTGGAAACACACACTGTTTTTCATACCCATACTGTTGAAAAAAATATTTTTGTTTCCTTCTGGATTTGTTTGGTTTAAATTATGGTGACATTGGGTAGGTCTCCAATGGCCTTTGCAGTTACATGTAATAGTTTAGTGATAATCATAGGAAGCAATTTGTTTGTTTGGTGTAAAATTCTGTTTTCAACATTACATATATTTCACTAATATGGCATCGGCCACTGCACCTATCCATGCTTTCTTGACTTCCTTTTGTCACTACTTTGAACAATATTCTTTCTAAGCCACTAGCTGCTTTCCCATCTAAACACCATCAAAGTAATGTTCAGCTGTAAGAGAGGAATTTTATTGTTTCAGTAACAATCGTCAGTCCTCAGAAAGAATTTGGCTGAGCTAGGAATCAGAACATTGACCCCTGGGTTTCAAACCCTGATAATTACTGACTGAGCCACTGATGCATCTACAATCCACGCAGACTGATCTGGATCAACACTTTTTGCTATTAGGCAATTTTCTGCATGTCAGAAGACCATTCTTCATCATGAATTAGTCGGTTATGAGACAAAATGGACTTTATGGACCCATAATTATGTGATGACCAGCTTTGTATAATGCATCACAGACATGCACTAAATCCCTTTTTGCCAGAGAATTGCTCATTGAGATTTAGTTATAAATGAAGAATAAAGTATAAAAGCATTTCAACTGAAACATTACTCCAATCACAGTAATGATTGCTTTCATTTTTTTCAGCTGACAGAAATGACGAACTATATGTATGGAGTAGAGATGACATCTCCTCCAAACAAACAGGGCAACTTAGATTGAAGAAAGGTAAAAATACATTTGAGCCATACTCTGTGAAAAGGGGGCTTAATGCATCTGCGAAAACTATCGACCCAGGTCAGCCTACGCAGTCCGCGCAGGCTGATCTGGGCCGAAACTTTTCGCTTTTGGTCAATTTTCTGAATGTCCAAGGTCCAGTCTACCTCATGATTGAGTTGGTTGTTTAAAAAAAAAATGGATATACTGGATCCATTAATATGTGATGGCCTGCTTGGTACCATGGTTCACGGAGATGCATTAAGCCCCCTTTTGCCGGAGCATGGCTCATTTGACTTTACCTTAATTCCTTATCTCTCTACCAAACAAGAAAAAATTAGCTCTCATCCATACTTAACCCTATGCCACTCAGTTCTGTGTTTGAAAGACCCCAAGGAAAAGGACTTTTGAAAACATTGTGGGTAAAGGAGCAAATGTCTCCTTTTCCGACAATATTTCCTACCCTTTCAAACAAAGATTTCCAAATTCCTAATGATTAGGTTGTTGTCTCCAAATGCTTTCAATTTGGACCTGTCTGAAATTTTGTCATTTGGTAAAGACATAAAGCATTAAAAGCAAATTTTCTTATTGGGCCAGTGTGGATTGCAGTCTAATCTTTGATCTACACAGTCAGTTTTGCTGAAACGCCATAGACTACAGCTACCACGAGATTGCTATTATTTGTAAGGTCAAGATCAGACTGCTTATAGAATGTACTTTGAACGTCAGGATCTGATAGTGTGTGAAATAGTGTTACCAAGACAGCGTTGAATTTGTTATGTTTTTATTTGTCATACTTCATGACTTGAAATACTTGACTCTATAAAGGCCAGAGAGAGAGAGTGGGGCATCTGGGTCCGTATTCACTAACTGTTGTTACAAACATTCTTAGTCTTATACTCAAGAATTTTCTGAAGTTGAAAGTAACACAACCTCTGATTTGCTAAACCATTTGGTTTAGTCAATCAGAAATTGTGTTACTTTCTAAATCTAGGATAAGACTGAGAAAGTTTTTAAGAATGGTTGGTAAATATGGACCCCGATCTCTTAACCCTTCGTCGAACAATCCCTAGTTTTTATGGCCCAAGAAAGAAGGCTTTTGAAAACATGGTGGAAAAAGGGGAAAATGCTGGTAAATAGCTTTTTCTCATTTTCCCGCAATCCTTTCTACTCTTTAAAAGAGAAATCCCATCTTTTAGGTGACACTGAATTTGTTGTCTGCAAATGTTCTTAATTTGGACACATCTACATGCTGTTGTTTGGTAAGGAATTAACTCTGTCATAAGGTGCATCTTTTTGGGTGGCTCTGCAGTGGCCAACTTCGAAAAAAAAAATATGAAAAATAAAGAAAATTTAAGAATGTTTATCAGACTTACCATACAATACAATTAATGTGATACAATCTCTTTTTGTAAGTATGAAGATGTTAGCTTTTTTTTCTGAAAAAGCCTGTTTGCAAAAGTAATTCAAAAATTTCAAATGGGCCCTTTTTTATTGTGCAGTTTAGGGTGAGTACCTGTTGTTTTATTTTCAGGTCAGAAAGTCAAGCAGAAATTTCTGTCAAACAGTGGAAATGTAGCATTTGGATGGACAAGGAGTTTTTATGGTGGAAAGAAGAAATATGGTTTTTATCTCACATCTAATGTACAATAAGTCTAATGATTGATTGTCTAATACTTGGTGGAAGAACGCATGTCTATATTTTTTGTTTATCACATTTTATTTGTTATTTGTTATTTATTTTTTAAGCAACAATAATGAAATAATATTTGAGATTTACAAAATAACAATAAAAATTTATAGTTAAAGGAACTAGGAATGCCTTTGTTGTTTATTTCAACCTACTAGCATGCAGTGATTCTAACCCTTTACTAAATACATGTAATTCTATGTTTGTAATCCTTTGCCAAATAATCCCGAGTTTTAATCATCCTGGGAAAGATGGGTTTTGAAATCATTGTGCAAAAAGGAGAAAATGTTGGTAACTGGTAATTTCTCCTTTTCCCACGATGTTCTCTTTCCTTTCTTAAACATTAATCCATCATTTCAGCCACATTTAATTTGTCCTGGAAAAGAAGGCTTTTGAAAACATAGTGCTAAAAGGAAAAAATGTTGGTTACTGGCATTTTCTCCTTTTCATCTGTAAATGCTATCAATTTGGGCAAGTCCACAATTTTCTTGTTTGTTTTCCTTTTATGCGGTTTTGTTTTCACTTTTACCACACAATCATGACTTTTAATGACCTTGAAATAGAAAACTCTTGAAAACATTGTGGGAAAAGGATAAAAAATGTAGGTAACCAGCATTTTCTCCTTTTCCCACAATGTTTCAACCTTTCCCGAAGCAATTTTGTTTTTGAGTGGTCTAAAATTTTGTTGTTTGGTAAAGAGTTAATGACCGCAACAAGGAGTTCATAGTTGATGACAGAGAGAGAGTAAAAGATTAACAGTGATGAGATAACTGGTTGAATGAAACGGAGTCAGTCTATATACATGTACCACTAGAAACAGTGTAGATGTTGCATATTATAGCAAGGGATGAGTACATTTTAAAGACTCTTAGACATTATTGTGCTTGATAGCACAGTGGTAGAGTCACCAAATTTGATTTAAAGGTCCTGGGTCGGAGTCCCACTGAAGGCAATTTTTTCCCCAGCAGATTTTGTTTTTTCCTGTCTAAGGGTAAATGGTGATGTCCTTATGATTTTTCCGTTAAAATATGAACTTTCTACTCTGAAAAACTTTTGGTCACAATCTGGTTTACTGCCCCTTTTGGCCCTTTATCACCCAATTCTGGGCTTTAACAACTCTGAAAAAGAAAGCTTTTGAAAACATAGTGGGAAAAGGAGAAAATGCTGGTGACCAACATTTTCTCCTTTTCCCACGATGTTTTCTACTCTTTTTAAAAAACAAATTCAATTATTTGAGTTACATTCATTTTAACGTCTGCAAATGCTTTCAATCTGGACGAGTCTAAAATTTTGTTGTGTAGTAAAAAGTTTGAGTTCGCATTATTTTAACCAGTCCATATTAAGTGTTTCTTTCACATACCTAGGTGAGATGACTGTCTAAAGAATCTACTAAACCTTATCAAGAAGTAGTCATTAATATTTTAAAAGGTTGTCTTCAAATTTATTCGCTACATACTTGTACTTGCTTGGGGAGATAATGAGTTAACCCTCGTTCTACTAAATAAGTCAAATGAAACTTTCAAGCCAATAGTGAAAACCCAAGTATTGCTATTTCAAAGTTATTATTTGGAGAAAATATTTCTTTATCTGAAAGTATAGATTACGATCAAACTGCTCGTTCTGTGAAGTCTGATCTTGATGTACAATGTTCGAAAAAGGACCTCGAGTCCCGCTTTGCAGCCAGCCTTATGGCCAAAAAACATGCAAAACAACAATCTGTGGTACGGATTAAAGAAGAGAGTATTGACGTATGTAGGACATCATGAAGTGGTATCAGCTTCGAACATTTACGGTGTTCAACAACTGTTATGGCAAATAATTACTGTACCTTGAGTATGTAAGATCTATTTCAATATCCCACCATCCTCTTCAACAGCAAAATCAATCAAAGCACTGAGAGTTAACAAAACATGGACTCTTTAAAATCCCTGAAGTGATTAGCACAATTTATGCAATAAGCGTCGATCAAGATCTTATAGCACAAAAATTCTAATCTGCTCTTAGATCCTCAAATTTCTGCTGCCCTATACTATTTCGAAGTCAAACATAGTCTTGAAATTGCAATATCGCGGTCGAAAGGTCTTTTTTTTTTTTCATTATTTTAGCGCTCTTAAGGTTAATCTACATGTATTACAAACCAAAAGTATTCTATGCTCTCTGACCGAATTCGTATATATGATTGAATAACAAACATCGAGTAATTTTTAGATCAGACTACTAAAAACATGTTACGGGTATTTTTCATTGTTTTTGAGAAAAATGATATACCGGATGTTACCGTTTACGTCACAATTGTGACGTCTACATGACAACCGTTCATCAAACCAAAGCAGAATATATTGTGTCTCTGCATAAAATTTATTGTATCTTCAAGATATGGATTCCATTTTCATCCCAAAATTTTTATGTACATCGCCGACCGAGTATTTGTAAGTTATCTATGATCTAGCCGTAATGTATTGCTCTAAAATCTGTATTATACCTTTTTGAAATGGTATTTCGCGGCCTTTGAGTTGTGGGCCAATGATGATTTATTTTTTGTTACAAATTGTTACTGTAAAAGTTTTTGTTTTAGCATGTGCAGTTTTAAAGTCCCAGTAGCAGCAAATAGTAAACAAAGGGGTGTTAGACTACACCTAACTTTAAATCATAATATTTAAAAGTATGAAAATTATTGTTAAGATGACAATCTGTTATTGCATGGTCAGTCCAAGTGTAAGTTGCTGGCTGGAAAATGAATTTTAAAACCAAGTACAAAGTGGAAATGAATTTTAAAACCAAGTAAAAAGTTAAAAAAACAAAAGGAAAAAAAAAAAAAAAAGTTAAGCGACCTGGCAACTTTCGACCGAGTTTTGAAATTCATTTTCCTGCCAGTGACTAAAACTTGGACTGACCATGCAGTCATCTTGTCGATTGTCATGTTCAAAATAATTTTCATGCTTTTAAATGGTATGATTTTAGTTAGATGTATTGTAACACCCTATTTTTACTTTTAACTGCTTTTGGGACATTAAATCTGCACAAAAACCATGTCTTTAATTACGAGGGTTTTTTTTTTTTGTGGCACGAGAAAAATAATGGGGTCAGTTCTAACTTAAATTCATATGTGAAGTAATTTTGGTTTGAAGAAAAAAGAGGAATCATAGTAGTTTAAATCCTGACTTCTTCGATAAATTATGAGCCAAAAAAGGCATTTTGAATGGGGGGGGGGAATGAATGAAACGACACAGCTTGCAGGCTAAAGGACTTAATGTTTGCTGTTTGACCTTTTTTTTATTTCTCACGTGAATGGAGTAGAAACAGCATGCGAATTCAGATCAATTTACATGATCTCCTTCTTTAAAAAAAAAAAAAGTAATGGGTAAGAAGAATGTAAAGAGTATTTTTCATAATTGATAAGTATAACGATTCACCGAATGCTTCCGGTGACGTCACATGTGTGACGTTCACATGACAACCGTTTATACTGTTATCAAACCACGACGGAATACTTTACCACTGCATAAAATTGATTGTTTCTAAAGATATGGAATCGATTTTCATCCCAAAATTTTTATGTAAATCAACGACCGAGTATTTGTAAGTTTTCTATGATTTAGCCGTAAATTTTATCTTTATATTCACTTTTATACATTTTTGCAATGATTTTTCGTGATCTCTGTTAGGTTAATGGTGACGTTTTTATTCCTGATATTTGTAGTTACATGTACTTGTAGCTCTGATGTATGGTATCCTCAAACATTGCGTGGGAAGGTGTGAAATACACTGACAAACCAAATTTTACTTGTTACCAGGCAATTCATGAAATACAATTATTACAAATCCCATTATGTCAAGGTTGGCTCTACAAAACTCACAAAAAAGTGAGAAAAATTTAAAGAATTTCCTTTTTTTTTTTACTACGAGTAATGAACCTATCTACCTTTACACTGAGGAAGTAGACAACTAAGGAAATAGCTGTTATAAAAGTAATATAAATTTATCATTTACTTTTGAAATAGAATCTTGTACAAATATTCAATGAAATATTTTAAGTTAGAATGGAAGTTCATTGCGGCCCAGTTTTGGGAAGGTCAGGATTTTACATAATTCTTATATAAAGTTATTTGTAATGGACTAGAAGAATGTTTATGGTATTTATGATTCTTGTTAGGCATAAACGTAACAGCCGAAAATACTGGTGACATCACATTTCTTACATTTACAGGACATCCAATTATACTTTTATCGTAAAGAGCGGAATATGTGATATTGTAGCATTGTATAAAACTGTATCTTGAGCATGTAAAATCTTTTTCATGCCAACATTTTTACTTACATGGCCGATCGACTTTGTGTAAGTTTTCTATAGCAACAGGGGAAAAAGATGTGAGAAAAGTAGCTTTTGGAACATTTTAACAACCATAGAAATAATTTAGTCGGAACATTTTACTGGGAACGCACTGAAATGAAATCGGGTCGCATCATGGTCTGTATGTTAGGTCTGACTTGCATCAAAACTAACCTTTTTCAATCAGAAAAGGATCTATAGAAACTCGTAAATAATTCCCTAAAAGTAAAAATTTCATCAAAACTGCTCGTTGTTAAACGAATATCTTATCATTCCGAGTTCATACAAAAGTAATTGGCTTGGTGGTTGCGTGTGAAAATTTGCTTTGAAGTCTTTTCCCAGTTCATATTTAAGCTGAGCTCTGTCTGTGAAAATCTTGACTGCTAGCAGTTCAAGACAAAGTGAGCTTTATTGCAGCACATTCTAGTCAGAATTTGTAAATAAAATGACAAATAGAAAGAAACAGCTTTATTTTATTTAAAAAAAAAATCTTTACAATTGAAACCATTGGGTTTTTTACCATCAGCTTGAAAAATTCATTTTACTTAATCGTAAGATAAGGGTTAAGAGCAAAATGCGCGAGTGTGGCAATATTGTTTCAGCGGTGAATTTCCGGTAAATTGTGAGAGTGAAAAATGGTCAGAGCGTTTTTCATTTTTGTTGGAAATACACGATACACCGGATATCACTGGTGACGTCACAATTGTGACGTTTCTACGACAACCGTTTACACTGTTATCATACCACAGCGAAACATTTTACCACTGCATAATATTGATTGTATATTTTTGATATGGAATACATTTTTATTCCAAAATTTTCATGTACGTCTCCGACAGAGTACTTGTAAGTTTTCTTTGACCTAGTCATAAGTTTTAGCTTAACATTCGGTGTTGTACATGTTTGCAATGAGTTTTCGCGTTTTGTGAGTGTGGGTGGGCTGGTTGGCTTCCAAGTCTTTCTTGGTTAAATTCGATAATAAAAAAGGCGTAGGAATAGGTTATGAGATATTCACACTTAACAAACAGGACGGTTTTAGTGTTTAAAAAAAAAGGGGTGGGATCGGTAAAAAAAATCTGTAGGAAATGAAAGAAATGCTGGTATCAAGCATTTTTATTTTATCACACAATGTTACCTACTGAGTAAAGTCTTCTTCAAGGTTGTTGAAACATCAGTATTTTACTAATATAGTCTAGGCTACGAGCGTATTATTTTACCTTTTTTTTTTAAATATTATTGGACCTAAACTCCATTTTTATACTCTTGCGGGTAAAAAATTTTGAAAAATGAGGAGGAAAATTTTGCCTGTAACATTTTCTTCTTTTTCTACCACATTTTCCAAACTGAAAAAAAAAAAAAAGACTCCTTCAAATGTTGTATTTTTGGTTAGTTGTCAAGCCTGCTTGCAATAAAGGAGACATAGTTGCAACAAGTTCAGTTTAGCATATATTTGTTATGGTGAACATTAGTGGTGTGACCAGGGATCTTATATACGATCCCTGGTGTGACGTACCTTCTTGCCTGAGTTTTCTTGAATTTGATTTCCTGACAAGAGCAAACTTGATACTGCAATTTTTTTGATCTTACAGCAACACTGAAAATTTCCTTAAGGTTAAATTAGCACTCTTGGTTATCTCTTAACCAAACATCACAATTTTGAACTGGACCTATTTGAAACATTTGCAGACAACTGTTAGAATTAAATATTGCAATGATCATTTCTGTTAATAGTAAGAATTAAATATTGCAAAAATGATGATTTCTGTCTTTGATAGGGTAGAAAACATTGTGGGAAGAGGAGAAAATGCTGGTTACTAGCATTTTCTCCTTTTCCCACATTGTTTTTAAAAGCCTTCTCTTTCAGGGTGTGGTAAAGGATTAGTCCCTTTTTCTAGTGCAACTGATAAATTTGTTTACTATTTCTTGTCATGGTTGTTAGACATGTTTGCATGAGTTTAGTAGTTTGTCTGGAAATAAGCCTGTATGGTATTGTGTTAACCCTTTACCTTTACCAGATGACAAAATTTTAGCCTTGTCCAAACTGAAAGCATTTGCAGACGACAATATCAATGTGGCTCAAATGGTGCAATTTTTCTTTGATAGGGTAGAAAACATTGTGGGAAAAGGAGAAAATGCTGGCTAACAGCATTTTCTCCTTTTTCCAAAATGTTTTCAAAAGGTTTCTTAGCTAGGGTTGTTAAAAGTCGGCATTGTGTGGTTAAGGGTTAAAAAGCAGAATAGACCCTATGACCATTTTCTTTCTAGAAAAAGACCCTGAGAATTACTATCTCATGGCTGCCTGTTGTCTGTAATGCTTTGGAAAACCAGACAATGTACATCATAGATCAGACTGCACGTTTTGTGCACTCTGATCTTAATCTACTCTGTCTGCAATGGCAACTATATTTGTGAAAGGCGCTTTAGTGTTAAGTTGTGTTTTCTTATTTCAGGTTCCACCAACTTGAATCGTTCATTGACATCTGTGAGAATTTTACTCTCAATCTTAGACTAGGAAAAGACCTGTCATTAGATGTGATGAAGAGCCTGTTGGAATTTCCACCCGTTCATGGTACAACCTTAGTTATCCTCATCATTTTTCTCCATTCAATCTGAAAAGAACAAAACACTGTCCAGCGGAGCTCCAGTAGCGCAGTTGGCATTGTAGTGAACTTGAGAATGGGGGTCAATGGTTCAATCCCCAGCTAGGCCAGTTTCTTTCCAAGGATTGATGATAGTCATTGCTACAGGCGTCATTCCTGTCTCACTCCTGATTATTGTTTCGATAATGGTTATGTGGGAAAGTAGCCAGTGGCTTAGGAAGAATATTGTACAAAGCACTGGTAAAAGAACTTTGAGGAACGTATGGTTAGGTACACTGGCTGTTGCGATATAGGCTATAGCTGAAATAATTTTGAAAACAGCATTAAGTATCATACAACCATACATAAATTTGGTCAGAATATTTTCGTGATGATATTAAGGACAATTTCGTAAATGGGTAATAGGTCAAAAAATAGGTCACTGGGACAAACCTCAGAAAAAACTTGTTTTCCCCCTGTAGGCCATATTTTCTGTCCAATACTCATGAATCTTGGTAAGATTGTTTGTCTTTAAAATATCTTGGACAACTCTGAAAATAGGTTATGTGGAGTCCAAAAATAGGTCACTATGTGTACGCTATAGAGGCCAAATTTTCAGTTCAATACTCATATAAATTGAATATTTGCCTTGTTGATAACTTGGATGTTTTAAAAATTGGAGATGTCTGGTTAAAAAAGTAGGTCATGGGATAAATCTTTTAAAAAACCTTAAGTGCACCATAGAGACCACATTTTCAGTCAAATAATAATGAATGTTCTGCAGAATGTTTGTCTGAAATCTCAGTTCAGTATAAAACTGGGTCATAACAGATCAAAAAGTAGGCCATTGGGACATATCTAGGAAAGCCTTGTACATGTATATGACATAGAGACCACATTTTCAGTCCTTTACTCAGGAAACTTGGTTAGAATACTATCCTTAGACAAGGCTGAAAATTGGTTACATCGGTTGAGAAAGGAGGTCACTGGGACAAATCTAGGAAAAACCCTGTAATTACTAGCTGGTCAGAATGTTTGTCTTGATAGTAAGTCGTACAAGTTTGAAAAGGGGTGAGGTCTAGTAAAAAAGTAGGTTACTGGAATATATCTTAGAAAAACATTGTGAACACTGGATATCCAGAGGCCACCTTTTCAGTCCAGTACTGATGAATGTTCTCAGTCACATAGGTTCAGGTGAGTGATGCAGGTCTATCATCGCCCTCTTGTTAAAATATGCTGGCTGAGGGAAAAATTCCTTGAAATGAGGATTTCCAATCATTGCCAAAAATAACCTATTCACACTTCAACACATTACTTCCTGACCAAACCAGAAAATGTAGACTTTTTGAAAGCATCTGTAGATGACAAATAGGGCTTCAGTGGTAAATATTGTCTTTGATACATAAGAAAACACAGTATGTAAAGGACAAAGTAGCTTAGTGCTTGTAAGTTACCATTATTTTCTCCTTTTTTCCACTATGTTTTCAAAAGCTGTCTATCTTAGAGTTGTTTTAACATTTTCTAGTAATGGGTTTAACCTTCATATATGTTGATAGTGCTTAGTTAATAATCTGTGGAATGTTTTTGAAGTCATGCTTGAAATTTTCATTGGGAGGTAGAGTTAAAACAATAACCATATTTTATCTTTCAACTAGCTGGATATCTATGCAATATCACCTATGCAGTATATATTTTTGATTTACCATGAATATTTGTAGAACATGAATGAATTTTATACTGATATACATCACATTTTATGACATAGTCAACATCATTTATGATGTCATTATTACAGCAAATTCATATCCGACTAAATTTTATAGATCTATTTTTTGTTTCCAAAATATCTAACTCAGTTGTGAGAATTGAAGTACTGTTGAGCCAAGGCAGGATAATTATCAATTCTTAGCCACATTAGATATTTTTGATATACAATAACACTATGTATGTATTCTCTATATCCCTTTAGAGAATTAGTTTATTTGATTAGTTTATCAGATGATGATGTATTTGTTCTTTCTTATACAGGTTACCATGCCATGAACTCTCTCTTTTACCTGATCAAAGACACTGTCCTAGAATACCAAGAAGCCAAACTAAATGGTACCACTAGTGGATCACCATCCACAATGTCTGGTTGTTTGAGCAACTGTGTGAATAACTCAGGCTGTATACAACTTGGAGAGGCCTCCAATAGAACACAGTAAGTACAAAACAGTTCAAAATGATGTTTGACAAACAGCTATTAGCCCTTAAATTGCTATATGAATGAATAGGACATTTTAAGTCTGTAGCTGTTTTTTTCAGTATATCTGACATAAAAGCAGAGAGAATACATCAAGATCAGGGCTGTTTCACTAATGATTCATAACATGATTCTTTATTCAGTTCTCAAAATTTTCTGTTTGAAAATATCACAATTTCTGAGTGGCTACACCAAATGGATTTGCCAATCAGAAATTGTGTTTCTTTCTAAATCTAGTAAAAGAATAAGAATTCAATTCAGACTGGTTGGTGAATACGGGCACAGACTGTACATTCTGTTCAGTCTGATTTTGTATTACTGTCGGCATAAACAGCTAATTCAGGGTTTAGGGCTTCAAGGGTTAACAATTATCTTCTTCTCCAGCCACATTTTGCACCCAACATACACCACCCGTGACAATACCAATGTGGTTTGAGCTGAAGTTTAAGTAGTATGCAAAAATAGCAATGTTTTCTAGAGCCTTTTTGGTCTTGGTGGTTAAAATTCAGGATTGTTTTGTGAAGATTTAAACCAGTAATCAGGATATGGCCTGATTGCACAATTGGTGAAGCACTTGTATGGTGATGGCAGGGTCCAGGGTTTAAATCCCATTGACTGTAGTTGAGATCTAACCTTTAGATTGCCAAATAAACAAAATCTAAGGTTTTGATCGTGGAAAAATTCTTATTTGCTTTTTCTTCGAGGCCGGTAGTTGGCAGATATATTTAGCATAGCTGACAGTTCTGTGCAATCTGATCTTGATTGACTATGGCTTCAAAGCAACTACCTTGATTCTTTATCCATCGACCTACTGTCTACCTGCATGTCTATCTGTTTCACTTCTGTCCTTTTATGGGCGATTTCTATTGTTTTTATGCAGTTTTTGTTTATTCTGTCCATCTGTACATATGCGTTTACCATTTTCGTGTCCAGGCTGTAACTTTTTTGTCCTAATACTTAATTTCAAAATAACTTCACACAAATGTTAACCACATTGAAACGATGTGTCATGTGCAAGAGTCATGTCCATAGTTAAAGGTCAAGGTCACAGCAAGGTCAAATGTGTTTTTGGAGGGAAATGTTTGTGTCTGGCCTATAACTTTTTTTAATTATGAATGAATTTTAGAATTACTTTGCAGAATTGTTTACTTAAGAAAAACTATATGTCACACGTAAGACCCATCCTAGTAGATCAAAGGTCGCGGTCAAATATGTTCAAAAAGACAAATTTTGGATGGTTATTTTCTTGTCCAGCCAGTGACTTTCTTAATTATGAATGAATTTCAATATAACTGTGTAACTTTGCACAAATGTTAACCACATCAAGACAATGTGTCATACTCAAAAATCATGGCCATAGGAAAAAGGTCAAGGGCAAAGTAAGGTCAAATAGATTTAATAGGTGGTATTGTTCATGTCTGGTCTGTGAGTTTTTTAATTATGAATGAATTTCAATACAACTGTGTAGAATTATCAACCACATAAAGATGATGTGTTGTTTGCAAGAGTCCTATCCGTAGGTCAAAAGTCAAGGTCATGACAGGGTCAGAATGTTTGTAATTGTTGTGTCCATAGTCAATGTTCATATTCACAGCTCACAAGAAAAGGTTACTACTTTCGGGGCATCAAACCCTTCTCAGTGACACGTCATGCTCGGTCTACATGTATCTGTGTATCTGTCTGTCTCTACAGGTTCTCTTCTGGACTAAAGGATGACTTTGTCATCAACTTACACAGATCTCTCCTCTTCTCTGTCTCTACTTACAAAGAGTATCTTGAGTCACTTAGAAAGTGTCATGAGGTAAAACTTTAATACTCTCAGACCTCTGATTGATACATGTGACACAGAGAAAACTTGCTATCCTTTTGCTAATTTTCCTTTCATCAGTTCTCAGGGAGAATTTAGGCTTAGTCTACATTTAAAGCCCACTTTCTTAACCGAAGAAACAGAATGGATATATTCAGTAATTCAGATATTGCTATTGCCAGGCTGTTTTGGTTAGAATATCTCACAGAACCTGTTATACAATATTGGGAGCATGAGAACTGACAATACTTTGTCTCCACTTTGATCTTGATTTATAGAGTTCACAAGGCAAAATAACCCCATACCATATATTTATGAGCCTAAGGTATAAAGCTTAAGTGAATCTAAAGAACAATGCTTTTGAAAACATCATTGGAAAAAGAGAAAATGCTCATAACCAGCTCTTTCTTACTTTTCCACAATGTTTTCCAACCTTTCAAAGACAAATCCTGTCATTTTGGCCATGTTAAATTAGTTGTGTACAAATGCTCTGAATTTGGATAACTAAAATTTTGTAATCATGGTAAAAAACTTTACAAAAGGAAAAAAAAAGCCTAAAATTATTCATAAAGTCTTTATTAAACAATCCCTAGGTTTTAGTGCACTTAGGAAAGAAGGCTGTTGAAAACATTGAGAGAAAAGGAGAAAATGCTGGTAACCATCATTTTCTCCTTTTCCCATAGTGTTTTCTACCTTTTCAAAGGGCATAAGCTCAATTACACCAATTTTTAGCTCCACTGGCCGAAGGCCAGCGAGCTATTGTCATGGCGTTGTGTCCGTCATGCGTCCGTCCGTCCGTCTGTCCGTTCGTCCGTGCGTGCATCCGTAAACTTTTTCTTTAAAAAACTTCTCCTCAGAAACTATGGACTAGATTTTTACCAAATTTCACAGGAATGTTCCTTTGGTGGTCCTCTTTCAAATTCCTTCAAATAATTGTGTTCCATGAAGAATTCTGGTTGCCATGGCAACCAAAGTAAAAAACCTTTAAAAATCTTCTCCCCCCAAACTGCTATTTGGATAGCATTATTATTTTGCAGGAATGTTCCTTAGATACAGGTTTACAGAATTCCTTAAAAAAAAAAAGATCTGTCAAAAAACATGGCTTTTATGGGAGACTCATTTTCCTTTTATGGTATAAAGTAAAATCTTTGAAAAATTTCTTCTCTAAAACTATTCATTGGATTTCATTGTTGTTTTGCAGGTAAGTTCCTATGGTGGTTGTCTACCAAATTGTTTCTTCAGTGAGCTAAAATGCAGGATTGAATGATAATTGTTAAAAACTTCCTTTCGCCATTATAGAAATATCAGGCCTGTGGAGCGATACAGGCGCTCAAGCGCCACTAGTTATTTTGTTGTCTGTGGATGCTTTAAATTTGAAAGAGTCTAAAATTTATTGTTAAACCTTTTACCTTTATAGATCTCAAGACAATCTGATGTTTATACTAATTTCAGGCATGTGTTCTCGCAAAACAAAATGCAAAAGAAACTCAGAGTCATCTAGACAAACTAAGGGATTCTAAGAACCAAAAGAAAATCTTCTGGCCAAAGAAAATGAAAAACGTGGAAGAATTAGAAGAAAATCTAATTACATGTAAAGTGCATGAGGCACAAGCAGAAATGGCTTTTACCTCATCTTTAAGTGATGTGACAGAATACAGAGAGAGCCAACTAAGATATGTAAGTTTATATTTGTCCTATGCTTTAGTGTTTTTTTTTTTTTTAAATGTGAAAGACATAGAAGATCGTAAATGAGTTTTACGTATTATGTATTACCAAACTACAAAGTTTTAGACTATGAAATATTCACAGACAACAAATAAAATGAGGTTCTAATACTAGAATTTTTCTGTAAAAGTGAAGAAAAGTACTGCGGGAAAAGGCAAAATTCTGGTTACTAACATTTTCTCTTGTTCCATTTGTGTTTTCAAATGCCTTCTTCTTTAGGATCATTTTGCAAAGGGTTAAATCAGATGACTAATCTGTATTTGCAAGCCTTGCTGGCATCACATATACTTTATTCAATTACAGTAGTTTAGTAGAAATGATAGCACATGACAGCCAATATTACATTGTTTTTATCATATAAAATGAATGACAAAAAAGTATCCTTTATCATCAGTATGGGTCCATGGCTCCTGGTATATGTGCATTGGTTCTGAAATTTTAAATACACAATTAGATAGCAATGTGACATTTGCAAAACAAGGTGAATGAAAAAGTGTCATGAAGGAATGAAATAACCCTTTACCAAACAACCATATATTTTTTTATGCCCCTGAAGAAATGAAAATTTTATTGGGAGGGGAGAAAATGCAAGTAATCTAAAAATATTTTGCCACAGTTATGTCCCTTTGTGAAATAAGAATTTTTCACTGAAAATCAGCCTTTTTCTAATATCTCTGTTGTTTCTTAAGATATTTACTTCAAACTCTGACATTATATCTATGTAGTTCTGTTGCCAAGATTTAAACATGCTTTTTACATTCCTAAACGCAATTACAGCTAAGCAGTGACACTGGTATGCAGTGCCCTTGTTTAAATCATCCAGCAGACAGGTTCAGGGAAATATTATTGCTATTAAAGGATGAATTGCTCATAATAAGGAACTCTCCATTTCTACAATGTTTTTTATTTTAATTGATATACATGTATTTATGCTTATTTCATGTTTGTAAGCCATACTTTGGGAGGATGTTTTCAAACTTATCTGCTGATTTCTCTTTGTGTCTCTTTCCAGCATTTTAATAACCCATGTGAAGAAAGCTGTGAAAACGTTGTGGGAAAATAATGATAATAATAATCAAGAAGAGTATACAAAGCTATATGTGTCATAGAGAGCACATTCCTTTTACCCTAAGTATGTCTTTAACCCCTTTACCAAACAATCCTATGCTTTGCAGGCCCAGAGAAAAAAGGCTTTTGGAAACATTTCAGGAAAAGGAGAAAATGCTGGTAGCTAGCATTTTCTCTTTTTCCCACAATATTTTCTACCAGTTTGAAAACAACTATCAATGCATGAGCCAAGTTTTTGATTTGCTGTCTACAAATGCTTTCAGTTTGGACAAGCATAAATGTTTTTATTTTGTAAAGGGTTATAAGATAATTATATCCTCTCTAACCTGTATATTGTAATGAGCTTATTATTGTTTATACAGTACTCTGAGATGCTTAAAGATGACATACAGAGGCATATAGAACGATACTTGCTTATGTCCATAGATAATCTGAGGGACTTGAGCATTCATTTTCCAATGTCAAAGTAAGTTCTCCTGTTTTTCAGCTTCCCTGGCCAAAGGCCAACAAGCTTATGTCATAGCTCTGTGTCTGCAGTGCGTCAGTGCGTCTGGCTGTGTGTTAGTGTGTCTGTCTGTGTGTAAGTGTGTCTGTGTGTTAACTTTCATTTAAAATATCTCTTCTCTCAAGGTGCCTATCCAGTTTTGACCAAATTTCACAAAAATGATCCCACCATTGTCCTCCTTAGAAATTTTTCAAAAAATTTTGATCCCTGCAAAAACTCTGGTTGCAACGGCAACAAAACTGGGAAAAAAAAAATGAAAATCTTCTTGTCAGAAGTCATAAGGGCTAGGGCTGCCAGATTTGGCATGAAGCTTCATGTAATTGACCTCTACCGATTTTTTTTTTTTTCACATCATAACCCTTGGGGCAAAATTGGCCCTGCCTTAGGGATCACAAGTTATACATGTGAAAACTTTTGAAATCTTCTTGTTCTTAACCATAAGGGCTAGGGCTATCAGTTTTGGCATGTAGCCTAATCCAATAAACATGTATGAAGTTCCTTAAAACTATAGCCCTGTGGTCAAAATTGGCTTTGACCCAGCGGTGGTCACAAGTTTTGGGCATAGATAGTGAAAACTTAAAAAATCTACTGTTCCTAACAATATTAGGCCTAAGACAACCAAATTTTGCATGTACATGTATATGCATCTAGTGGAACTCTACCACGATTGCTCAAATTATAGCCTTGAGATCAAAATTGGCATGTCAAAGTTTTACATAGGCTTATACACTGAAAACTTAAAAAACCTTCTTGTTCCTTTGTGAGCTACAGCTGCAATATTTTGGGAGTGTTATCATCTAGTAGGCCTCATCCAAACTTGTTCAAAATAAAACTATAACTCAAATTTAAATACAAAAAAAAATTATCTTGTCACGAAGATCAATTTTGAGTGTTGAATTAACAAAATAATCTTGGACAGAAATGTTTTAGAAATTAGGAGTATGCTTACAGAGCTTGACCAATGATGGTATTATTTGCTTACTTCAAATATGTGTATCTATAAGAAAATCTGTAAAAGCTGTTACAACTCGGAAAATAAGGGTAGGTATGTGATAATTTATGTCTACCTGATGTCATAAATTATATGAACCATGCTCTCGCATAAGGGGGCTTAATGCATCTCTGTGATCTATTGTACCAAGTAAGTCATCACATATCATAGATCCATAAAATTTATTTTGTCTAACAAACAACTGAATCATGAGGTAGAATGTTCCTTGTAAATGCAGAAAATTGACAAAAAGCAAAAAGGTTTCCACCCAGGTTAGCATGCACCGACTACGCAGGCTGACGTGGATCAATACTTTTTGCAGATGTACTAAACCCCCCTACACAGAGCATGACTCATGAGTATCTTTCTACATCCTGTCAAGGGCTATCATATTTCTACCTTCTTTGTACAGATATCGTGTTGCTAGCTTCTTTGCATAGATGTCATGCTTTCACCTACTGTTTATGAACATGATAATTTTGCCATCTATGTAAGGGTGGAAAATCATATTTCAAAACCATTTAATCCTTTAACAAGCAATCCCATGTTTTATCTCTTTACCAAACTACAAAACTGTAGACTGCTCCATATTGAAAGCATTTGCAGAGGACAAATAAACTGTGACTCAATTGATGGGATTTGTCTTTGATAGAGTAGAAAACTGGAAAAAAGAGAAAATACCAGCAACTATCATTTCCTCCTTTTCCGGCAATTTTCTCCAAAGCCTTCTGTCTCTAGCTTGTTGAAACTCTGGATTGTTTGGTTAAGGTTTAAATGGCCCTATGGAGGAAGCCTTTTAAAAATAGTGTGCATGTTAGTGCCGTCTGATCTTGATCTACACTGTCCTTAAAGCTAACTATAGCCAAGCTAACCACAGTAAGATTTAATCTTACTATTTTCAGTCAACTTCTAGCAAGGTTACAAAACTTTGACTGTTGGCACACTGCTGAGACAATCTATACCTCTCTCTGTACCAGATTCCTTGCACCAGTTTACAAGGTATGTGTTTTTTCAGTCATTAACATCTTTTCTTGCAGGGTTTCATATTTGATTAATTTATTCATTGAGCTTAACTGATAGATCAAAGCTTAAAAACTGGGCGGAAAATTTATCCTTCCTTGTATTATGAAGGAAATAAAGAAATACCTTAGCCATGTTCTGGCAAAAAGGGGCTTTGGGTCAGTACTTTTTGGAGATGCATTAAGCCCCATTTTCACAGAACATGGCTCTTATAAAATGTACATGTAAAGTATAACCATGACAGGCGGTATCATGGTATTTTTAATGAAGGGTACTCTAGGGTTGCCTTCTTTTTGTCTTTGTTTCTGATATTGCAATCAAATTTTGCAATAACTAGAGACTTCTATTAGGTCCATCTATATAAAATTTCACTTGCGCATAGCCCTTTACCACTACAACCCAATTTTTCAACGACTCTACAATAGAAAGCTTCTAAAACATTGTGAGAAAAGGAGATAATTCTGGTCACCAGTATTTTCTCTTTTTCCCCAAAATGTTTTCTACCCACTACAGACACAAATAATCATTTTGTAAAAATTCTGTTGTAGGATGATATACATGTACTCAATTTAGAAATACAAACAACAAAACTTTTAAAACCTGCTGACCTTTCATCAGAAAAATCGGACAAAGCTCCAAGTCATTGTTCTAGTCAAGTTTGCAATTTGGATGAGTTTGGCTGTGAGATATGTAAGTATATAAATCTGTCAGTGTTTTGGTGTAATTTTAGGACTCACCCCTTTAACACAATATCCATAGTTTTAACGACCTTAAAGAAGAAGGCTTTTGAAAGTTTGCGTAAAGAAGAAAATGCTGGTAACCAGCTTTTTCTTCTCTCCCTACAATGTTTCCTGTCCTATCAAGGACAAGTTTTGTTATTTGAGCCAACCTTAAATTGTGGCAAATGCTTTGAAACAGTTTGGACAAGTCTGAAATTTCAATGTGTGGTGAAAAGTTAATAGTCTCAAATTGCTTTATATTTGCAAGAGTCTATAATTTCATTATCAAGTAAAGGATTAATCTGTAGATTTCCATAAAAATTAATGGATATTTTCAATATTTAAGAAGCCTTTACCCTTTAATCCACAGTTAAATTTCTTCTAGTATATTACTTTTCTTACATCATCGAAATATGATCATTAGCTCTCTCCTTTTTCATAACACTTACTAGTCTACGATACACACAAGAAATATTTGATGAAAAGAATAACGTTTCTGTTGATGTAGCAAACATTTAATCCCTTTGAGAAGTCCTTTTTTATGACAAGTGAAAAAAAATTACTGTATAAACACAAATTTTTCCACCTCAGCAACTGGCAGCGTTTGAAAATATTGAGGGAAGCACAAAGTGTTTTTCATACCCATACCATTGCATATAATATTTTTGTTTCCTTCAAGTGTTTGCTTTTGGTTTAAATTGTGGTGATGTTTGGTAGGTTTCTAAATGGCTTATGCAGTAATAGTTTAGATACGATCATTGGAAACAATTTGTTTGTTTGATGTAAAATGCTGTTATTGCATCAGCCAGTGCACCTATCCATGCTTTCTTGAAGTTTCTTTTATTGGCACCCTGAACAATACTCAGTCTAGGCCACTGGTTGCTTTCCGACATAAACAGCATCAAAGCAATGTTGGGCTGTAAGAGAGGAATCAGTCTTATTACAATAACTACCATCAGTCCTCTGAAAGTATTTGGTTGAGCTCGGGATCAAACCAATGGTCCCTGGGTTTCAAACCTTGACAACTTCTGACCAAGCCACTGAGCTGAGCAAAAAACAAATGAGCTGTGCATCTGCGAAAAGTATTGATCAATGTCAGCCTGCGCAGTCCGCGCAGGCTTACATGGGTTGAAACTTTTTGGTAAATTTTCTGTATGTCAATGGACTAATTTACCCTATGATTCAGTTGGCTGTTGAACAAAATGGATTTTATGGATCCATAATTATGTGATGACTTTCTTGGTACCACCCATCATGGAAATGCATTAAAACCCCTTTTCACAGAGCATGACTCATTAATGGTATTTTCCTTGTAGGGTATGAGAGAGTTGTCTATCAGCTACATGTATTAATATATTCAGATTGAGATATGAATGAAGAATAAAAGTTAGAAGCATTTCAAATGAAACACTACCACAGTCACCATAATGATTACTTTCTTTTTTCAGCACACAAAAATGACGAACTATATGTATGGAGTAGAGATGACATCTCCTCAATACAAACAGGGCAACTTAAATTGAAGAAAGGTAAAATGTATTCATATTTCCCTTCCTTATCTCTGTGTCAAACAAAATTTTACACTTATCCATACTTAAAACATTAAAAGCAAATCTTCATATTGGACCAGTGAGGATGGAGATCAGGCTGCAAAAAGCATGCCACCTGTCCTTTGAACTACACAACTTATGTTTTACTGAAAAACAATAGGCAAAAACAAGCATAAAATTGCAACTATTTGGTTCTGATTTCCAGACAGAAGTTTTGGCATAAGTCTACTTACAAAAATACCATTCGAATATAGGCCAAAAGATAGAGTTTTTTTTTGTAATGTATTGTCAAAGAGAAAGAGATCTGAGGGGAAAAAAAATGGAATTATCCTTCCAGATATCCTCAGTAATTTTAAATTTCATTTTTTGATGATTTTTTTCTTTTCATCACACATACACTATCAAAATTTGATAGAAGTGGCTTACATACAGAATGACATAAAGTAGCTTAAATGTGTGTAAATTACATCATATTTCCCTCTGGTTGAACAACAGGTGCTGTTTACCCAGGTAACAACTGGGCAGGAACTACCGTTTCTGCCTTCTGTTGAAGAGTAACAGAAATATTTACTTACACATAATGTTACCAAAGTTTAGTGAAACGGATTTACAGACTTCATGAATCAGAAAGTAGGTGTAGGGTTATAATAAGTTGTATCCAAAAAAGTAACTAATTTTTAGTAAAAGCATTGTTTTATTTTCAGGTCAGAAAGTCAAGCAGAAATTTCTGTCAAACAGTGGAAATGTAGCATTTGGATGGACAAGAAGATTTTATGGTGGAAAGAAGAAATATGGCTTTTATGTCACATCTAATGTACAATAAGTCCTATGATTGTCCTATGATTGTCTAACACTTGGTGGAACAATGCCTATCTATATTTTTTTTTATCATATTTTATTTGTTATTTAATTTTTTAATCCATAATAATGAAATAGTATTTAAGATTTATATAATAATAAAAAATTGTTATAGTGAAAGGAACTAGAAATGGTTTTATTGTTTATTTCAACCTGTTAGCATGCATTGATTCTAACCCTTTACTAAATAAATTCTTAGCTTTTTACCAAATGACAAAATTTTAGACTGGCCCAAATTGAAGGTATTTGCAGACAACAAATCAAATGTTGCACAAATAATGAAATTTGTCTTTGAAAGTGTAGAAATCATTGTGGGAAAAGAAGAAAATGCTGGTTACCAGCATTTTCTCCTTTTCCCACAATGTTTTCAAAAGGCTTCATTCTTGGAGGCCTTAGAACTTGGCATCCTGCAGTAGTAAAGTGTTAATCCTTTCCAAAACAAAAACAGAGTTTTAACCATCCTTGGAAAGAAGGCTTTAGAAAACAGTGTGCGTAAAGGAGAATATGTCGGTAAATGGTATTTCCCCCTTTTTCCACAATTTTCTCTATCCTTTCTAAAAGATATTCTATCATTTGAGCCACATTCAATTTGTCATCTGCAAATGCTTTTAATTTGGACAGGTCCACAATTTTGTCATTTGTGAAAGAGTTAATGACCCTGAGAGGAAGTCATAGTTGATGACAAGGAGAGTAAAAGGCTGATATTGATAAGATAGTCACCTTTCACCTCTCACATCTGTTGCATGTGAGAAAAGTAGTCAGTGGCTTGGAAAGAAAGTTGTGTCAGTACTGATGTGAGATAGCCAGGAAACACGTGTGTAGGTGCACTGACTGCCATGATATGACCAAAGCTGTTAGAACGGCGTTAAACTTCAATTCAAACAAACAAACTAAGTAAACCCTTAACCCTTTACCACACAATCCCGATTTTAACGGCCTTGCTGAAGATTGCTTTTGATAATGTGCAAAAAGTAGAAAATGCTGGTAACCAGCATTTTCTCCTTTTCCCATAATGTTTTCTCCTCTTTTGAAGGAAAAATTGATCAAATGCAACACATTTAATTTGTTGTCTGCACATGCTTTCAATTTAGACAAGTCTTAAATTTTATCGTTAGATGGAGAATTAAAGTGCCTTTCATAGCTATAGTTACCTTAGCAGCCAGTCTAGGTCAAGATCAGACTGCACAAGATGTGCAGTCTGATCTTTGATCTAAACTATCTGCTTTGCTGAGACATTCTGGACAATCGCAACTCTGATTTTGCTCTTATTACTCTTTTTTCTAGAATGGAAATGTCTGATGGGTTTATTCCGCAGTCTAAGGGTAAAATAGGATTGGTCTGTAACAATATAGCTGTTATTGTATAGCAAGGGATATGTACATTTTAAACACTCTTAGACATTGGTGTGCGCAATAGTGCAGTGGTAGAGTTGCCAACTCTGGTTTTGAGGGTCTCTGAGTTTGAGGAGAAAATGCTGGTAACCTTTTTCTATGATGTTTTCTACCTATCAGAGACAAATCTCAGAATTTTAACCTTGACATAAATATTATGTCTTCTACAAAGACTTGCAATGCAGAAAACTCTAGAATTTCTATGTGTAGTAAAGAGTTAAGCCATAATGAAATTATTGTTGTATGCAAATATGTTCAAAATGGAAAGTCTAAAATTTGTCACTTAACTGGAAGATGTTAAACACCAAAATTGAAATGTTGATTATTAAAAATGTCCAGTTTCCTTATGCTCACAGGGAAACGGGGAGCCATGCTCTGTGAAAAGGGGGCTTAATGTATTTGCTTAAAGTATCCACCCATGTCAGCCTGTGCAGTCCGCGCAGGCTAACATGGGCCAAAACTTTTCGCTATCTTTAAATTTTCTGCATGTCAAATGATCATTCTACCTCATGATTCAGTCGTTTGTTTGAAAATATAGATTTTTATGGATCCACAATTATGTGATGACTTGCTTGGTATCATGCATCATGGAGATGCATTAAGCCCCCTTTTATCAGAGCATGGCTCATTTATATGTTTTACATTTATCAGTATTTTCCTAAAAAAATAATTAATCAAAAAAAAGATAAAGAGGAACTTTTATCTTCATTGTTAGGCCCATATTCCAGTACATTGTATTTCCCTGTTCCTTTGTCTTTTGAATAAGTTCAAGTTAATTTCTTGGGTTCCAAAAGTTAGAGATTTGACTTTTCGTGGCATTTAGGCCCCACTCTTTGTTTTTTGCATGTGTCTGAATGTTCCTATGTTTGCTTACTAGTATGTGTGTTCATGTCCATTCTGGTTCTTGCATTTTACGATTCACATCATTACCCGAAATTTTAAGTATATAATATTTAAGTTCAATATTTGAGCACTTGTCAAAGTATCAGGTCAATATGAATCTTTTCAATGTCCATTCCAGTATATTGTTAATGATTTTCATTAGTTAAGGCATTCCGGTCCATTCACGTCAATGCCAAAAGGACCCGGTCCATTCTGTTATATTCACTAATATTACGGGTACCAGAAGAGGAAAGCACGGAGCCAGTTATTATTGTACTGAACGGCGGATTTTTACTTGCCAAATTAAAAATCTGCTAAATATGTGTTTGCGTGAATTTTACGTCTAAAGCTTTAGGTAAGTGTAACCTACATTTTAGTATAAAAGTCATGAATTTTATTTTAGCGTGTCAGTGTTTTCGTTGAGTCTTCAACTAGGATCATTCAGGAACACAGCTGTATATCGGAGATTATTGATCAATGACCTTGACCCTGTCTCTGTATCTAAATTGATAACCACTACACATGTTCGCTTTTATTAATTTTATTCATTGAATTTGGTTTAATTGATATTTGAATTCAGTGTTTCCTTAAATGTGTAAATTTTATGCTTCCTTTGGTTACCTCTGTCCTCTTTCTTTCTTTCTTCAAGAGGTTTTAACTAATCTGTTCTCAACCTAAGTCTTACAGGCTAATAAGGTATCAAATATTCCTGCAAACTATGCAGTGAATAGTAGTGTTGAGCAATCGGTTTAAAATCACAATCGATTATTGCTTTATAATCAGAAGAGGAAACCAACTAGGCTAACAATCGATTGTACAATCGGTTTCTCCATTTAACTGAGAATGCCTTTTTGCTATAAATACTGTGACAATTTGTCTACATGATATTAAGTTTATAAAGATGTTTTGTTTTGTACTGTAAAAATCAAAGAAAATACTTTACGATTAAATTTTTGCTTCATTTAACACCATTTATTTGGCTGTTAAACAGCATTATTAAAGGTGAAAAGATAGTTTGAAGTGCCTGTGATCGGACGATGCCACACTGGTCATTGTAGTGTCATGGGTTTTCGCGGTTTTTATTGGCAATCTATTTTTCATGTCAGTTAATTTTTAATTGAGTATTATGACATGATTTGACATCAGTTTGTCATTTTGATTAGCAGATAATTTTAAAATCTGTTGCCCCGCCCAGGTGGCTCAGTGGTGAGCGTGTCGGACTCATGACCTGGTGGTTGTGAGTTCGATACCCGGTTGAGGCGAACTTTCTTTCCGGCGTATTTTCGCCTTTCAACTCTGCTGAAGCATGTGAGAAAAGTAGTCGGTGGCTTTGGAAAGAAAGTTGTGTTAGTACTGGTGTGAGAAAACCAGGAAACACATGTGCGTCACCGACCGCCATGATATGACCTTAGCTGTTAAAGTGGCGTTAAACCCCAATACAACCAATACAACCAATTAAAATCTGTCACTTTACACTAGAGAAGAGGATTAACACCTTTATTATGTTTTCATAAATGACTCGCCAGCTTGATTAATATGTGTGTGTCCTTCGCATTTGATACTGATCGTGTTTAACCCATATTTCTGCCGGATGCGCGCGAGCTAAGTTATATGAAGCTTTAGATGATAATTTCATGGGTCAGATTGACATTTAGGCAGATATTTTTTAGCGTAAAAGAAGGGTCATTTCAGATTTCCAAGCGTCAAAACCTGGAGTCAAATGAGAAGCTTCCCGAGTTGTCAAGTTATGTCAAGACAATGGTTGACAAAAATTTCTTGGTAATTTTTCCGGCTGATTTTCGTAAATTGAAAAATATTGAAAATTTTTAAAAATCTTCTTGTCCAAAGGCATTAGGCGTGTACGGCTACCAAGTTTGGCATAATGCTTCATTTAATAGACTTCTACTAAAATTCCTTAAATTATAGCCCTTGGGTCAAAATTAGCCCTGCCACCTGGGTCACAAGTTTACATGGGCTTAGGCATATCAAAAAATATCTGTGTTTAGGGTTTCCCGGCCCTACCTAGTGAATGCTGCCGACCCTAAACCTTTTGTGCTACGACTGAAATAAAAAACAGTCTTTTGGGTGTGATTTCGGTACATGGTCCATGTAAAAAGTTTCTGGAGAGAAAAAAAAAATCCCTACCTATCCTACCTACAGCATCTCAGACTGAAATCCTAAACAGAGATATTTTTTTGTTAGGCCTTATATAGTGAAAAATTTGAAAATCTTCTTGTTCCTCACCTTAAAGTATAGGGCTACCATATTTGACATGTAGCTTCTTCTAGTGTACCTGTATCAAGAATTTTAAAACTACAGCCCTAGGGTTAACAAGTTTTACAAAGACTTAAATGGTGAAAACTTAAAAATCTTCTTCAAGTACATAGAGTCAATTTTACTGAAGCTTATATACTGATCTAGGGAAACAACTTCTGTTCTTACAGATATGTAGTTTGTTATGACTTACCTCAATTGATTTTCAAACTGCATTATTACATGGTTGGTGTTGGGTATTCAATTTTTTATACGCCCGTCGAAGACGGGACATATTATGGGATCACCCATGGCGTACGGGCATCGGGGCGGGCGGGCGGCGTCCAGTTCTTTGTCTGGAGCATAACTTCGTCATCTCCAGTCTGATTGACTTGAAACTTTGCATTTGTGTTTGTTGCAGTAATACGGAGTGCAGTGCGAAAGAACCATAACTTTATCTCATACTGTCTTTGAGTTATTTCCCTTTGATCGTCATTTTTACAGCATTTTCTGCTTGTCCAGAGCATAACTTTGTCATCTCCAGTCCGATTGACTTGAAACTTGGCATTTGTGTTTGTTGCAATAACACGGAGTGCAGTGCGAAAGAACCATAACTCTACCTCGTGCTGTCTTTGAGTTATTTCCCTTTGATCGTCATTTTTACAGCATTTTCTACTTGTCCGGAGCATAACTTTGTCATCTCTAGTATGAACATCTTCAAATTTGGTATGCATGATTGTTGAAAAATTACGGAGTGCAGTGCACAAGAACCATAACTCTTCCTAGCAATAATTTTGAGTTATTCCAAGTGGTATACCGATGATCAGGTGGTATCGATTAGCGGCGTGCTGGAAGCTCCCGATTCCGATTATCGATTGAACTTTGTCACAATCGATCATCAGCATGAAATGGAGGAGCGGTATGCGAGCCGTCTCTGCACTGCCCGGTGGCGAAAGTTTTTTTTTATTGACAGTTTCTTCAGTTTTTGTCTCGATTCACGAGATAAGTGGAGAAAGGGTGAAGCAATAAACAAAAGATACAGGGCCAAGTGGGCGAAGAAGTCGCCCTCAATGGCTCAACTTTGCCTCGTCAAGCTTGCACGGCGAAAAAACTTCACCTTAAAAAAATCCCGACCTGGCTTACATTTATGAAATATTGGCAGTCTAAGACAAAGTTGACACCAGTTACCCTTTATCAACTTTGTCAGTTTAGACAAGATAGCAAAGTGTTATGATCCTTATCTGTTACTAACTCGCTTAATCCACCCCTTTATCCCACGAAAACCCGTCTTTCTTTCCACAGGTAAAGCGTCTGCTTATTTGGCTAAATGACGTCTGACGATCAATACTGATTCTCAATAGATGAGTAGTCGTAAAATAAAGCAGAATTACCTCTTCTTACAGCTGGAGATATTCTTTACAAGTATTTTTCAATAAATTACAATGATAGATGGTAAACCAAAGGATTAAAATATCTTGAAAACAATAATTTGCCTTCCACACATGGGCCACTCAAGCAAAATCTACAGTGCAGTGTTCTATTTTTAGCATTCTATTTTTAGAATACTCTACACCTTTTCCTTCCTATCAGCTAGTTTATTGACTATTTAGATTAAGTCTCTGTAAACCTTGTGAAGTTTAATTCTTTTAAATTTTACAAAGTCCTAGCTATGTTTTTGAATCAAGATTGTGGTTGGTCCTCGTTACAGCCGTGAAGAAGTTTTTTTTCTCATCACTCTGGGCATTATTTGTAATCTGATGAGAAATGTTAGGGTTAGAAGTAATGTGTGACTCTGCATCAATGGGCTCATAAATTACAAGGCCATCAAAACCCAATGGTCAGATAATGTTCTTTTGAGTCAACAAGTAGATGAAATCTTTTCTCAATTTTTTCTTTGGTAAGCAAATCATGTCCAAAAGTGACAGGTAGATTCAACTGTTTTTCACTTATGGTAGGCATACAGAAATTTTTACATCAGATACTTTAATTTCTCGTATGAAGTTCATGGAAGAAATACTGTCTACTTGCAGCACAAGTCTGCTTCTAGATTTAAACAGAATTTAACTACATTGTGTGTTTGTACCATGTTTTTTTTGTTTTGTTTTAGGAACCCACACAATGCCAACTTTTTAACGACCTCAATAAAGGAGACTTATGAAAACATTGTGAGAAAAGAAGAAAATGCTGGTAACCAGCATTTCTCCTTTTCAAACAATGTTTTCTACCCTATCACAGACAAAAGCCGCTATTTTTAGTCCATAACACATGGGTTTTACAAGGATTAACAGTGAAACATGCATGCATAAGCAAACTTACCAGGAGCCAGTTATAATCGAAAGAATCGCATCAACAGCAGCAGCAGATTCCAACCAATGATTGATTACGATTTCCAGCCGATGTCCCACCACTAGTTATTCCCCCTTAGATCTTCATTTTTATAGCATTTCTTGCTTGTCCGGAGCACAACTTTGTCACCTTAAGTAGGAATGACTTGAAATATGGTATGCTTATTTGTTGCAATATTTGGAAGTGCAGTGCGCAAGAATTGTAACTCTACCTAGTGCTGTCTTTGGGTTATTTCCCTTTGATCGTCATTTTTACAGCATTTAGTGCTTGTTCGGAATATAACTTTGTCATCTCAAGTTAGAACGACTTCAAACTTGGTATACATGTTTGTTGAAATATTACGGAGTACAGTGCGCAAGAACAATAACTCTACCTAGCGTGGATTTTGAGTAATTCCACTTTGATCTTCATTTTTACAGCCCAGTTCTTTGTCCAGAGCTTAACTTTGTCATCTCCAGTCCGATGGACTTGAAACTTGGCATTAGTGTTTGTTGCAATAATATGAAGTGCAGTGCAAAAGAACCATAACTCTGCCTTGTGCTGTCTTTGAGTTATTTCCCTTTGATCGTCATTTTTACAGCATTTTCTGCTTGTCCGGAATATAACTTTGTCATCTCTAGTCTGAACATCTTCAAATTTGGTATGCATGATTGTTGAAAAATTACTGAGTGCAGTGCACAAGAACATTAACTCTTCCTAGCACGAATTTCGAGTTATTCCCCCTTAGATCTTCATTTTTATAGCATTTCTTGCTTGTCCGGAGCATAACTTTGTCATCTTAAGTAGGAATGACTTGAAATATTCTATGCTTATTTGTTGCAATATTTGGAAGTGCAGTGCTCAAGAATTGTAATTCTACCTCGTGCTGTCTGAGTTACTTCCCTTTGATCGTCATTTTTACAGCATTTAGTGCTTGTTCGGAATATAACTTTGTCATCTCAAGTCAGAATGACTTCAAACTTGGTATGCATGTTTGTTGCAATATTACAGAGTACAGTGCACAAGAACAGTAACTCTACCTAGCGTGGATTTCGAGTAATTCCACTTTGTTCTACATTTTTACAGTATTTCTTGCTTGTCTGGAACGGAACTTTGTCACCTGAAGTCAAATTGACTTGAGACTTGGTAAACATGTTTGTTGCAGTTACGAAAAGTGCAATGCACTCCAGGAGCTGTAACCTTACCTAATGCCCTTTTGGAATTATTTCCTATTCATTATTTTTTTTTACAGCTTTTCATGCTTCTCTACAATATAAATTTGTCTTTCTTGTTGGAATGACCTCAAACTTTACATGCATGTTTCCTTAACATTAGAGGAGACATTCATGCCTATTTCAATCACTTACATGATTTCTGCTGCACTACTATTTTCCTTTACCTGCCCTTTACAATTATTATCCCCCCTCGACAACTGGCGGTGGGACGGGCATATCTTGCGACAATTTGCCGCTCTTGTTTTTAGAATAAAAATGTTAAGTTTTTAGTGAGAGTGATTTATTTTGATGTTAAAAGTTATACTCAGATAAGTTGAATATTTAATATACTGTAAGATTTCTATTATTCAGTTTTTGTTCCAGAACTTTGCCGTTCATGCCACTGAAAACATGTTGTCTGTTTCTAAGATTTACAAATCTTCTTGTCAAAGCGTTCTTTGTTAGAGTTCATTGATATTTGGTATAAATGATACTTGATTAGACCTGTTTGTATTCATGGATTATAATCTTTGTATTTGAATTTGAAAAAGATACAAGTTTTTTTTGGAGGGGGAGGAGGAGGGGGCTAGTCTATTTTTTCATTAAAATTTTGTTGCCATAGACTTCTAATGATTAATATTTAGATGTTAATGCCAGTTTAGTGCATGATACATTTATTTAAAAGGCAGTGGAGCAATACAGGGCCATCATTGCCCTCTTGTTTTGTAATTTACTTTTTTTCTTTTATCATAAATACATCTGGTTAACTTGTAAACAATTAATCATTATAAATTCAGTTTACTGTGCATGCATGTTGAATTTGGTTTGAAAAAAAATAGTACAAATCTTAGAAAAACTGTATGTGCACTCTACAGGCCATATTTTTCATCTAATACTTATAAAAATTGGCCAGGATGTTTGCTTATGTAAAATGTTGGTCAAGTTTGGTATTATGACATGTAGGGTCAGAAACCAGGTCACTGGACAAAATAAACTTGTGTGCACTTTATCCTCTAGAGGCCACAGTTTTGGTCTGATACTCCTGATAATTGGTTAAAACAATCATGTTAAAATTACATTGTCGCAACCAGGATCTCTTTAATGTTATCAGTCCTAGATGACTTAATTCAGGTGAGTGCTTTAGGGCCAGTGGCCCTCTTGTTTATTATTAGTACTTTATTCTACCCTTTACCCAACAATCACAGTCATAACAACCTTATGGGAAAAGGTTTTTGAAAACATACTAGGAAAAAGAAAAAAAAAAATGCTGATATCTAGTTTTTAAGTACTTTACTACTATCTTTTCTACACTTCTAAAAATAGATTCCATTTTTTTAGGGTCCAGTTACTACATTTTCTGCAAAATTTGTGCTTTCAATTTTAGTCTGGAATTTTATCAACTGGTAAAGGGTTGAATATGTGTAAACCACATTAGAGTATTACTGATAAGCCTTTTGAAAATTAGTAAGCCAACAATACATGAACTTTCAAAATTGACCATGGAGTTTGGGCTTCAAGAGATCTGGCTATATTTAAGTGCGTGTAACCTATCACTATTGACTTAGCTGCTAGCACTGCATTATTGTCTTTAATCGTACATTGTATTCTACCCATCCAGTGACAGAGGCAATCTGATCATCTGAACGATATTTGTCTTTCACTGATGCTCTCAATATGGCTAGGGTCCATATTTACCAAGCATTCTTAAGAACATTCTCGGTCTTATTAAAGATTTTTTGAATTTAAAAGTAACACAACTTATGATCGGCCAAACCAAATGGTTTGAATAACCCCGGGATAAAGCTTTTTGAAAACCTTTTGGGAAAAGAAGGAAATGCTGATAACAAATGTTTTCTCCTTTTCCCACAAGGTTTTATACATTTTCACAGACAATTACCATTTTTTCAGCTAAATTTATATCGTTTGCAAATGCTCTCAATTTGGACCAGTCTAAAATTTTCTTGTTTGGTAAAGAGTTAAATTGTCATTTACACCTATGGTTGCTTTACTGCCAGTTTGGATCAACTTGTCAAGATCAGGGCCTGTATTCAACCATTCTTGAAAATATTCCTTGTCTTGTTCTAGATTAAAATAGTAACGCAAGTTCTGATTGGCTAATGGTTTAGCCAATCAGAATTTGCATTACTTTCATAAGTAGAAAATTTTTGAGAATAAGATTAGGAATGGTCTGAAGAACAGATGGTGAATATCGACCCAGACTGTATAAAATATGGGGAAGTTTTATTGTTGGCTTTGCTGAGGCAGTCTGGACAAAGCTTTGAACCTTGAAGTTGCAGTTAAACAATGTTTGTGGGCATTTTTTCCAGGTTGAAAGTGTTGGCTTTTTATAGTGAAATAGTGAATTTTCCTGGTTAAAAGTTTATCCATACATGCGATTTTGGAGACCATAAAGAATCTGTTTAACATTTTCTGAATAAAATCTGGGTTGGTATTCCCCAACCATTCTTAGTCTTATTCTCCAAGATTTTCTAAATTTGAAAGTAACACAACTTCTGATTGGCTAAACCAAATGGTTAAGTCAATCAGAAGTTGTTTTAATTTAAAGTTTCAAAAATCTCAGAATATATAGACTTAGAAATTAATGTTTTTAAGAATGGTCGGTGAATAAGGCCCCGTGACAAAAAAAAAAACCTGATCAGTGAATGTAGAGTTTAGAATTCATTTGAAAGTTGCTATTTTTTGTTGAGCTGCCTTTGATATTTGTCAGCTTTTCACATTCGACAGAGAAGTGGTGCCCAAATCAATATGGTTTGTCTTTGAAAGGGTAGAAAAGATTGTTGGTCAACAGTATTTTCTCCTTTTCCCACAATGGTCTCAGAAGCCTTTTTTCCAGGGTTATTAAAAAAAAAGATTGTTTAGTGAAAGCTTAATGTATAAAAGAGATGAGACTGAGACTCTCACATAGGATACTTTAGCACTCATGTTAATAAGCTGATGGGTGTACATGAGTTCTGTATATAGCATGCATATGAGACATGCTCTGTGAAAAGGGAACTTGATGACAAGTTAATGCATTTGCAAAAAGTATCGACCCAGGTCAGCCTGCGCAGTCCGCGCAGGCTGACCTGGGCCGAAACTTTTTGTTTATGGTCAATTTTCTGCATATCAAAGGACCAGTGTGCCTCAATCATGATTCAGTAGGTTGTTATACAAAGCAGATTTTAGGAATGTATAGGTATAGTACTCTGATGACTTGCTTGGTATCATGCATGATGGAGATGCATTAAGCCCCTTTTTGCCTGAGCATGGCTCAATACATTTTGTCATTAACAAGCCACTCACCTGTCTATGATATTCCTGTACTGCCTGGAACTAAGAGAACTCTTACCTAGTATACATGTATTAATCTTCAGATGGGAGGAAGAAATGTTCTACCAACAAGATGTCAGCATACCAGTACATACTTTATGATTGCACAACATAGAGATGATTATGTTTACAGTACTTGTTTACTTACCAGTTACCAGTTACCATACAAATGGGTGACTTTTATATTCCTGTAATTCACAGTTTTTTGCTTGGCTCAGTGGTGAAGGTGAAGGATCAGCAACCAGGAGGGCCAGGGTTCAATCTTGGCTTAGGGGCTGGGTATTTCTATGCAAAGTCTTTTTGCAAGACACTTCAGAGCCCTAGCCTAGTTCTGGTAAAACCCGGAATACACAGGAATGAGCAAAATTAACTAGTTTATTAACCCTTTACCACACAGCAAAATTTTAAACCTTTTTAAATTGAAAGCATTTGCAGACGACAACTGGACCCCCTTCTGAAAATTTGGGGGACAAAAATATTTTTAGGGATAGTATACCTAAACAGAAAAAATTCTATTTTACTCTGATATGATTGAAGAATTGTAACTGGGTTACAATATGGTTTGCTGTGTACATTTTGCTATGAAAAAATTTTGGGGGACAAAAATACTTTTAGGGGACAGTATACCTAAACAGAAAAAATTCTATTTTACTATGACATGATTGAAGAATTGTAACTTGGTTACAGTATGGTTCACTGTGTACATTTTGCTATGTCATCAGTCATCTTTACGGTTCCTGCTGATGTCGTAATGTTGTAAAAGATTGTTGTGAATGTGGTCAGGATTTTTGTTGTGCCATTCGGTGCAACAATTTTCATTTTGTGGGACAACTGCTGTCTGAGTACTGAGAATTAACACTGTACACTCTGATTGGATCTTGATCTATGCCATCTATGCCATCCACAAAAGCCCCATTTTTTACCTATTGGGGTTAAAAGAGCCAAGATGATTTCGAAAACAGCATTGGAAAAGAGATTATTGTTTATTCTGAGCAGTTGCACCATTTTTCTCATTGATTGAAACAAGATGTACTGCGTGACATGTATGAGAATTCTGTTATTCATCTGTGTAAAAATGCATTAATTATTTCCTGCGTAATTACTGAGATGCTTGTAACAGAGTTATGATGATTAGTGCAAACATTATGGCTTTTATGGATCCTTTACTAAACAATCCTATGTTTAAATGACTAAGGGGAAAAAATATCTTTGAAAACATCATGGGAAAAGGAGAAAATGCAGGTAACCAGCATTTTCTCCTTTTCCCACAAAGTTTTCTACCCTTTCAATGTCCTTTTCTCACAAAGTTCACCACTCTCTCAAAGAAAAACTTGATCATATGAGATGCTCTTGGTTAGTATCTTGTCTGGTAAAGAGCTAATACATTACATGGTACTTCCTAATGCAAATAATCTGTTTGTGTACATTATTTGTTTCTTTTTAGCTCACCTGAGCACAAAGTGCTCAAGGTGAGCTTTTGTGATCGTGCTGTTTCCAGTGTCCGTTGTGCGTCATCCGTTGTCAGCTTTTATCTTGTGTACGCTCTAGAGGCCACAGTTTCAGTCTGATACTAATGAAACTTGGTCAGAATGTTTGCCTTGATGATATCTTGGACATGTTCGAAAATGGGTCATGTCAGGTCAAAAACTAGGTCGCTAGGTCAAATCTTAGAAAAACCTTGTGTACACTCTAAGGGCCACATTTTCAGTCCAATACTGTTGAAAGTTGGTCAGAATCTTTGTCTTGATGATATCTCAAACGAGTGTAATAATGTGTCATGTTGGGTCAAAAACTAGGTCACTAGGTCAGATCTTAGAAAAACCTTGTGTATGCTCTAGAAGCCACATTTTCAGTCCAATACACTTGAAAGTAAGTCAGAATTTTTGTCTTGATGATATCTCAGACGATTGTGTGAAAATTAGTCACATCGGGTCAATAACTAGGTCACTAGGTCAAATCTTAGAAAACCCTGTGTAGGCACTAGAGGCTACATTTCAAGTCCAATACTCTTGAAAGTTTGTCAGAATCTTTGTCTTGATGATATCTCAGACGAGTTCAAAAATTGGTCATGTCAGGTCAAAAACTAGGTCACTCTGACCAATATTTAAAAAAACTTGTGTATGCTCTAGAGGCCACATTTTCAGTCCAACACTCTTGAAAGTTGGTCAGAATGTTTTTCTTGATAACATTTGCGATGATTTTTGAAAATGGGTCACGTCAGATCAATAACTAGGTCACTTGGTCAAATCTTTGAAAACTCTTTTGTATGCTTTGGAGGCCACATTTTCAGTCCAATACTCATGAAACTTGGTCAGAATTTTTGTCTTGTTGACATCTTAAATGATTTTGAAAATGGGTCAGGTCTGGTAAAAAACTAGGTCACTGGGTCATATCTTAGAAAAACCTTGTGTACAATCTAGAGGCCACAATTTAAGTTCAATAATCATGAAACATGGTCAAGATGTTTGTCTTGATGACATCTTGGATGAGTCTAGAAAAAGCTTGTGTACAAGCTAGAGGCCAAATTTTCAGTCCAATAATTATGAAAGCTTTCTAGAATGTTTATCATAATATCTCGAAAGAGATTCAAAACGGATCATGTTTGGTCAAAAGGCTCAGGTGAGCAACTTCAGGGCCATCATGGCCCCTTTGTTTTCCAGTTCTAGTACACCTTGAGGACAATGAAGAATTTTAAAAATAATGAGATGATATCCAGGACTGATGTGTATATGGTCTTTAAAACATCATGGAAAATGTAGAAATTGGGTATCATGACATTTTATACACATGAATGATGCCGTCACCTATACAGATATCCAGAAAAAGGACAGTCCTATTCCAAAATCTGAGAGGCCAAACTTTGCACAGTTTTTGGCTTCAATAGACTATGTGAATCAGAATACACAAAAATTTTAGTCTGATCAATGGTAGTTTGCTCTGCCCAGTCCACTACTTTCATCGAATTTGAAATTCCAGGTCTGAATTTCAGGTATTGTAAGTGAAAATTTTCTAGGTTTCAGATAGAAATCAAATATGAAAAACAATTTATTAGTGGTTAGGTTGAGATTGGGTGCTTTGATTCTACCATTATAAACATACCACAATCCTCCTAAAGGCCATAATTATGTTGTAGTCACTTAATGGGATTTTTCAGAATAAAACAAGTCTTATAAGTGCAACAATAGGTTAACCATAGAGCAGAGAGAATTATGGCAAGGAAAAATATTTGAAAAAGGGTTTCGTACATCTGCAAAAAGTATTGGCCCAGGTTACCCTGGACAGTCTGTGCAGGTTGACTTGGCCAAAACTTTTTGTTATAATTCAATTTTCTTCGTATCAAAGATTCAGTCTTCATCCTGTTTTGGTTATTTGTGGAACAATCTGGATTTTATGGATCCATTATCATATTAAGACTAGCTTGTGATAATGTGTCAGGAAGAAACATTAAATCCCCTTTGCCAGAGTGCAGCTCATATACTGTGTTAAGACAAAGGGATACAACTTGTTTGCACAATGGACCAGTTGAAAAAAGCATACTGTAAGAGTTACCTCCCATTAAACTGCTTGAATGGCTTGTGAACCAGGGAACAAGACTTGAAACTGTTTAAAAATTCTTTTCAACAGGATCACAATCACCAAGTAATCCTGTGTTTTAACAACCCTTAGGAAAAATAGTTTTGAAAATATTGTGGAAAAAGGAAAGAATGATGGTACCAATTTTAGACTGGTCCAAACAGAAAGCATTTGCAGATGACAATTTGTATGTGACTGAATGATGGAAGTTGTCTGTGAAAGGGTAGCCAGTATTTTCCCCTTTTTTCCCCTCATTGTTTTAAAAAACAGTCTTCATCAGTGTAGTTAAAACAGGATTGTTTGGTAAAGGGTTAATGAGTGAAGGTATTCCATATGAAATCACATAAACAGTCTTTTAACTCCTTACCACGTGACAAAATACCAGACTTGTCCAAATTAAATGCATTTGCAGACAACAAATTAACTGTTGCTAATATGACAATTTCTGTCTTTGATAGGGTAGAAAATATTGTGGGAAAAGGAGGAAACGCTGGTTACCAGCATTTCCTCCTTTTCCCGCATTGTTTTCCAAAGGCCTCTTCCTCAGGGTCGTGGAAACCCTGGGTTGTGTGGTAAAGAGTTAATCTAATGGGGTCATTTTATCATTTGACCCATTTGAATCAATCTGCCATACAACAGATTTTTAGACTTGTCTGTTTTGACAGCATTAATTTTGAAGACAACAAACTAAATTTGCATGAAATTATGAGATTTGGATTCTCTTAGGTAGTAAACATTGTGGGAGAAATATTAATTGATTGATTGTTTGTGTTAAATGCTGTTTTCAACATTATTTCAATTATATTGTGGCGTCCAGTGATCCTATCCATGCTTTTCTGGGGTTTCTTTTACCAGTACTCTGCACAATATTCTTTCCAAGTCACTGGCTGCTTTCACACATAACCGTGGTTGAAACAATGGTCAGTGGTGAGAGAGGAATAAATCCTGTCTCAATGACTTTCATTAATACTCGTTAAGAAATTGGCCAAGCAGGGGATCAAACCAGCAACCTCCTGTTCTCAAGTCTCACACTACTGACTTAGCCACCTGGGCTATGTGTGGGAAAAATAGAAAATGCTAGTAACTAACTTTTCTTTTTTTCCCAGTGTTTTCAAAAGCTTTCTCTGGTGGGATAATGTTTAAACATGGGATTGTTTCGTAAAGGATTATAAGGGAAGCTCCTTTGGGCCCATACACAGATTGGCACAAAAACAGATCGAATGGCCTAAAATAACCCCTTAACTCTTTACCAAACTATCCTCTATCCTCGGGTAAACTGGCATTTTTCTTTTTCCCACAATGTTTTCTACTCTCACATGTAATTTGTCATCTACAAAATTCAATGCTTTCAATTTGAACAATTTGACTTTTGTCATCTGGTAAAAGATTTAATATCTTCAGCTAGCTCGGGCACTATCTATTTCTGAGCAAAACAGAAAGTCATAAGTGCATTCAAGCCATACTCTGTGAAAAGAGGGCTTAGTACATCCCAGTGATGCATAGTACGAAGCTAGTCATCACATAATTATGGATCCATAAGATCCATTTGATCTAGTAAATGACTGGATCATGAGGTACACCAGTCCTTGGACATGCTGAAAATTGACCAATAGCAAAAATTATCAACCCTGGTCAGCCTGCGCGGACTGCGCAGGCTGACCTGGGTTGATACTTTTTGCAGATGCATAAAGCCCCCTTTTCACAGATCATGACCCATTTAATTTTTTTGTTTCAGGTAAAACTCCAAGCATCACAGTCCATGCAAAAACTGTAGCATCAATCTTGCTGAATACTTTTCCACCACTTAAATGAATACAGTTTGTACAGTGAGTTGACATTCAATGCAAATTGCAACAATGTTTCATATATGACAGCTTAGTGATTAGGAGATTAGTTCCTATTATATACTGTATGCAACAAGAATCTCAAGAATCTTTGCTCAGAGACCACTTTTAGAGGATATTAATTTTTTTTGTCGACCTAAAGTGAAAGTGTAGGTTTGTACAAAATGGCGAAAGATGAAGTTGATGCAGATCTCCCATCACATGATCAGGCGAAAGAATTTTATGCCAAGTATGAACCGAAGGATATATTAGGAAGGTAAGACAGGTTTGTTTTTTTTATACTTAAGTGCCTAGAGTGCCTCACTTAAAAGAAACATGTTTGGTTGTAACCCTTGGAGCGCCGAATAAAACTATCAGACATTTTCATCCAAGAAATACAACCTAAATAATTGCAATTTCACGGTTGCGTTCGTCTACAGTGTTTTAGCAAAGTGGACAGTATAGATCAAAGATCAGGCTGCACGTTTTGTGCAGCCTGATCTTGACCTATACTGGCCACAAAGGCAACTATAATCATGAAAGGGTTAATACTTTAGTCCAAATGTCAAAATTGTACACTTGTCCAAATCTAAAGCACTTGCCGACAACAAATGAAATATGGCTAAAAAAGGGTGATTTGTCTTTATAGGTTAGAAAACATTGTGGAAAAAGGAGAAAATGCTGGTTAGTAGCATATTTACCTTTACCCAATATTTTTAAAAGCTGTCTTCTGAATGAGATTGTTTGGTAAAGGTTTAACTCCGTACTAAATGACAAATTTTTAGATTGGTCCAATTTGAAAGCGTTTGCAGGTGGCAAAATAAATGTGACTAGGTAACTAAAATTTGCTGTGGGAAGGATGGAAAACATTGTGGAAAAAGGAGAAAATGCTGGTAACCAGCATTTTCTCCTTTTTCCACATTTTCAAAAGGGTATTCTCAGGGTCGACAAAAGTCGGGATTGTGTGGTAAAGTGTATAACTCCAGGTGACAACATCAAGGGCATGGCGCCATCTACATACATTTAGCATGTGCGTATAAAAATTCCGCAACCGAAGCTTATATTACAATATCATAAATTGTGTATAAATTGGTGCACTGATGACTAGGGAATTCCTCTATGCTTTACAATAAATGCCACCCTCCCACTTCCTCCCCTATCAGCACTTCATGCCTCACTGTGCTTGTAAATATTTTAACTCTTTCCAAAACGACAACGCTTTAGACTTGTCCAAATTGAAAGCACTTGCAGACGACAAAATAAATGTGACTCAAAAATTGAAAATTGTTTTGGGAAGGGAAGAAAACATTGTGGGAAAAGGAGAAAATGCTGGTTACCAGCATTTTCTCCTTTTCCCACAATGTTTTCAGAAGGCTTCTTTCTTAGGGACGTGAAAACCAGGGATTGTTTGGTAAAGGGTTAATCCTGCCTATGCCTATGAGCATTTTCGACTTGTCCAAACTGAAAGCATTTGCAGATGGCAAATTTAATATGAGATTAAAAAAATATGAGAATTGACATTCAACTGATAGAAAACATTATGGGAAAAGGAGAAAATGCTAGTTACAAGCATTTTATCCTTTGCTCACAATATTTTCAGAGGGGATCTTTTTGCAGGGTTGGTAAATTTAAGGAAGATTGACATTGAAAATGAACACAAGTTTAATGCGGCATAAGCTTTGAAGTTAAAATCCTATAATTTTAAGGTATTTTACTGGCACTGGACACAGTGACATTGTGAGGCTATAATTCAATGAGAGATTTTCATAATCTCTTAAATCTTTACCAAACAACAAAATTTGAGACTAGTCCAAATTGAAACCATTTGCAGACGACAAAATAAATGTGACCCAGAAACTGAAATTCGTTTTGGAATGGGTAGAAAACATTGTGGAAAAGAAGAAAATGCTGCTTACCAGCATTTTCTCCTTTTCTGACAACTTTTTCATAATTGTTCTTTCTGAGGGTTGTTAAAAGTTGGGGATAGTATAGTGAAGGATTAAAACAAGGTGTAAGGAAATAGCTTAACACTTTGGCAGATAATAACATGTTGATCTATATTGAAAGCACTTGCAGGTGACAAATGTGGCTCAAATGACGGGATTTGTTACTGAAAAGGTAGAAGGTATTTGGGGATAAGAAAATAATGCCAGTAATAAGCATTTTCCTGTTGGCAGAGTTTTTTAAAGCGGTGTTCTATAGGGTAAAAAAAAGCAGGTTCCTTCGTTCAACAAAAGGTTATTATCTTCATAACTGGTCAAATGATGACTGTTTTTGAGCTGTGTCAAGTTCGTGTCAAATTTGACACTTTTTGACTGAATTGTAATATCAGTTGCTTACATGCTTACAATAAATTACATCAACAGGGGTTAAGAATCAATATGATTTATGCATTCCGAATAGAGAGTGCTATTTCATTCTTCATCTGCTGAGCACGGTGCAGTGGGCTTTTGCAAACAGTGTATACAAGATCAGACTGCACAAAATGTGCAGTCTGATCTTGATCTACAGTGTCCCATACAGTGAAATTTTTCATTGAATAGAAATAGGATGATATTGCAATATTAGGCTTTGTGCTATAGGTTGGAAATGTCCATATTTTTAGCAGATTTAAGCTTACTTTTGAAGATGAATTTGTTCTTTAAAGTGATAAAAGAATGTTTTTCCTATTCCCAGTGTTCTCTACATTAAGCACTTGCGCAATGTGCTTTATGGACGCTGCTCCCTTGTATCAAGATTGGATTGCACCGAACATGCTGCCTGATCTTGGATCTACATGGATCAGATATTTTTTTACATGTTACGACCCCATATTTGCCTTGAAAGTGGTATAAACATGGTACTGTTTTGATGACCGTATAAAATATGCCACAACTTATTTTAAACTAAACTCTGTTCCAGATGACAAAATTTTGAACTTGTCCATATTTAAAGCATTTGCAGATAACAAATTAAAGGTAGGTCAGCCATTTGAAATTGCACTTGAAAGGTTAGAAGAAAAACATTTTGGGAAAAGGAGAGTATACTGGTTACCGGCATTTTCTCCTTGTCCCACTATATTTTCTAAAGAACTCTTCCTCGAGGTCATCAAAACACTGGGATTGTTTTTGTAAAGGGTTGAAGAATTTTCTCTTTACTTTCCAATCATTTGGAGCTGACAACTTTGAAAAGATCCATGTTAAAACAAAATTGTGTTAAGTTTTAATACACAAAAAACAACAACAATGAAGCAAAAGGAAAATTTCCTCATTAGAAGCAATTTGTTTCTTTTCCACAATGTTTGTGAGAGAGGTCTGCTTAACTCTTTCAGCGTCAAATGAATTAACTCGACCTCTTACAACAGCTCTAAATACAATCCATTGAAACTCCAACAGATTTTGATTGTATAGGCTTGACTACACAAGCGGATGGTGTAGATCTAAGATCAGATTGCATGTTCTGTGCAGTCTGATCTTGATCTATGCCATCCGCAAAAGCCGAAAGGGTTAAGACAGAAATAGTCACAGATTGTTTACAAACAAGATTGCTAAAGATTATTGTAATCTGTGTTTATGTAATGGTCAAACTTGACCTGGTGGTTCAAGGCCATGTTTGCATTGCTTACTTTAGATTGACCATTACTCTGGCCACTGTCTGACATCTGGAACAAGACTGTGGCCAGTTAACTCTTTACCACGACGAATTTTTGCACTTGTCCAAATTCAAAGCTGTTGCAGGAGTCAAATTAACTGTGGCTTAATTTAAAGCCCCAGTAAAGTCCAAAAAAATAGTAAATTTTCACTGTTTATAACTCGAAAATATAACGGATAACCCATCACAACACACATATATAAAATCGGAGAAAACCCGAACGTGTCAGTTATTGCATTGATTCCATGATATACATGTGCGAAAATGCATGGAGAAGCCCGTCGATTTCAGGGACGCCATTGATCAAGACAACCTTCGTTATCGTTCATATATATTTGAACTAGGTCTTCGAGAAAGTCACATGATAACATTGCATCTCATTAGTGCTATGACATAGTACACAGGACTATTGTTTACACTTCCAATATTATGTCATCAGAGAGTAAGATTGCTCATTCTGAACCTGTTTTCTTATTTTGATGTAGTAAACTCTTCCTGTATTGATGATAAACGAATAAGCGACGATCAGTCTGTGTCGTCGTTGCTGTTTACAATGTCGATAAACTTAGTTTTTCAAGCCTAGAATGGGGACAAACGATCAAGTGAATGAAAGTTTTGTTTCGACGCATTGAATTATCACGTGGTGTTTACATCACTACTACGTCACTGCGGAGATTTACGACGAAAAGTCGGCTAATCGTTGGCAATCTTCGATGTAAACAAACAGATAATGCGACATGGTAGGATCTGTTCTAGTTTCAAAATTCCTTTTTCTGCCATTGACTGGAACTTTTACGAACTGCACCTTTATATATCGTTAAAGTCATAATAATCGCCATATTTTTACATGGTAAAAATGAAATTTACTTTTATTTTATAAACAGGCCTTTTTACATTTGGACTTTACTGTGACTTTAAGAAACTTGACTCTAAAAGGATAGAAAAAATTGTGGAAAAAGGAGAAAATGCTCCATTTCCCACGATGTTTTCAAAAGCTTTCTTCAGGGTCGTTAAAACTCAAGATTGTGTGGTAAAGAGTTGACTGTTTACCACACAATCCTTAGTTTTAACGAGCCTGAGAATGGAGCCTTTTGAAAACATTGTGGGAAAACAAGAAAATGCTGTAACCAGGATTTTCTCCTTTTCCTTCAATGTTTTCTCCCATTTCAAAGGCAAATACTATCATTTGAGCTACACTGAAGTTGTCATCTGCAAATGATTTCTATTTGGACTAGCCAACAATTTTGTCTTTTGGTAGAGAGTTATCAGTTTACCACACAATCCTGGGTTTTAACGACCATGAGGAAGAAGGCTTTTGAAAACATTGTGGGGAAAAGGAGAAAATGCTGGTAACCAGCATTTTCTCCTTTTCCCACAATTTTTTCTACTCTGTCTAAAACAAATCTCATCATTAGGGTCATGTGTACTTTTTCCTCTACAAATGCTTTTAATATGGATGAGTATAAAATTTGGTTGTACTGATATTTATGAAATTTAATTAGAATGTGTGTCTAGATGGTATTTTGGACAAGTTTACAAGTTAGGGTCTTGTTGGGTCAAAAAGTAGGTGTCTGTGACAAGTCGTAGAAAAGAGCCTCTTGTACAGTCTAGAAGCCACATTTTCAGTCTGAAACTCATGAAACTTGGTCAGAATGTTTTTCTAGATGATATCTTGGACAAGTGTAAAATTGGGTCCATAGGGTCAGAAAGAAGGTCACTCAGACAAATCTTATAAAAACTGTGTGTGCACTTTTGAGGCCACAGTTTTAGTCTGATACTCATGAAACTAGGTCAGAATGTTTGTCTTGATGATATGTTGTTTTAGTTTGAAACTGGGTCACTTTGGGTCAATAGGAAACTGGGCTAAATCTTAAAAAAAAAACTTTTGTGCAGTCCGGAGGCCACATTTTCAGTCATTATACTCATGCAACATTGTCAGAATATTTGTATTGATATATCTTGTACTATGTACAAAATATGTCATGTCAGTGAAAAAGTAGGCCATTAACACTAGTTTTTAGTACATCATCACAACCAGGATCTCTTCAGCTTTATCAATCCTAGATGACTTTACTCAGGAGAGTGCTATAGAGCCAATGGCCCTCTTGTATAGCTCATCTGAGCACAGTGCTCAATGTGAGGGTTTGTGATTGTGCTTTGGCTGTCATGTTTCATCTTGTGCACTGTGTTGTAAACAATCACCCTGTGTGCATACTAGAGGAAAGTTTGAAATTGGGTCAGGTACAGTCAAAACTCACAGGGACAAATCTTAGAAAAAACCTTGTAAGCACTCTAGAGGCAACATTTACTGTCAATACTCATTAAAATTTGTCAGGATGTGTTTCTAAATGATTTCTCTGACAAGTTTGAAATTAGGTCACATTGGTTCAAAAACTAGGTTACAGGAAAAAACTTTTAGCAAAACCTTGTGTGCACTGTAGAGGCCACAATTTCTGTCCAATCTTTGTAAATATTGGTAAGAATGTTTCTCTTGATCGTATCTTGGACAGATTTTATTAATGATGGGTTACGTCAGGTCAAAGAGTAGGTTACTGGTATAGAGGTCACATTTTCCATCCTATACTTGTGAAAGTTAATCAGAATGTTTGTCTTGTTAATATTTCATATATGTTTGAAATTGGGTCATGTCAGATAAAAAAGTAGGTCACATGGACAAATCTTAGAAAAATCTTATGTGTTCAGTAGAGGCCACATTTTCAGCCTAATACTAATGAAAGTTGGTCAGAACATTTGTCTTGACAATATCTTAGTATGAGATCAAAATTTGGTAATGTTGAGTCAAAAAGTAGGTCATCAGAACAAATCTCAGAAAAATCTTGTGTGTACCATAGAAGCCGTATTTTAAATCTGATGCTCATGAAACTTTACGAGAATGTTGATATTTCAGACATGCTTGAAATTTGGTCACAGTCAAGGTCAAAGAGTAGGTCATAAGGTCACTAGAACAAATCTTAGAAAAACCGTGTGTGCACTCTATAGGCCACATTATCAGCCGAATACCGTTAAAAACTGATCAGAATGTTGTCCTGATGATATCCGGGGTAAGTTGGGGTCAAATTGGGGTCAAATTGGGGTCATATCAGCTCAAAAAGTATATCACTGATAAATCGTAGAAAAAAACTTGTGTGCACTCAAGAGGCCTTATTTTCAGTCTGAGACGCATGAAATTTGATCAGAAATTTTGTTTTGATGATATTTATCTTGAATAAGTTTATAACTGGGTCACTATCAGTAAAAGTAGAAATAGGTCATCAACTCTCATGTGTTTACATCATCACAACCAGGATGTCGTCAACTTTATCAATGCTAGAGGAGTTTACTCAGGTGAGCACTTTAGGGCCGTTGGCTCTCTTGTTTTCTTTTTCAGTAATGATTAGGATTAGGTTGTAATCTTGAAATATATACCGATTGAAAATTTTAAATTTTCAACAAAATGAAAAACAAAAAACTGCGGAAAAAGGCAGTAGCCTGCAAGGTTACTTTTCACTATTTCTTTTCACATTGAGCCACAAAAGAGTTTCGATATTTCCATTCCAGTCAGCTATCTTGTTCAGAGTTTATCTTTTCTTAAACCATTAAGCGTCTTTCACGACTGTAATTGCCACCAGTATAGATCAAGATCAGGCTACACAAAATGTGCAGCCTGATCTTTATCTATACTGTTCGCTCTGCTGAAACACTCTAGACAAAAGCAACCATGAAAGTTTGATTATTTGGGTCTTTTTGCCACACTTAATATGAATGTTGGGTATATTTGGTGCTCTGAGGCTTAAGATATTTCTTGTTTTGTCTGGGCTTTTTCTCAACTGGACGTAGTTTCCATGATGTTCACGTGGGAAAACAGCCAGCGGCTTTGGAAGAATTTTTGTGAAAAGACTCCAGAGAAGCATGGATAGGTGTACTGGCAGCTTTGAAATAACTATAACAACATTGAAATAAAGTTTTAACACCATTATTCAAAAGGAACAACTCAGGTACTCATATCCACAGTAAAGAGAAAAGACCAAGATCAGCTTGAAGGTTTGTAGGGTCAGATCTTAATCTGCCCCTGTATAACCTTACATACCTCTTAACTCTTTGCCAAACGACACAATTTTAGACTGGTCCAAATTGAAAGCATTTGCAGACGACAGAATAAAAGTGACTGAAAATTTGAAATTTGTTTTGGGAAGGGAAGAAAACATTGTGGGGAAAGGAGAAAATGCTGGTTACCAGCATTTTCTCCTTTTCCCACAATATTTTCAGAAGGCTTCTTTCTCAGGGTCGTTAAAAGTCGGGATTGTGTGGTAAAGAGTTTACCTGCTAAATAATTTAAATGAAATCTTCAACCCGAAAGTAAAAAACCCAAGTTGTGCTATTACAAAGTTATCTTTTAAGGAAAAATTATTTCCTTATCGGACAGTGTAGGTCCAAGATCAGATTGCACATTCTGTGCAGTCTGATCTTGATCTTACACTGTCTCCAAAAGGTCCTCGAGTCATGCTTAGCTCCTAAGCTTTATCGCACGACTTAAATCTATAACAACAGGTGTAAATTTCAGTGAAAATTATTTATCATCAACGTTTCAGCTTACGCCTTCATCATTTGAGCCCCTGAAGTGCAGCCGGTAGCGTACAGAACTCAAGAATAGGGGGTTGCTGGTTCGATCCTCGGGTCGGCCAGTTTCTTTCCGAGGATTGATGATAGTCATTGCGACTGGATTCATTCCTCTCTCACCACTGATCATTGTTTCAACGATGATTATGTGGCAAAGCAGCCTGTGGCTTTGAAAGTATATAGAGTACTGGTAAAAGAAACTTCAGGAAAGCATGATTATATGAGAAAGCAGCCTGTGGCTTGGAAAGAATATTGTGCAGAGTATTGGTAAAAGAAACTCCAGGAAAGCATGGATAGGTGCACTGGCCGCCGCGATACAAATGATGTTGAAAACGGCGTTAAACACCATACAATCAATCAATCATTACGCCTTCATCAGGATGTTTACAGAATTAAAAGATCTTTTTGAAAGATATTTTTTGTTATCAAATGACAGAATTTTCAGTTTGTCCACTTTAAAGGCATTTGCAGATGTTAACAAATGAAATGTGGCTCAAAGGATAGGATTTGTCTGAAAGGATGTAAATCATTGTGGGAAAAGGGGAAAATGGTGGTCTTAATTTGTCAATTGCAAAATTTAATGGTTTTAAAGTGGACAGGTTTTAAAGTTTTTTTACTCAGAATTAATCCTTTACCTCACAATCCCAGGTTTTAATGACATTGATGAAGAACGCTTTAGAAAACATTGTGGGAAAAGAAAAAAATGCTGGTGACCAACATTTTCTCCTTTTTCCACAATGTTTTCAAATCTTTCATTTATACAATCTGAACCATTTGAACCACATCTAATTATGTCCTCTGCAAGTGCTTTGAATTTTGATGAGTTTAAAAGTTTACTGTCTTGTATAGACTTGAATTGAAGTCATTTTGTTTAGGGTTAAATTATGTAAACAGAGTGATGCAACATAACTTGATAAATCCTTTGCCAAATGATCTGGTTTTCCATGACCGTGAGGAAAAAAGCAGATAAAAGCATTGTCAGAAAAGGAGACAAATTAATGCTGGTAGATAGCATTTTCTCCTTTTCTCACAAGGATTTCTACCCTTTCCAACACAAATACCATCATTTTAGCCTTCGTTTTTTATTAGCAGATGCCTTCAATTTCGACAAGTCATAAACTTTGTCATTTGGTGAAGAATTAATGTCACAAGCCATATTGACCCGCTTCTGTAATAGCGGTTTGTAGACCTACAAAAACTATTTCAAAATATATAAAAGACAATCATAATATTAGATTTTGAAGGAAAGCTTGGGACAATGATATTTTATGGGTAAAACATTGTAGGAAAAAGAAGTGATGGCTTGCAACAGGGAATCCCCTCCTCTTCACACAATATATCTAAGGCTGTCAGGTGGAAGAATCAAAGACAGCACTAAGTTTCATTGTATAGTTGATTAGTTAATTACAGTAAGCTTTTACCAACAATACAGGTTCTAGAGACCCACCAGAAGAAACTGTACAGAAAACAATTGGGGAAAAGGAGAAATGCTGGTAACTACACTACCGAAGGCGAATGCAATAATTTTTACTGTATTTAAATTGTTGTCTGCACTTGCTTTTGATTTTGGATTAGTAGACCATTTTGTCATAGATCTAGTGAAGAGTTAATCTGTTACCAAATAACAAAATTTAAGACTAGTCCAGTTTGAAAGCATTTGCAGACAACAAACTAAATGTTACTCAAAACATGAAATTTGTCTTCCAATGGGTAGAAAACATTGGGGGAAAAGGAGAAAATGCTGGATACCAGCATTTTCTCCTATTCCCACAATTTTTTCTAAAGCCTCCTTTCTCAATGTTGTTAAAAGTCGGCATTGTGCTGTAAAGGGTTAAGTTGTTATCTGCACTTGCTTTTGATTTTGGACGAGTCTGAGGAAGAAGTCTTTTGAAAACATTAGGGGAAAAGGAGAAAATGCTAGTAACCAGCATTTTCTCCTTTTCCCACAATGTTTTCTGCTCTATCAAGGAAAATTGAGTCATTTTTGTCACTTTAATTTTGTCGTCTGCAATTGCTTTCAATTTGAACAAGTCCAAAGTTTTGCTGTTTGGTAATGAGTTAACTCTTTACCAAATGACAAACCTTTAGACTGACCCAATTTGAAAGCATTTGCAGTCGACAAATTAATTCTTGCTCAAATGGCAAGTCTTGTCATTCACAGGATAGAAATCATTGTGGGAAAAGGAGAAAAAGGTGGTTACCGCCATTTTCTCCTTTTTCCACAATATTTTCAAAATCCTCCTTTCTTATGGCTGATAAAACTCAGGATTGTATAATTAAAGGTTTAGCAAGAAGTAAAAAAGTAACAGTTTGAATCCTTGAACGACTATTCTGTCTTTCTCTAGGAGTCACTGAACTAAACAGTCCTTGACCAACTTATTTTCATTGAGCGGATTTTTCTTCTTCACCGACTTATGTCGGTCAGGTGACCTTAATTCACCCCCCTTCGATAGTAACAGTTTGTCTGTAGCAGGAGAGGGAAATAGAAATTGCTTACTCATTGGAGATGTTGTACATTTTGTATGATTTAAGCATTAAACCTTAAAGTTTAGAGCAATTACTTCTTATGTTTTATTTTTTGAATCTATAGGAAAGAAAATAGAAAATGAGATAAACTACATGTAGACCACTTGCTTTTATTTGGGAAAATAATGGTAAAATCGATCAAAAGAATGGCATGCCATGGTTTGTGAATATTCATCAGTTTTGTACTATTTTTAGCAATATATTGAGGTAAGTCACGTGAAACATAGTGTGTTTGGTCGAATTACACACACCCCCAGTCAGACGACTAGACTTGCCACAAATAATCAGTAATAAAGTAAACAAAGGGCTTATCTGATTCAGTATGTTTTAACGCAGTGTTTAACATTGTTATATTGCGTTGACCAGTGCACCTATCCATGCTTTTGTCAAGTTTCCTTAATCAGTATGTCTTAAAGTATTCTTCCCAAATCACTGGCTGCTTTCTCACAGAACGATTAACAGCACAATAACCAGCGGTGAGAGAGGAATGAATTATTGGAAATTGGCTGAACAAGGTATTTGAACCATTAACTCCCTGTTTTCAAGTCCCATACACTTCTGACTGCGCTGCCTGGCTGAGCTTAAATAGAGGACATCGGCTAGACTGCTATAGTTAATGTTTTTCTTTAATTTTTCCTTCCTATATGATGTGGATGCCTTTGAAGGCAAAGAAGTCAAACGCTAAATTGTTTTTCACAATACATGCAGTTACTAACAACTTACATTGGGTATGGGATCACTGTAGATTGAAGATACCTTTAAATAATTGACCATTCTGGTGTTTTGTACTTTTGGTCACAAATCATTTAATGGCACTTAAAAACTTGCAATTGACCTATTTTAACATCTGCATATAACTGAGCTGGTTCCCAGTTAATATAAACATAATTATGAAGAAAAGGCTTTTTCAGGTCAGGAATGAGTCAGTTCTGTTAATGATATGCGCTAAAATATCTCAATTGGAAACTTGTCTAACTTCTCTAAATGGCAAAAAAGGCTTCTTCGGCTATGTAATTTTTATTGATATTGAAACCTTGTCCTTTGCTATGTCAGAAAATACTGGTACGTGGAATTTTCCCCAAAAATAGGGAATTGTTACAAAGTCAGTCCTAGATGAAACACTGACCATACAGTTTATTTACATAAATTTTTTTGATAGTCAGGATGATATTACATCTTTACCAAACGACAAAATTTTGGACGTGTCCATATTTAAAGATGCATTTTTACTCATTTCATCCAGTTTTGTAACCAATTTTATCTTTATTTTATGAAATTATAATCATTCATGTACCTTCGTGCCAAATGTTGCCCCCTGCCGGTTGCAAGGTTGCACAGATTACAACGGATAGAAATGCATTTCATTCTATTGCGGCTAGCCATAGACATAACAACCTCAGTTTCCGGTTTAAATCGAAGACAAATCCCTGGCGTCTCTTTATCCCATACACCTTAAATCGATTTTTATTTAAGTTTACACGGCTATCTAGATTCTACACACTGTAAAGTTTTAACAGCATTTGTTTACTCTTTGGCTGTAAGGGTGCATCTTTAAAGCCTTTACTTACAATAATCTAAATGCTGCACAAATTTGAACTATTTTTCTTTGAAGGGTAGAAAACATTGTGGGAAAAGGGGAAAATGCTGGTTACCAGCATTTTCTCCTTTTCCCACAATGTTTTCAAAAGTCCTTTTCCTTGGGGGTCATTAAAATTTGGGATTGTGTGGTAAAGGGTTAATCCTTTAACACACAATCACAAGTCTTAACGACATGAAGAAAGAAAGCTTTTTGAAAGACTGGGATAAGAGAAAATGCTGATAACCAGCATTTTCTCCTTTTCCCACAATATATTCTGCCCTTCCAACAACAAATCTCAATTTTTGAGTCACAATTATTTTCTTGTTTTTAAATGTTTGAACAAGTCTGAAAATGTTTTGGTCAGGTTAAGTCAAATAGTCAAAATAGTCAAATAGAGAAATATATACTGAAGCAAAGAAGAAGGAACCGCTTGTTATGAACAATTTCTTCTATTGCTTTGGTGTTTTCTGCTGCCATAGGAAAAAAAGTTGCCATATCGGAAAAATCTGTCTCTGAAGTGTATTTAGTTTTTCCCGCAGCAGGTCAGGCAAGCTAGTCTATACATTGTATTGTATTTTCCCTCCAATACTGTAGTAGACTGGAATGAGGTCAGAGACGGGTCAGGGCAGTTTGACCTAAAGCAGTTCAAATATTGATTAGTTCATATATTTTCTTTTGTCAAATTTAAAATCCTTAAATTTAAGCCAATTTTAGGCTTACGAAACTTTTTTTCTAAATTTAAAGGCTTGAAAATTAGCTGTGTTTATACACATATACAGTGATGATGCAATATTACTGCAGACTTGTCTAGAGAAGTATGAAATAAATATTTGTTTGCTATCGGATGACGTAGGTTTGTAGTAGTAATCAGGCAGGAACACGTGAGTTTGGTCTATATTTAGGGTTGTAATGCAGTATGTTTTTAAAATCAGTGAGGTAAATCGGTTCTCAGAAGAACTGAGAAGTTACTTGCAAGAGACTGAGCATTATAAGCAGAAAGATTTTGTCGTACAATTACATAGCCATTTTAAAAGTGCTGAAATTGTTCGTATTTAGATCTATTTAAGTTTTAGAGACAAGAATTTATTCTATAAACGAAAGGGTACAGAAATAATTATTCGTATTTGCTGAAACATTTTGAAATGATGAAACAATAATTTGTGTTGGTTACTTTGGTTGGTTACTTTGACTATCAATAGTGATCATGCCACTTAGACCTACCTCGTACAGTTTCCGATTGCTCCAGGAAAAGCAAAAAAGACTTAAGAAAAGGACGAGAAATCTGTCAAAAAGTTTGACAGATCTTGATGGACAATTCGGAGATATTGAGGAGTTTTTGACTCCAATAAGAGATGTCAAAGAGGTGACCTTGGTATTCGATACTGCAGACGGGCAGTCAAAGTTTGTGCTGAATGAAATTTGCGGAAGGTATATTAGTCATTATGCTGTTTGTTTCTTGCTTGTTTGTTTTTGTTGCATGCTCAACATGTGAACTGTGGTAGACAAATATCTTTCAACTTGTAATAAACTGCTTTTTGCAAAAATGTTTGCTTAACTCTTTACCACACAATCCCGAGTTTTAACGACCCTCGGGTAGAAGCCTTTTGAAAACATTGTGGGAAAAGGAGAAAATGCTGATAACCAGCATTTTCTCCTTTTCCCACAATGTTTTCTATCCTATCTAAGACAAATTTCATCATTTGAGCCACATCTATATTGTCGTCTGCAAATGCTTTCAATTTTGATAAGTCTAAAAATTTGTTGTTTGGTAAAGAGTTCGGTAGAACTTGCTTGTAGTCACTGATTTCCCTCTTTATCGCAATGTTTTGACAATTATTCATGCATTAAATTTTAATTCATCATTTTTGATACGTAACCAGTGTCTGTTTTCACCAACAGTCCTAAATAGTATTCCTAGTATTACCGTAGGTTTAGACAGTAACAGTTTCTGATTGGCTAAACCAATTAGAAACTGTGTTACTGTCATATTTAGAAAATTCTCCAGAGTACGACTGAGAATGCTTATATGAGTGGTTCTATCCATCTTGAAGATTAAAGGCCCAGTAGCTGCCAAAAGTAAACAGTGCAGGTATTGAAATATATTTAAATTTATATCGTACCATTTAAAAGTATGGAAATATATGTGAAGATGACAATCTGTTACTGTGCCAGTGGTCCAAGTGTTAGTCACTGGCAGTAAAAAATGAATTTTAAAGCCAGGTAAAAAGTTAACAAAAGATAGAGCAACTTGGCAACTTTTATTTTAGTTTTAAATTCATTTCTCTCCCAGCAACTAAGACTAGGACCAGTGGTATAATAACAGATTGTCATCTTCACAATAATTTTCATACTTTTTATTGGTATGATTTAAAGTCCATTGCATTTTAACACCTGCATTGCCTACTTTTCGCCACTTCTGCACCTTTAATGTTTCATTCTTGTAGTAAACAGGATTTTGGAGAAATCAAACTAGATATATGTAAAGAATGTTTGTGTTTTTTTGCACAGGATGGGAGGGGTCATGTTGACACTGTATTCATAGGATCCTTGATTCTGATTGGCTGTTGTGAAGGAATTTCCCATGTTGCTGTAAACATTATTTAACCCTTTACCACACAGTCCCAACTTTTAACGACCCTAAGAAAGAAGCCTTGTGAAAATATGGTAGGTAAAGGAGAAAATGCTGGTAACATTTTCTCTGGTAACCAGCATTTTCTCCTTTTCCCACAATGTTTTCTAACCTTCTCAAAATAAATTTCTGTTTTTCAGTCACATTTATTTTGTCTTCTGCAAATGCTTTCAATTTGGATCAGTCTACAATTTTGTTGTTTGGTAAAGAGTTAAAGTTCACAAAAACAAGATCTATCCCATATACTTTATGGACCATATTGACAAACTCTGTACTCATAAGATCCCTGATTCTGATTGGCTGTTTTAACCCTTTACTACACAGTGACGCCTTTTGACGCCCCCAAAAAAGAGGCCTTTTGAAAACATTGTGGGAAAAGGAGAAAATACTGGTAACCAGCATTTTCTCCTTTTCCCACAAAGTTTTCTACCCTATCAAAGAAAAGTTGTGTCATTTGAGCCACTATGAAATTGTCGTCTGCAAATGCTTTCAATTTGGATAGATCTTAAATTTTGCCATGTGGTAAAGGGTTAAGGAATTTCCCATGTTGCTGTAAACATCATTGAAAGTTCACAAACACAAAATCTATCTCCTTTACTTTATGGACCATGTTGACCAACTCTGTACTTGTAAGATCCCTGATTCTGATTGGCTTATTCTGAAGGAATTTCCCATGTTGCTGTAAACATCATTGAAAATTCACAAAAACAAAATCCTTCCCTTTTCCTTTGAACTTGTGGTTATTTTTCAGCTTTCAAGTCAGAAATGGGTGCCAACAAAGGTGTTTACTAGTACCACTTGCACAAGTTTTTGGATGTTCTAAACCTATACTATAATAAATACAGATCAGACTGGACCACTCTGTCCTATTTTGTATGATGCTATGAACTATTTAACATTGAATTTGTAATATTATGGCCTTTTATTTCTGAATGAAAATATCCCATGTCACATAAGGTTGAAAAAACGTCTACTAGTATATAGGTCAGTTGGTAAAAATGAAAATAGTCCAAGTCTCTTGATGAAATGTAAATAAATCAATCAGAAGTGAAATGGTCATCATAGAAAAATAATTTAGGTCACTGGCGTAGCCGCTTTATTCTTGGGATGCATGTTCACTCAGATTTATTTATATTGTGATGTTACTTTTAAGTCTGCTTTATTTGAATGGCCCAGGAGTCCCTGGTTCAATTTCTGAGCTTGCCTAAATTCTTTCCAAGGATGGACGATATTCATTGCTACAGGATTTATTTCTCTTCACCACTGTACATTGTTTTGGCAATTTCAACCTTTAGAGCAGCAAATAAACCAAACAAACATTTTTAATTTCAAAGTAAGGCCCCAAAAATTGCACTAATTATCATGGTGGCTTTTGTGTAGAGTTTCACCAGAGCGGAAAGTGTAGATCAAAGATTAGACTGCATGTTTTGTGCAGTCTGATCTTGATCTACACTGGCCGCAAAGGCAATCATAGTAGTGAAAGGTGTGCAAAGGGTTAATATATAGGGAAAAGCAGGTTACAAGATGTATAGCTTACACTGTTTTTTGTCACCTAGGTCTGCTACTGATGGGGGATAGTTTCTACAATTGATGGTTAGAAAGGGATCTAGGGATCATAAATTGTCAGAGGTCTGTTCATTTGAACCAATTTCAAACTTGGTACTGCAAGATGGGTACATTCTTGAAGGACGTAAAATTTGTCATTTGGAAAAAAGTGAAAGGGAAAGGATTGATTGATTGATTGTATGGTGTATAACGCCGTTTTCAACATTATTTCAGTTATATATCGCGGTGACAAGGTCACCTATCCATACTTTCCTGGAATTTCTATTACCAGTACTCCGCACAATATTCTTTCCAAGCCACTGGCTGCTTTCTCACATAACCATCGTCAAAACAATGGTCAGCGGTGAGAAAGGAATGAATCCTGTCGCAATGAGTATAATCGATCCTTGAAAAGAAATTGGCCCCAAGCCGGGGATCAAACCAGCGACGACCCCCCCCCCCCCCCCCCCCCCCCCCCCGCGCGCGCACTCAAGTCCTGTATGCAACAGACTAAGTTACAGGGGCTCAGCAAAGGAGCTTTATCTCCTACATTATAAGCAATATTGTTCAATAATAATTTAATTTCATAAGGATTTTTAATGGGGTAGGTTTAAGTTTTAAAGTGTCTAGCAAAGCGTTGCCAAAATGTAAGATGGACAATTTGGTATTAACCCCTTACCACACAATCACGACTTTTAATGTCCAAGAGGAAGAAAGCTTTTTGAAAATATTGCGGGAAAAGAAGAAAATGCTGGTAACCAGCATTTTCTTCTTTTCCCACAATATTTTTTAACCACTGAAAGACAAATTTTAATTTTCTAATCACATTTAATTTGTCATCTGCAAATGCTTTCAATTTGGACCAAGCTAAAATTTTGTCATGTGGTAAAAAAAGAGTTAAATTCATAAATATAGGCATGACATGTCACCGTAATGTAATTTTCTAGTTCACCTGCTCTGATTTGTTATGATGGTTCAAAACAAGGGTTTTCTCAGTAGTTGACAAATTAAGTGCAATTTAATTTGTTGCTATGGGCAAAACCAGTCACTTTCAGTTCAGTACGCAACACTTAAGTTAGCACTGTAACCTCCAAAAATAGATCTGTACAAAGAGATAATGTCATAGTACTTGATGAATGATGATAAATGTGATAATGACTATATTGCATTGTGCACTTCCTCTTGATATGATCATATTGTATCTATATCCCACACGACAAGAATTTAGACTTGCTCAAATTAAAAACATTTTGCAGATGAAACTTGAAATAAGGTTTAGATGACGGGATTTGTCCTTTAAAGTATAGAAAACATTGTGGGAAAAGGAGAAAATGCTGGTTACCAGTGGTTACCAATGTTTTCTTAATGCTTTATTCTTTAGGGTCATCAAAACATAGGATTCTTAGATACAGGGTTAACTCTTTCCATACTACAGGCGACATCAGAAGATTTTATGAACAGTGTAGATCAAGATCAGACTGCATAGAAAGTGCAATCTGATCTCTGATCTGAGCTGTCCACTGCTTTATTCTAGAGTATGACAGAACTGTCTCTTGATCTTGCAGGGGAACTGTAGCCTCTGAGAAATTGCTATTTATTCAGTAATGAAAGTGTGCTGTACAGTGACAGTATATCTTAACTTGTCCACAGCAACAGCTACTGATTTGTATTGGATTATTGAACGCAATTTTAACAGCTTGTGTCATAATCATGGCAGTCAGTGCATATACGCATGTGTTTCCTGGCTTTCCCACACCATTATTCACACAGCTTTCTTTCCAAGCAACTTTTCTCAAGTGCATCAGGGGTGAGAGGCAAAAAATCACCAAAAAGAAAGTATGCTCAACTGTGTATTGGCCCAGCAACCACCAGGTCACGCTAACCACTGAGCTACCCTGCCGGGCACGGTTACTGATTGAATAACATTCTATCAGATTATCCAAGGTTTTTGTGACCTTGAAGTATAAAGTGTTTTTGAGCCAGCATTTTCTCTTTTTCCCCCACAATGTTTTGTACCTTTTAGACATAAAATACCTGGCTCGATACTCAGCTTGGCTAAATTCTTTCAGAGGATTGATGATAGTCATTTGTACAGGATTGAAGCCCTTTGAAAACAATGTGGGAAAGGGAGGAAATGGTGGTAACCAGTATTTTCTCCTTTTCCAGCAATGTTTTTATTTTACCCTATCAATCTCAAAGACTAATGCCATCATTTGAGTCACATTTAAATTGTCATCTGCAAATGTTTCGAATTTGAACAAGTCTACATTTTGTTTTTCTCTTTAGGTAAAGAGGTGAGACTTAAAGTACAAGGGCTCTGTATAAATTTGGGACAAACTTTATACTAAACCACAAAATTTAGCCACAGCGGAAATCAAAAGCATTTGCAGACGGAAATCAAAAGCATTTGCAGGAAATCAAAAGCATTTTACAGAGAACAAATAAAAGGTGACTCAGATAGTGCACTTTGTCTGTTAAATAGTACAAAACATTGTGGAAAAAGGATAAAATGCTGATTACCAGCATTTTTAACTTTTCCAACAATGTTCTCAGAAGCCTTCTTTCTCAGGGTTGCTAAATCTTGGGATTGATTGGTGGAGGCTCAGCCAGCAAATGCACAAACATTGCTGCAGCAGGATAGGAATATATGGAAAGTTTACACAGGAAAGTAAAGAGTTATAGCTCCCATTTCTTTACTACCACATGGTAGTCATTATTGGTTGCTTTGTGGGTTAGAAAACAAAGCTTGTTTGTGATTGGTCGAGGTTCTAAATTGAAAGTCGGTGAATTGTTACAAGAGATTGGATTGGTTATTGGATATTATGTAGTGACACACTTTTTATTCAGTTGATTGGGGTCAGTAACTTGAGTGTAATCATGTCTGTAATATATATATTTTGTTCTCACGTGATGGGATAAACAAGAATTTATTACAATCTGGAGTTAGTGAACAGTTTTAGAAAGACGGAACTTGCATCTGACAAGATAACTTTGATGAATCCGGTCATGTTTTCCAATTTGAGTGTATTTAGCTGGAGATAGTGAATTTCTCATACTTACAGTGAACTTCAGGTTAAAAATGTCATTGTAACATAATTGAGACCAATTATGGTTCTCTCCTTGTTCACAATGCCCTTTGAGAACTTCAATACTTTTGATAGAGTTGGGACATTTAGTGAGGTGGTTTGTCCGAAACCTAAAGGGCACGTGGACCAGGGCTGTGAACTTGTGCTTACAGGTCAGGATGGCCTGACTTCACAGTTTATGCTTGGAGAAGTGTGTGGAAGGTTGGTTAAGAAACTAATTTCTTGTCTTTTAAACTCTATACCTAACAACAGGATTTTAGCCTCTACCAAATTGAAAGCATTTGCAGATGACAAATGCAGCTCGGAAAAAAGATTTTGTCTATAAAATGGTACAAAACAATGTGGGGAACAGAAAAAGTGCTGGAAACTAAAATTTTTTCCCTTTTCCACATTGCTTTCAAAAGCCTTCCTCCTCAGGATTGTAAGAACATGAAATTGTTATTTAAAAGATTAATTGATATTCATGAATATGATCGTCGTTATACTGATAAATTGTTTATTGAATTTCGTGAGCTTGGGAAGAAGGCTTTGGAAAACAATGTGGGAACAGATGAAAATACCAGAAATACTGATAACCAGCATTTTAAACTCTTTACCACTCGACAAAATTGTTGGCTTGTCCAAATTGAAAGCGTTTGTAGACGACAATTTAGATGTGGCTCAAATGATGGAATTTGACTCTGATAGGGTAGAAAATGTCGTGGGAAAAGGAGAAAATGCTGGTTACCAGCATTTTCTCCTTTTCCAAGAATGTTTTTGACCCTTTACCACACGACAAAATCTCCGAACTGTCCAAATTGAAGGCATTTGCAGATGACAATTCCAATGTTGCTCAAATGATGCACCTTTTCTTTGATAGGGTAGGAAACATTGTGGGAAAAGGAGAAAATGCTGGTTCCCACAATGTTTTCAGAAGGATTTTTCCTGAGGGTCGTTAAAGTCTGCATCGAGTGTTAAAGGGTTAAGGGTCAAAATGAAAAAAGACATTCTAGGTTAGCACCAAAGATGCAGCTATTGCAATTTCGAAGCAGTTTTTATCAGAATATCTGGCAAAAAAGCTTGCCGTATGGATCCAAGATCAGACTGCATGTTATGAACAGTCTGATTTTGATCCAAATTGTCTCCATAGGGCCTAACACAAAAATATCTGATTTTGATCCAAATTGTCTCCATAGGGCCTAACACAAAAATATCTGTGTTTAGAGTTTCGGTCCGAGATGCTGTTGGTAGGGTAGGTAGGGATTTTTTTTCCCCAGAAACTTGTACCGAAACCACACCCGACAGATCTTTTTTTTCCCCCAATCATAGCGTAAAAAGTTTAGGGTCGGCAGCATTTTCTTGGTAGGGTAGGGAAACCCTAAACACAGATATTTTTTTTTTAGGCCTAGGCAAAAGTTGATAAATCAGGGTTCAGCTCCGCTAGGGTCATTAACCCTTTACCACACTATCCCTACTTTTAACAACCCTTAGGAGAAAGATGTTTGAAAACATTGTTGGAAAAAGAGAATATGCTGGTAATCAGCATTTTCTCCTCTTCCCCACATTATTTTCCTCCCTTTACCGCACATCAAAATCGTGGACGTGTTCCAAAGCATTTCCAGATGACAAACTAGGTGTGGATTAATTAAAGAAACTGTGTTTTAAAGGGAAGAAAACATTGTGGGAAAAGAAAAGAAAACACTCGTTACCAACATTTTCTCCTTTTCCCCACAATGTTTTCTAAAGCTTTCTTCCTCAGGGTCGTAAAAACTCAGGATTGTGTGGTAAAGGGTTAACTCTTTGCCAAACAACAAACTTTTGGTCTTGTCCAAATTGAAAGCATTTGCAGACGACAACCAATATGTAAATTAAAACATAAAATTTGTCTATCGTAAGGTAGAAAATATTGTGGAAAAAGGAGAAAATGGTTGTTAGCAGCATTTTCCCCATTTTCCACATTGTCTTCAAAAGCCCTCCTCTTTAGGGCCGTTAAAAGTCGGGATTTTGTTGTAAAGAGTTACAAGACAAGTTCCATCATTTGAACAATATTTAATTTGTTATCTGGAAACACTTTCAATTTGGATGAGCCTTAACCCTTTACCAGACAACAAAATTATAGACTCGTCCAAATTCAGAGCTTTTTCAGACAACAAATTCAAAATTAATGATTCAAACGATGAAATTCGTCTCTGATTGAGTAGAAAACATTGTGGGAAAAGGAGAAAATGCTGGTTACCAGCATTTTCTCCTTTTCCCACAATGTTTTCAAAAGCCTTCCTCGCCAGTCCCCAGGGTCATTTTCACTCGGGATTGTGTTGTAAAGTTAAATTTTTATGACAAATGGGTCATGTTGGGTCAAAAACTAGGTCACTAGGTCAAATCTTAGAAAAACCTTATATACGCTCTAGAAGCCACATTTTCTGTTCAAAACTCTTGAAAGTTTGTCAGAATGTTTGTCTTAATGATACTTGAGACGAGTTAAAAAATGGGTCATGTCCGGTCATAAACTAGGTCACTAGGGCAAATCTTAGAAAAATCTTGTGTACGCTCTAGAGGCCACATTTTCAGTCCAAAACTCTTGAAAATTGGTCAGAATATTTGTTTTGATGGTATCTCGAACGAGTTTGAAAATGGGTCATGTCCGGTCAAAAACTAGGTCACTTGCAGGGGTCAAATTTAACTTTTTTTTCAACTAGCAAAAATTTGCTAGTGACCATTTTTTCTACTAGCCAAAATCAATTTTGTACTAGCAATATTTTAACCCATTGCCACTCAGTCCCGTGTTTTAACGTCTCTGAAATGAGAAACTTAATGAAAACATTGTGGCAAAAGGAGAAATTGCTCATAATGAGCAATTTCTCCATTTCCCACAATGTTTTCTACATTATTAGAGAATTAACTTTCCTTTGTACCAAATGCAGATGCTTTCAATTTGGGAGAGTCTAAATATTGTTGAGTGGGTCTCCTCTGTTTGCTCATACAATATTTTATAGCTCAGACTCTACACATTCTGCATGGCAAAGAAATATCCTTTGTTTGGACAAACTGTTTGATCATTAATTTATATTAAATAAATATTCCGGCGATGTCACGGAATCCGGCCTATTGCCAAAAAAACTGGATATTTTCCTCTCAGCGAGGCAATGCAGACGTATAAACAACGTCAGAATCGTCTACGCGCTTTAAATATCGGATACATGTATTTACAATATCGCAACAAGCGTCTCTACGAATACCGGTCACGTGGTCGGTGATACTCTCAAAGGATAGTTTTACATCGCATACAGCAATTCAGTGTACACGAAAAACGATCGCATTTATGGATTAATTCAGATTTTTAAGCGGTAGGTTTGCCCATTTTCCGGCGCACTCGCAAATTATTTCGAGTGCTAGAATTTGGCACTCGCATTTTTTCATTTCAGCTCGCATTTTGCGAGTTTGCAACCGTTAAATTTGAACCTTGACTTGGTCAAATCTTAAAAAACCTTGTGTACGCTCTAGAAGCCACATTTTCTATCCAAAATTCTTGAAAGTTTGTTAGAATGTTTGCCTTGATGATTTCTCGAACTTGCTGGAAAATGGGTCATGTTGGGTCAAAAACTAGGTCACTATGTCAAATCTTAGAAAAACCTTGTGTACGCTCTAGAGGCCACATTTTCAGTCCAAAACTCCTGAAAGTTAGTCAAAATGTTTGTCTTGATGATATCTCGAACGAGTTTGAAAATGGGTCATGTCGGGTCAAAAACTAGGTCACTAGGTCAAATCTTAGAAAAACCTTATGTACGCTCTAGAAGCCACATTTTCTGTTCAAAACTCTTGATAGTTGGTCAGAATGTTTGTCTTAATGATACTTGAGACTAGTTCAAAAATGGGTCATGTCCGGTCATAAACTAGGTCACTAGATCAAATCTTAGAAAAACCTTGTGTACGCTCTAGAGGCCACATTTTCAGTCCAAAACTCTTGAAAATTGGTCAGAATGTTTGTTTTGATGATATCTCGAACGAGTTTGAAAATGGGTCATGTCCGGTCAAAAACTAGGTCAAATCTTAGAAAAACCTTGTGTAAGCTCTAGAAGCCACATTTTCTATCCAAAATTCTTGAAAGTTAGTTAGAATGTTTGCCTTGATGATATCTCAGACGAGTTCAAAAATGGGTCACGTCCGGTCAAAAACTAGGTCACTAGGTCAAATCTTAGAAAAACCTTGTGTACGCTCTAGAGGCCACATTTTCAGTCCAAAACTCCTGAAAGTTAGTCAGAATGTTTGTCTTGATGATATCTCGAACGAGTTTGAAAATGGGTCATGTCCGGTCAAAAACTAGGTCACTAGGTCAAATCTTAGAAAAACCTTGTGTAAGCTCTAGAAGCCACATTTTCTATCCAAAATTCTTGAAAGTTAGTTAGAATGTTTGCCTTGATGATATCTCAGACGAGTTCAAAAATGGGTCACGTCCGGTCAAAAACTAGGTCACTAGGTCAAATCTTAGAAAAACCTTGTGTACGCTCTAGAAGCCACATTTTCTATCCAAAATTCTTGAAAGTTAGAATGTTTGCCTAAATGATATCTCAGACGAGTTCAAAAATGGTTCATGTCCGAAAATTGGTCAGAATGTTTGTTTTGATGATATCTCGAACGAGTTTGAAAATGGGTCATGTCCGGTCAAAAACTAGGTCACTAGGTCAAATCTTAGAAAAACCTTGTGTAAGCTCTAGAAGCCACATTTTCTATCCAAAATTCTTGAAAGTTAGTTAGAATGTTTGCCTTGATGATATCTCAGACGAGTTCAAAAATGGGTCATGTCCGGTCAAAAACTAGGTCACTAGGTCAAATCTTAGAAAAACCTTGTGTACGCTCTAGAGGCCACATTTTCAGTCCAAAACTCTTGAAAGTTGGTCAGCATATATGTCTTGATTATATCTTGGACGAGTTTGAAAATGGATCATGTCCGGTCAAAAACTAGGTCACTAGGTCAAATCTTAGAAAAACCATGTATATGCTCTAGAGGCCACATTTTCAATCCTATACTCATGAAACTTGGTCAGAATGTTTGTCTTGATTATATCTTGGACGAGTTTGAAAATGGGTCATGTCCGGTCAAAAACTAGGTCACTAGGTCAAATCTTAGAAAAACCTTGTGTACGCTCTAGAGGCCACATTTTCAGTCCAAAACTCTTGAAAGTTGGTCAGCATATATGTCTTGATTATATCTTGGACGAGTTTGAAAATGGATCATGTCCGGTCAAAAACTAGGTCACTAGGTCAAATCTTAGAAAAACCATGTATATGCTCTAGAGGCCACATTTTCAATCCTATACTCATGAAACTTGGTCAGAATGTTTGTCTTGATTATATCTTGGACGAGTTTGAAAATGGGTCATGTCCGGTCAAAAACTAGGTCACTAGGTCAAATCTTAGAAAAACCTTGTGTACGCTCTAGAAGCCACATTTTCTGTTCAAAACTCTTGATAGTTGGTCAGAATGTGTGTCTTAATGATACCTGAGACTAGTTAAAAAATGGGTCATGTCCGGTCATAAACTAGGTCACTAGGTCAAATCTTAGAAAAACCTTGTGTACGCTCTAGAGGCCACATTTTCAGTCCAAAACTCTTGAAAATTGGTCAGAATGTTTGTTTTGATGATATCTCGAACGAGTTTGAAAATGGGTCATGTCCGGTCAAAAACTAGGTCACTAGGTCAAATCTTAGAAAAACCTTGTGTACGCTCTAGAAGCCACATTTTCTATCCAAAATTCTTGAAAGAATGTTTGCCTAAATGATATCTCAGACGAGTTCAAAAATGGTTCATGTCCGAAAATTGGTCAGAATGTTTGTTTTGATGATATCTCGAACGAGTTTGAAAATGGGTCATGTCCGGTCAAAAACTAGGTCACTAGGTCAAATCTTAGAAAAACCTTGTGTAAGCTCTAGAAGCCACATTTTCTATCCAAAATTCTTGAAAGTTAGTTAGAATGTTTGCCTTGATTATATCTTGGACGAGTTTGAAAATGGGTCATGTCCGGTCAAAAACTAGGTCACTAGGTCAAATCTTAGAAAAACCTTGTGTACGCACTAGAGGCCACATTTTCAGTCCAAAACTCTTGAAAGTTGGTCAGCATATATGTCTTGATGATATCTCGAACGAGTTTGAAAATGGGTCATGTCCGGTCAAAAACTAGGTCACTAGGTCAAATCTTAGAAAAACCATGTATATGCTCTAGAGGCCACATTTTCAATCCTATACTCATGAAACTTGGTCAGAATGTTTGTCTTGATGATTTCTTGGACCAGTTTGCAAGTGGATCATTTTGGGTCAATAACTAGGTCACTGAGTTAAATCTTCAAAAAACCTTTTTGTCATAATATCTCAAAATAGATTGAAAATGGGTCATGTTTGGTCAAAAGACTCAGGTGAGTGACTTCAGGGCCATCATGGCCCTCTTGTTTAACTCTTTACCACATGACAGTATTTTAGACTGGTCTAAACTGAAAACATTTGTAGACAGTAAGTTATATGTAGCTCAAATGATTGGGTTTGTTTCTTAAAGAAAAGAAAACTTTTGGGAAGAAGGAGAACATGCTGGTTATCAGTATTTTTTCCTTTTCCCACAATTTTTTGAAAAACTCCACCTTCTTGAAACTTTACATGTGGAGAGACAACAATATGGCAGTGCTGTATATTCCTTCGGCCAAAGTTCATGGCCGGTGAGCTCAGTGGTTAGTGTATCTGTTTGGTTGCGAGTTCGATACCCGGTTGTGGGAAACTTTCTTTATTCTGACCTTTTGCCTATCACATCTGATGCATGTGAGAAAAATAATCAGTGGCTTGGAAAGATGGTTGTGTCAGTACTGGCGTGAGAAAGCCAGGAAACACATGCAAAGTTGCACTGACCACCATGATATGACCTAAGCTGTTAAAACAGTATTAAACTTCAATACGAATCAAAACCAAATACCGTATTTCACCTAATAAACGCTCCCTCCCTAATAGTAGCGCTCCCCCACTATATTACTTGCTCCAGAGGCCTCCGGACAACCCCCACCCACACCCAACCTTACCTGAAAGTCGGCGACTGGAGTGACAAACTTCCAAAAGCAAGGTAACTTCACTAAAACGCAGACTGATGAAATTTATTGATGACATATATCTTTTAAATAAACTTACCGGTGTGGCATTGACATAATCCTAATTACATGTACTTCACAAATCGATGTTGTTTACGCCGGACTATCCGAATATACATACACTTCCAATACCATTATAAACTTCTGGTAACACAAAATTTGTCAACTTACGTTAATAAAAAAAACTTTAAAAAGTATCAAAAACTAGTGTTCCATGTAAATTGTGAATGCTGTTTCATGTTCAAATGAATCATGATTGGCTGTAAAAGTGATACATTCTGCATTAATACAGCGGGTCTTTCAAATGGCAATCACTTCGCACATGGCACTAACTAAAACCTAGATAAAATAGTGGGGGGGGGGGGGGGTTTGACACGGCCTGCACGGGTAGCTCGGTGGTTAGTGTATCAGACTCGTAACCTGGTGGTTGTGAGTTTGATACCCGGTTGAGGCAAACTTTTTTTTCTGGCGATTTTTGGCCTCTCACCTCTGATGCATGTGAGAATGTAGCCAGTGACTTGGAAAGTTATGTCAGTACTGGTGTGAGAAAGCCAGGAAACACATGCATACTAGGTGCACTGAATGCCGTGATATGACCAATGCCGTGATATGACCCAAGCTGTTAAAATGGCCTTAAACTCCAACTCAACCTATTTATTCAACTGTCTTTGAAAGGGTAAAACACAATTGTGAGAGAAAAGGAGAAAATGCTAGTTATCTTCCTCGGGGTCATAAAAACATAGGGACTGTGTGGTAAAGGATGAAATGGGTTAAAATAGTTGGGGGGGGGGGGGGGGGTTGACACCCTACCAAACAATCCCTTGTTTTCACAATCCTGGGAAAGAAGGCTTTTGAAAACATTGTGGGAAAAGGAGAAAATGCTGGTAACCAGCATTTTCTTCTTTTCCCACAATGTTTTCTACCCTATCAGAGAGCTTAAGTTCATTTGCACAATTTTGAATCTGTTGTCTGCAGATATTTCTGAAATAGAAAAGAGTCCAAAATTCGACGTTTGGGAAAGAGTTAAGTTAATGACACTAAGTAATGATTATATTTTGATCTGTTGTGGTGTTGTAACCAAAATAAAGTAGATTTGGTGTGAAACATTTAAATAAAGCAGGTGTGGGGATTAACTAATAAAGTATAAGTCATTAAAAGCTGACAAATTTAATTGAATTTCAGGACTGTAAGAAGAAAATCTGCTTAACTTTTCGCCGGAAGACTAATGTTTAGACTTGTCCATATTGAGATCATTTGCAGATAACTCATCAAATGGTGCTTATCTGAAAGGATATTCTTTTTAAGACATTGTAGGTATAAGAGAAACTGCTGGTTACCCGCATTTTCTCCTCTTCGAACAATGTTTTTGAAAAGCCTGTTTCTTCAGACCTTTATAACAGTAAAGGGCTAATCCTTATCCCTGTTCCCATTACCAAACTATCCTGAGTTTAACGACCCTGTAGGAGAAAGTTATAGAAACTATTTTGGGAAAAGAAGAAAATACTGCTGACCAGCATTTTTTTTCCTTTTCAGACAATGTTTTCTGTTCTATCAGATAATTTATGCTGATTTGTACAAATTTGGAGTTGGTTGTCTGCAGAAGTTTTCAACTTGGACAAATCCAAAATGTTGTCATTAAAAAATGTTATAGAGTAAACCTGTTATTGTTAAACAATGCCTTTCCAAGTCACTGCATTTGACAGCGTTGGAAAAACATGTGGAGAAACATGGGAACAAGGAGTTGGTTCTTTTCCAACAATGTTTCCATTTCCCTCCAAAAAATAAGCTGGTTTATACAAGTTTTTGATAGCAAGTAATGTTGATTGATTGTATAGTGTTTAACGCCGTTTTCAACATTATTTCAGTTATATGCGGCAGCCAGTGCACCTATCCATGCTTTCCTGGAGTTTCTTTTACCATTACTTTGCAAAATATTCTTTCCAAGCCACTGGCTACTTTCACACATAACCAATGTTGAAACAATGGTCAGCGGTGGGAGAGGAATGAATCTTAGTGCAACGACTATCATCAGTCCTTGGAAAGAAGTTGTCCGAGTCAGGAATCGAACCCACGACCCCCTGTTCTCAAGTCCTGCACGCTACCAACTGAGGCACTGGGGCTTGGCAGCAAGTAATGTACTCTTTACCAGAAAACAAATTTCAGACTTGTGCAGATTGAAATCATTTGCTCATGATAAATTCAGTGTAGCTCAAATGACAGGATTCGTATGTGAAAGGGTAGACTCTAGACAACACCAGCACTTTCCCCTTTTTATGCATTGTCTTTGAAGGTCATTTAAACTTGGGATTGTGTGGTAAAGGGTTAATGCAATCAGCTTTTATCACATAACCTCCCTTGTTTTCAGTGTAATATACCCATTACAAATTTTCTTATCTTATACACCTTTAACTCTTTACCACATGACAAAATTTTAGACTGTTCCAAATTGAAAGAATTAGCAGACGACAAAATTAAAGTGACTCCAAAAATTGAAATTTGTTTTGGGAAGGGTAGAAAACATTGTGGGAAAAGGAGAAAATGCTGGTTACCAGCATTTTCTCCTTTTCCCACAATGTTTTCAAAAGGCTTCTTTCAGTCGTAAAAACCGGGGATTGTTTGGTAAAGAGTTAATATCACAATTTTGTGACTTCATTTTGACGTGATTTTGTATGTGATGTATTTCATAGTTCTAGTGAATGGGGGGAATGGATATTATGGCGGGTGTGTCTATAGAATGGTTTTGCATCTTCTGATCGTTAATTTGTAAAATGTTGTTATGTGATAAAAAGAATCTGGCATTCGTTGGTGTTTGAGATAACATTTTATTAAACTTGTCAAAAAAAAATGTAATTAAGCTTGCCAAAGACTAGCTTAATAACATTTTCCCTAGACTTGTTTAATAAAATTTTATCTCAAACGCCAACTCATGTCAGATCCTATATTTCTCTAATAGATTGTAGTAAATATTACATACTGGTAAACTGAGAAAGATAATTTGTGTTGCCAAAAATAGCAACAAGGAAACAAGTCACTTGAAGTGTCAATTACATAGATTACAGAATAGATATTATAACAGAATTAACCTGTCCCTCATCAACCTTTAAAGCACCTTTCAGAACTATAGTTGCCTTTGCGGCCAGTGTAGATCAAAATCAGGCTGCACAAAACTTGCCGCTTTGATGAAACACTGTAGACTAAAGCAACCATGGAACTGCTATTATTTGGGTCATATTTCTAGGATGAAAACGTCTGATAGGTTTTATCCGCGCTCTAAGGGTTCATTTATGCATACTACACAACAAAATTATATCCATTATGATACTTAACTCTTTACCAAACAACAAAATTTGAACTGGACCAAATTGAAAGCACTTGCAGACTTCAAAATATATGTAACTCAAAAGATGATTTCTGTCTTTGATAGGGTAGAAAACATTGTGGGAAAAGGAGAAAATGCTGGTTACCAGCATTTTCTCCTTTTCCCACAATGTTTTCAAAAGCCATTTCCACTCTAGAATATGTGGTACAGGGTTAAAGCATTACAGATTACAAAATGTGGCTACACCATTCTATGTTGTCTTTGATTGAGTAGAAAACCTTGTGGGAAAAGGAAAAAAAAGCAGGTTACTAGCATTTTCTCTGCTCCCACATTTTTTTGGAAGGTCTTTACAGGGCCATTAGAAAATGGGATTGTATGGTAAAGGATTAATCAAATAAGTTCTGGGTATTCATGAGCCCACAGGAATATTAATGAGAGACTCTGCAATTCTATTATGTAATATGTGTCATGTTAAATATGCATGATATGCAAATAGATCTTCTTGCTGAGTGCATGTCAATGACTCTTAAACCCTTTTGCAGATGACAAAATTCTGGATGTGCCCAAATCGACAGCAGTTTCGGACCACAAATATTATGTTGTTCGAATCATACTATTTGTCTGAGAAAGAGTAGATAACATTGTGGAATAAGGAAAAAATGCAGGTTACTGGCATATTCTCCTTTTTCTCCAGGCTTTTCTAAAGCCTCTATTCTCAGGCTTGTTAAAATATGAGATTGTTTGGTAATGGGTAAACAGTGTTTTTTTATGATGACTCTTAGCAAGAAAAACTTGAAAAATAATGTTTAAAGGTGGGTATTTAGATTTTTCACATCTCACCAAATTAAAAAATATATGTATCACTGAAATTTATATGATAAAGCAATACAAATTATCAATAATTAAGAATCATAAAATTACACAAAAATTTTTTTTTTATGGTGTTCCCTTAAAAGGCTACGTAGCCTCTTAAGGTATTTTTAGATTTCGCGCCAGAAATCAAAAAAGCATTGTGGGAATGTCAAGTGACTGGCACGTGACTAATGACGCTTAAATTCCATAAAATAACAAACATGTAATTATTTTCCATGATGTCTTCTTCGGACGCTATGTTTGAAGCTTCCTCTGTGTATTTCCGGTATGTAAATGAGCGAGTTGCTCATGTAAAAATAGACCGTGTTTCCCGTCGGTGTCGACCTGGGCCACAGTAAATCTCTAATTTCTCTTGTTGTGGGATGGTTTTCGACTACTGGGGTTTTATGAATGAAAATTAAAAGGCTTTGGGAGTATAAGGATGATTTTTTTTGTATTTTTGTAAAATTTTCGTCCCAAAATCTGGAGGGCCACCTTTAAATTCTACCCTTTCATAGCATAATAATATAGGATAATTATATAGGATTGAAAATGGTATTAGACACCAAACAGACCAAACCTTTTCAAGGGACAATTTTGATTATTTTCACTTCATTTAATTTTTCTTCAAAATTTAATTCTTAGCTCTCGAGTTGGTTCCAAGTCTGAAATTTTGTTGCCTGGTAAATGGTGGGCAGATGACAAAAGTAAAGACTTTACTAATTGGCTTGCAACATGCGAAAAGGGGCATTCATTTTCGTAAAGTGTCATCTCGGATCAGCCTGCGCAGTCTGCGCAGGCTAACCCAAGACGGAACTTTACGACTACATTAGATTTTGTGCTACGGTAGAACTTGCGCAAAACAGAAAATTACATAAAAACGGAAAGTGTCGTTTCGGATTGTGCGGACTGCACAGGCTGATCCGAGACGACACTTTATGCGAATGTCCGAGTGTCCCTTTTCGCATGTTGCAGGCCAAATTGAAATGTAAATGTTGTAGATAACATAGTAAATTTAGCTCAAATGATATTATTTGTCTTTGACAGTGTTAGAAACATTTTGGAAAAAGGAGAAAATGTTGGTTAGCAGCATTATTTTCTCTTTTTCCAAAATTTTTACTGCAGGCCTTCATGCTCAGGAGTGTTTGATAAAGGGATAAATTATGTAGAGCCAAAAATAGGAACAAGGAAATTAGTTTCAATTACATACACACTCAGTATAGACATTATCTATGACTGACATGTCTTATGCCAAGTGATGTAAATATTATCCTCTTGCTGGGTGCATCTGTACTGGACTGACAGCCTTTCTTTGTCCCAGAAAGTCGCTATGTGAAAATGGCTGTGGTCGCCAGAAAAACTCTGGTGAATTTTTTAGCTCAACTGAGCACAAAGTGCTCAAGGTGAGCTTTTGTGATCGTGCTGTGTCCGGCGTCCGTCGTGCGTCGTCTGGCTTCAGTCGTCAACTTTTAACTTGTGTACGCTCTAGAGGCCACATTTTCAGTCAGATACTCACGAAACTTGGTCAGAATGTTTGTCTTGGTGATATCTCGGACGAGTTGGGTCACATCAGGTCAAAAACTAGGTCACCAGGTCAAATCTTAGAAAAACCTTGTGTACGCTCTAGAGGCCACATTTTCAGTCCAATACTCTTGAAATTTGGTCAGAATGTTTGTCTTGATGATTTCTCGAACTTGTTGGAAAATGGGTCATGTTGAGTCAAAAACTAGGTCACTAGGTCAAATCTTAGAAAAACCTTGTGTACACTCTAGAGGCCACATTTTTAGTCAGATACTAATGAAACTTGGTCAGAACGTTTGTCTTGATGATATCTCAGACGAGTTCGAAAATGGGTCATGTCAGGTCAAACTAGGTCACTAGGGCAAATCTTAGAAAGAACTTGTGAGAGCTCTAGAGGCCACATTTTTCAGTCCAAAACTCTTGAAAGTTGGTCAGAATGTTTGTCTTGATAATATCTTTGACAAGGCCGAAAATGGGTCATGTCGGGTTAAAAACTAGGTCACCAGGTCAAATCTTAGAAAAACCTTGTATATGCTCTAGAGGCCCCATTTTCAGTCAGATACTCATGAAACTTGGTCAGAATGTTTGTTTTGATAATGTCTCGGATGAGTTTGAAAATGGGTCATGTTGGGTCAAAAACTAGGTCACAAGGTCAAATCTTAGAAAAACCTTGTGTACGCTCTAGAGGCCACATTTTCAGCCCAAAACTCTTGAAAGTTGGTCAGAATGTTTGTCTTGATGATATCTCGGACGAGTTTGAAAATGGGTCATGTCAGGTCAAAAACTAGGTCACTAGGTCAAATCTTAGAAAAATCTTGTGTGCGCTCTAGAGGCCACATTTTCAGTCAGATACTCATGAAACTTGGTCAAAATGTTTGTCTTTATGATATCTTGGAGGAGTTGGAAAATGGGTCATGCTGGGTCAAAAACTAGGTCACTAGGTCAAATCTTAGAAAAACCTTGTGCACACTCTAGAGGCCACATTTTCAGTCCAATACTCTTGAAATTTGGTCAGAATTTTTGTCTTGATTATGTCTCGGACAAGTTTGAAAATGGGTCATGTCTGGTCAAAAAGTAGGTCACTAGGTCATATCTTAGTAAAACCTTGTGTATGCCCTAGAGGCCACATTTTTGGTCCAAAACTCTTGAAATCTGGTCAGAATTTTTGTCTTGATGATATCTCGGACAAGTTTGAAAATGGGTCGTGTTGGGCAAAAAACTAGGTCACTAGGTCAAATCTTAGAAAAACCTTGTGTGTGCCCTAGAGGCCACATTTCCAGTCCAAAACTCATGAAACTTGGTCAGATTGTTTGTCTTGATGACATCTCAGACGACTTCGAAAATCGGTCATGTTGGGCCAAAAACTAGGTCATTAGGTCAAATCTTAGAAAAAGCCTGTGTATGCTCTATAGGCCACATTTTCTATCCAATACTTATGAAAGGTTGTCAGGATCTTTGTATTGATAATATCTACAATGGGAAAATTGGCTATGGTTGGCTAAAAAGTAGGTCACTGAGAGAAATTCTAGAAAAAGCCTGTGTACATGCTAGAGGCCAAATTTTCAGTCCAATAATTGTAAAAGTTTTGTAGAATGTTTGTCATGATATCTCAAAAGAGATTGAAAATGGGTCATGTTTGGTCAAAAGACTCAGGTGAGCGACTTCAGGGCCATCATGGCCCTCTTGTCTTTAGAGTTTGTAATTTCTTATTCATCTCACTGGGGTAATGCTTGCTGCACTTCTTGAGTGTACATGTCATGCATGCCATGTAGGAGTTTACCATGTCCATAGCGCTTTGATTGCACTTACGCTACATCAGATACCTGGGTCTGTATTCATCAACCATTCTTTCAAACATCCTTAGTCTTACTCTTAAGATTTTCCAAATTTCAAAGTAACACAACTTCTGATTGGCTAAACCAAATGGTTTAGCCAATCAGAAGTAGTGTTATTTTGAAATTTAGAAAATTCTGGGGAATAAGATTAACAATGTTTTTTAGAATGGTTTGTGAATACAGACCCTGATTGTCTTAATTCCCTGTAATCATCAGTCATTCTACGGGAACCATTGTGAAGTGGGATTAGACATCCCATCGCAGTCTGGCTCCTGTAGGATGACTTTACAGCTACCAAAGGATTTGCACGGCAAATGTGAATTGCCACCTTACAGTTTTGGTGTTGCAGTTACAAAACTCTATTGTTTGTCAGCGTAGCTGAATGTGCTTGCTTTTGACCTACTTTTTGGAACTGATATCAAATGAATAAATAAAAATCTGTGATTGGTCAAATATGTAGAGATGTTTATTCTGAGGGCCCCTGCCTATTTGCCTGCAAATTTATGCTATCTTGTTTAAAGATATTTCTTGTTATCACTTTTCCTTGGCTATTGTATAAGTCCTCCTCTGTGATACATTGGCAAATCCTTAAAAAGCTCATTATCCAAAATTTCTGTTGGAATTCAGAGGATTTTCTAACATGAAGCAGGTCTGTCTGTGTGTCTGTCTGACTTGACGTAGGTGTAAGACACTGCTAGTGGCCCAAATTTTACTGGTAGACATGAAGATTGAAATCTGTCTTTTAAAGGATAGACAGCATAGGGGAAATGAGTGAAAGTTCAAATTATAAAAGTTTTATCCTTTTCCTATAATGTTTTCAATGGTTGTCTGGGTCATCAAATCATGGGATTGTTTGATAACATGTTAAATAACAGGACAGTAATAACAGAATGACTAGACTCTTTCCCACTGGTCCAAATTGAAAGCATTTGCAGCCGACAAATTAATGTAAATCAGAACATGAAATTTTTCTTTGATGGAGTAGAAAACATTGTGGGAGGAGGAGAAAATGCTGGTTACCAGCATTTTCTCCTTTTCCCACAATGTTTGAGTGTTAAACAGGAACATAGATTATTTGAAATGTTTATTTCGGTAATGCTGTTTTTTTTTTTAGCCTGGAGGCCTACAACAAATTTTCGATGAAAGCATTGCATTGTAGCCAGAACCAAAAAGAAAAGGCTGTATTAAATGTACTTAACCCTTTGGCTGCTAAGCGCGACTCAGTGACTTTTTGCGGACAGCGTAGATCAAGATCAGACTGCACAGAACATGCAGTCTGATCTTGGATCTACACTGTCCGATAAGGAGATATTTTACCTCCCAAAAATACCTTTGTAATAGAAAAATTCGGATTTTATTATCAGCTTTAAAGTTTCATTTAACTTATTTAGCAGGATAAGGGTTTAACTCTTTACCAAACAAATTTTTGGACTGGGCCAAATTCAAAGCATCTGCAGACAACAAATTAAATCTTCTTAAAATGATGATTTCTGACTTTGATAGGGTAGAAAATATTGTGGGAAAAGGAGAAAATGCTGGTTTTCCCAGCATTTTCTCCTTTTCCCACAATGTTTTCTATAGGCTTTTTCTCAGGGTTGTTAAAAGTCGGGATTGTGTGGTAAAGAGTTAACTGTGGTTACCTGTTCAATGAATTTTGCAATCTGTTTACTTGTACTTATAATAACAACTAGGGGAGAGAGGGTAAACAGGTTGTTTACCAGAAGCTTTGACCATTTGCACACTGGAGTACAGCTGACCAGGTCATCTTGCAAGGTCAATGTTAACCCTTTGGTGCTAGACAGGATTTGCTGCCCTATTACAGATGGTGTAGATCAAGATCAGACTGGACAGAATGTGCAGTCTGATCTTCAATCTGGACTGTCTGATTTGGTAAGGTTTTTGTTTTGGAAAAGGCATTTTGAGATTGCAATATTTCGGTTTTTGCATTTGGATTCATTGAAATTTTCGTTGAACATATTTATTATATTTAGTTTCAGTTTTAACCCTTAAAGTGCCTTTCTCAACACTAGTTGCCTTTGCAGCCTGTGTAGATCATGATCAGACTGCACAAAAACATGCAATCTGATCTTTGATCTACACTTTCCGGTTTGCTAAAACACTACAGAAAAAACAAATATCTTTCAAAAAGATAGAAGGCATAAATTTGCCTACTACAAATAGGCAGGGACCCTTAAAAAAACATGTCTTCATTTTTGACCAATCACAAATCTCTACTTATTTATTCAGTTTTTGTCAGTACCAAGAAGTAGGTCAGCTACACCGAAAAACAACCACAAAATTGCTAATAAAGGTCTTATCCCAGACTTAACTCTGTACCACACAATCCCGAGTTTTAAAGACCTTGAAGAAAAAGCCTTTTGAAAACATTGTGGGAAAAGGAGAAAATGCTGGTAACCAGCATTTTCTCCTTTTCCCACAATGTTTTCTACCCTTCCCAAAACAAATTTCATTTTTTGAGACACATTTATTTTGTCGTCTGCACATGCTTTGAATTTGGACCAGTCTTAAATTTTCACGTTTGGTAAAGAGTTAAAATGTCTTATTCGGCGCTTTAACCCTTTACCAAACAATTCCTGGTTTTAACGACCCTGAGGAAGAAGCCTTCTGAAAACATTGTGGGAAAAGGAGAAAATGCTGGTAACCAGCATTTTCTCCTTTTCCCACTATGTTTTCTATTCTTCAAAAGTCAAGTTTCAATTTTTGAGTCATGTTTATTTTGTCGTTTGCGAGTGCTTTCAATTTGGACAAGTCTAAAATTTTGGCGTTTGGTAAAGAATTAAGTGTTAAGGTTACTGTATAATGTTATTCCCCACAAAACAAATTTGCACCAGATAGAAATAAATTTCCTGCAGATGCAGAAGTAATTGAAAAATTTCTTGAATAAACAGTCTTTAGTGGCTTACCTCTTTACCAATGAAAAAGTTTTAGTCATGTGTCCAAATTGAAAGCACTCACAGATGATAAAACTGACGCAGTTGAAAGGGAGGAAAACATGGTGGTTTATTTTGAGATTCTCTTTTTCCCACGCTGTTTAATAGGCCTTTTTTTCCTAGGGTTGTTGAAACACTGGATTATGCAGTAAGGGATTAATGAATAGGTTGCATGTTATATATAATACTTTTCTACTCAAGTTTTTTGCCTGGGCCATATAGAAACCATATGGATGCAACAAATGAAAAGTGGCTCATTTGACAGAATTTGTCTTTGAAAGGAGAGACAACAAAATTTTAGACTGGCCCAAATTGAAAGCATTTGCAGACGACAAATGTGGCTGAAATGATGGAATTTGTAATTAAAAGGGTAGAAAACATTTTGAGAAAAGAATAAAATGCTGGTTACCAGCATTTTACTCTTTTTCCACAATGTTTTCATTTCATACACCGTCAGGGTCATTATAACTCAGTATTGTGTGCTAAAGGGTTAAAGTTTACGATAGAGATTTTGGTTTATACTTTCAGGGGTTTGTGTAGTGTTGTAAGAAGGTGTACCGAGAAGAACTCAGGTCGAGAATATGCCGTCAAAATCATAGACATCAGTGGAGAAAAAGTAGAAAATTATCAGGCGGAGCAAACCAAACAAGACACAATTCGTGAGATCAACATTTTACGAATGTGCACCGGCCATCCTCAAATAAGTAAGTGTTGAATATCTGACTATTGAAGGTTTACTGATAGATTGCTTAGTCTTCAACACCTCTCTCAACAGTTTTTCACTAGTAACACGATGATAGCTTACTTGTCCATGTGTTTCATAAATATTGAGCTTGGGCTGTGAAGTGCTTTGCACAAGAACACTCCTGCAGAAACCTAAATGCCCCAGATGGGTATCAAACCCAGAACTTCTTGATAACTTATTCAATGTTTAAATTACAGAATGGCAGAGGAATCTGAGCAAGGCTTTTATCCAAAACCATATTATAAATTATACGTTACAAATAAGACTTTTCATACCCCTGTCATAGACTTGCTTTTGAAAGTATTTTGGGATAAGTAGCTGCTGCTTGAAACATGCAAGTGCTCCTTCTTCCACAATACTTTTGATACCTGTCAAAAATATTTTTTTCTCTTTCAACTTTATCTTCTAATGTTTCGGTGTACCCGTTTTCACTTCAGCTGAAAACAGCCTGTATAGTGATTTAGTTCTGTACCCGTTTCCCAAACAGTCCTGCATTTTAACCCTTAGGCTGCTAAGCGGGATCCAATGACCTTTTGCCGACAGTGTAGATCAAGATCAGACTGCACAGAACGTGCAGTCTGATCTTGCATCTACACTGTCCGATAAAGAGATACTGATACCCAAAACATAACTATGAGATAAAAATATTTGGGTTTTTACTATAGAATTAAAAATTTCATTTTGGTTATTCAGCAGGATAAAGGTTAATGACCCAGAGGAAGAAGACTTAAAAACATTGTGAAAAAAGGAGATAATGTTGGCACCAGCAATTTCTCTTCCATAATGTTTCTACCATTTGACTGAGGAATCCCAACATTTCAGCCATACTTCATCTGTTACCTGCAAATGCCTTTGATGTGAACTAGTCTCCTTTAATCATTATCCTGCTAAATAAGTGAAATGGAGCTTTCATGCCAATAGTACAAACCCAAATTTTACTATTTCAAAGGTACTTTTTGGGGAAAGATAACTCCTTGTTGGACAGTGTAGATCCAAGATCAGACTGCACGTTCTGTGCAGTCTGATCTTGATCTGCACTGCCCTCAAAAGGTCAGTGAATCAGGCTTAGCAGCCTAAGGGTTTAATTTTCCTGTCGGGTAAAATGTTTCCTCATAGGTGAAACAGATTGTAGGCTACAATTTATCAAAGGTCACTGAATTTAACCCTTTAGCACCAAATATGAAAATGTGGGCTTTTGCTTATGGTAAAGATCAAGATCAGACTGCACAGAAAATGCAGTTTGATCTTCAAACTATACTTTCCTCTTGTTTCGTGAAGCCTGTAAGATAGAAATCTTTCAGAGTGTAAGTGGATTGTATTTCAGCCGTCAAAATCTGTTAACCCTTTACCACACAATCCTGTGTTTTAACGACCCTGAGAAAGAAACCTTTTAAAAACATTGTGGGAAAAGAAGAAAATGCTGGTAACCAGCATTTTCTCCTTTTTCCACAATGTTTTCTACCCTTCTAAAGACAGAAATCATCATTTGAGTCATGTTTATCATCTGTAAATTATTTCAGTTTGGTTGAAATTTTGTCGTTTGGTAAAGGGTTAAGATGTATAGTATGTAGATGTTTTGCCCGGAAAGAATTAAGATAGCACTTCTTTCCTGGTTGCATACCAGAGATAGCAAATATTGAATTCCGAAATGGTTAGGATAAATTTTTACTTTCCTTGGTGTTACTATGTTTTAATACTGGCTTTGTTTACTTTTGGCAGCTATTGTTACTTTAAGACAAGATTTTTTTCCTGGTTGCATACCAGAGATAACAGTATTTAATTCCATAAATAGTTAGGATGACTTTTTATTTTCCATGCTGTCACTACATTTCAACTCTTTACCAAACAATCCCAGGTTTTCATGACTCTGAGAAAGAAGCCTTTTGAAAACATTGTGGGAAAAGGACAAAATGCTGGTAACTAGCATTTTCTCCTTTTCCCACAATGTTTTCCACCCTTCCCAGAACAAATTTCAAAGTTTGAGTCACATTAATTTTGTAGTCTGCAAATGCTTTCAATTTGGACCAGTTAATGACCTTGTAGAATAAGACCTTTGAAAACTTTGAGGATCAGCCAAACCCTAAAGGCTGTCTATCTCCAACGTTTAAACATGTAATTGTTTGGTAAAGGGTTAAAACGGTCAGAAGTAGAGGTTTCATTTGTTACATCAACCGTCCCCTATCCCTGTTTGTAAAATATTACATTGGTAAGTATAAATACTGTGTTCTATAAATCTTTCATGCATCATGACAGTTATTAAAAGCCATAGGTTAACAATGGGTCTACATGGATAAACTTTTACCACACAATCCTGAGTTTTAATGACCCTGAGGTAAAAGGCTTTGGAAAACATTGCTTGGAAAGGAGAAAATGCTGGTAACCAGCATTTTCTCCTTTTCCCACAAAGATTTCTACCCTTTCTGATACCAATCCATTCATTTTAGTATCATTAGCTCCACTGACCGAAGGTCAGCGAGCTATTGTCATAGCGTTGTGTCTGTCATGCGTCCGTCCGTCCGTCCGTCTGTCTGTCCTTTCGTTCGTCCGTTCGTGCGTCCGTAAACTTTTTCTTTAAAAAACTTCTCCTCAGAAACTATTGACTGGACTTTTACCAAATTTCACAGGAATGTTCCTTTGGTGGTCCTCTTTCAAATTCCTTCAAATAATTGTGTTCCATGAAGAATTCTGGTTGCCATGGCAACCAAAGTAAAAAACCTTTAAAAATCTTCTCCTCCCAAACGCTATTTGGATAGCATTATTATTTTGCAGGAATGTTCCTTAGATACAGGTTTACAGAATTCCTTAAAAAAAAAAAGATCTGTCAAAAAACATGGCTTTTATGGGAGACTCATTTTCCTTTTATGGTATAAAGTAAAATCTTTGAAAAATTTCTTCTCTAAAACTATTCATTGGATTTCATTGTTGTTTTGCAGGTAAGTTCCTATGGTGGTTGTCTACCAAATTGTTTCTTCAGTGAGCGAAAATGCAGGATTGAATGATAATTGTTAAAAACTTCCTTTCGCCATTATAGAAATATCAGGCCTGTGGACCGATACAGGCTCTCAAGCGCCTCTAGTTTTATTTGTCGTCTGCAGTTGCTTTGAATTTGGACAGGTCTTAAATTTTGTCATTTGGTAAATAGGGAAAGATGATTCATCTGTGTGGGAGGAGAAATAAGTAGGTGTAAAAATTAAATAAAGCTTATTTTGGATGATGCATTATGGTGTTCACAGCAAGTCATACTTGACTTGTTACCAAACGACAAAATATTAGACTGGTCCAAAATGAAAGCACCTGCAGATGACAAAGATGCCCCAAATGCGGACATTTATAGGGTAGAAAACATTGTTGGAAATGGAGAAAATGCTGGTTACCAGCATTTTCTCCTTTTCCCACGATGTTTTCTATCCGTTCTGATACAAATCCCATCATTGAATTTGGACCAGTCTAAAATTTTGTCGTTTGGTATATTCCCAAACACTGAATTTTAGACATTTCCAAATTAAGAGCATCTGCTGGTGGCAAGTCTGAAAAGTAATACAAATGAACTGAAGTTCTTGGAAAGAGTAAAAACACTGTGGGAAATGGAGAAAATGCTGGTTACCAGCATTGTCTCCTTTTTCCACAATGTTTTCAAAAGGCCTCTTTTGGTAAAGAGTTAAGGAAGGATGGAGTATGAGTTTACCTGTGTAGGAGGAGAAATATGTGTAAAAATTTAATGAAGCTTAATTTGGATGATGCATTAGGGTTTTTTTTACAGCAAGTCAGACTTAACTCTTAACCAAATGACAAAATTTTAGACTGGTCCAAATTGAAAGGGCCTGCAGAGGACATACCAAAAGTGGCCGAAATGATGAAATTCATCCTTGATAGGGTAGAAAAATTGTTGGAAAAGGAGAAAATGCTGATTACGAGCATTTTATCTTTTTCTCATAATGTTTTCAAAAGCCTTCTTCCTAAGGGTCAGTAAAAGTTGGATTGTGTGGTAAAGGCTTAACTCTTTTACCAGACGACAAAATTTTAGACTGGTCCAAATTCAAAGCATTTGCAGACGACGAAATAAATGTGACTGAAAAATTGAAATTTGTTTCCAGCAGGGTAGAAAACATTGTGGGAAAAGGAGAAAATGCTGGTTACCAGCATTTTCTCCTTTTCCCACAATGTTTTCAAAAGGTTTCTATCTCAGGGTTATAAAAACCAGGGATTGTTTGGTAAAGGGTTAATACTTTACTAAACAGTCCTGTCATCTCACAAGGCTTCGGAACAAACTTCTCAAAACATTGTGGGAATAGGAGAAAATCTCATTTTTCTATAATTTTTTTTTCCAGTTCCAAATACAAATGAATTGTCATCTATAAATGCTGTGAATTAGGGCAAGTCTAAAATACCGTCTTCTGCTAAAGAGTTAACCCTGTATCATACAATCCCAAGTTTTAACAACCCTAGAAAAGATGGCTTTTGAAAATATTGTGGGAAAAGAAGAAAATGCTGGTAACCAGCATTTTATCCTTTCTGACTATGTTTTCTATCTTATCAAAAACGGAAGTGACTATTTGAGCAACATTTAAAATGCTGTCTGCCGGTGCTTCCAAATTTGGTCACGTCCAAAATTATGTCCTTTGGTAAAGAGTTAAATGACATGGGGCTAAAATAAGTTTTAAGTTAGGAACGCCCACTCTTAATGCATATCTTGAGGTGAGGGATTAATTTTTGTGAATGTTTACTCTTTATCAGATGACAAAATTTCATACTTTATGGTAAACATTATGGTAAAAGGAGAAAACGGTTGTCTTTGTGACTATGTAATCTGATACACCAATCAGTGAAGATCAAAGATGACACTGTGTAAATTTTGGCTGTCTGATCTTAGTCTTCAATGTCCACTAAGAAAGGAGAGGTTCTATAGTGGCTATTCTCAATCCTTTCTCACACGACAAGTTTTAGACTTCCAAATTCAAAACGACTGCAGACCACAAATTTGGAATTGATACAAATGACCTGAAGTTCTCTGACAAGGTAAAAAACATCGTAGAAAAAGGAGAAAATGCTGGGTACCAGCATTTTCTCCTCTTCCCACAATGTTTTCCAAAGCTTTCACCCAAAGGGTCGTTAAAACTTGGGATTGTTTGGTAAAGGCTAAAAATCATTGAGGCAAATGAACAAATCACTCATATGTATTAGGTGTTTTTTCTGACTTCATGAAGAGATATTAATTAGAGAAGTAAATGTGACAAACAAAGGATATGAGAATTTTAACCCTGTATCAAACCATTCTGTGTTTTAACAACCCAGAAGAACATAGCTTTTTAATCCTTTACTGCACATTTCTGAGTTTTAACAACACTAAAAGAGAATGTTTTTGACAACAATGTGGAAAAAGGAGAAAATGCTGGTATCCAGTATCTTGTCCTTTTCCCCACAATGTTTTCTACTCTATTAGAGACAGAATTCATCATCATTTGAAAAACATCCAATTTGTCGTCTGCAAATGCTCTGAATTTTAGTCAAGTCAAAATTTTAATGGTTGGTTAAGAGTTAAAACATTGTGCAAACAGCAGAGAATGCTGGTGATCAGGTAATGTTTTCCATCCTAAGACAAATCCCATTATTTGAGTTTGACTTGTCATCTGCAAATTCTTTCAATATGCATAAGACTAAAATTTTGTCGTCTTTGTAAAGAGTTGGTAACTGAAATGGCAACATGTACCAGGAATGTTAGACGCAATAAGATCAATACAACTAACATGTGCAGATGACTTCTGTAGTCTTAACTCTTTATCAAACGACAAAATTTACGACAGGACAAAATTGAATGCATTTGCAGACGACAAATTGAATGTAGCTCAAATGGTGATATCTCTCTTTGATAAGATCGAAAACATTGTGGAAAAAGGAGAAAATGCTGGTTACCAGCATTTTCTCCTTTTCCCACAATGTTTTCAAAAAGCTTCTTTCCTCGGGTCGTTAAAAGCCGGCATCGTGCAGTAAAGGGCTAAAGCAAACCTCTCTTTGAAATGAACATCAAAGGCATTTTCTCTTCTGATAAGCCCTATATCACACTATCAGGTTTTAACTACCCTAAGACACAAGGCTTTTGAAAGTATTGTGGGAAAAGGAAAAAATGCTGGTAACCATTTTCTCCTTTTCTCATGGTGGATTCTGCCCTTTCATAGGTAAATACCATCGTTTGAGCTTAATTATTGGGTTTAATTGTCCTCTGCAAAATCTTTCAACATGGACCAGACTCTAAAACCTTGCCATTTCGTAAAGAGTAAAAAGTCCAATGGTCTAATTTATTATCAAGTTTATTTTGGTAACTCTGACTCAGCAGTGTGATACAGCTGTGTATCAAAGACATTTCCTTTTGAAAAATACTTCAGTTCTGTGGGCTTACTGTTTATCGCTGAGGATCAAGTAATTAACTCTTACCAAGGGACAAAATTCTTTACTAATTCAAATTGAAAGCATATACACAGACGACAAATCAAACGTGATAAGATTGTCTTTGTATGGGGAGAAAACATTGTGGGAAAAGTAGAAAATGCTGGTTAACAGCATTTTCTCCTTTTCACACAATGTTTTCAAAAAGCTTTCCTCCTCAGAGTTGTTGATACTCGAGTTTTGTGTCAAAGGGAAAACATGTAAAGATTTTTTTATTGTTACTTGGTTGTCCAGAAACAGTTTTATTTGTAGGTATGCTACCAGTTTAGTCATTTGACAAGGTTTGGGAGTGCAATGGCTGTTGTCTCTATAAGCAAGAAAAGACATGAAAATTGTGGCAAATAGAAGAATTTTCTGAAGAAGCAATTTGACACAATATTCATTGTATGCATACATTAACTCTGGCTGCCAATACTGACTTAACTAACTTTTGTGGATGGCATGGCTGCCAGTACTGATATAACTAACTTTTCTGGATGGCATAGATCGATATCAGACAGCACAGAACATGCAGTCAGATCTTGGATCTTACACTGCCCTCTACCTGACGCTAAACAATGACAAGAGATCTACTTTAGATCTTGAAAAAAGTCAAGTCTATTAACCCTTCACCACACAGTCCTTACTTTTAACAGCCTTATCTATTTAAGAAGAAGTCTTTAGAAAACAATGTTGGAAAAGAAGGAAATGCTGGTAACCAGCATTTTTTTCTTTTCCCACAAAGTTTTTTAACTTGTCAAAGACAAATCGAATCATTTGGGCCACATTTTATTTGTCGTCTGAAGATACTTTTAACATGGACAACTTTGGAATTTCATTCTTTGGTAATTAGTTAAGTTGGCAGCAAAAGCATGAACCCTATACAAACAATCACTGAGAAAGAAGACTTTTGAAAACATTGCGTGAAAAAATGCTAGGAACCAGCATTTTCTCCTGTTCCCAAAATGTTATTTACCATTTCAAAAACAAGTCCCACTATCGAAGCTACATTAAATATGTCATGTGGAAATGCTATCAATATGTCCAAGTCTAAGACTTTGTTGTCTGGTAATGGATTAACACTATCAAACCCCAAAATTGTAAACTTGTTCAATTTGAAAGCATTTACAGGAGACAAATTGAATGTGGTTCAAATGATAGAATTTGTCTTTGATAGGGTAGAAAACATTGTGGGAAAAGGAGAAAATGCTGGTTACCAGCATTTTCTCCTTTTCCCACAGTGTTTTCAAAAGGCTGCTTCCTCTGGGTATTTAAAATTGGGATTATGTGGTGAAGGGTTAAACCTTACTCTGTGATGATTTATTAATATGTTTTCAAAATCATCTACTACGAATATCTTTCTGTACATAACAGGTTAACAGTGTTTTCTTTTTATCTTTGTGTTTCAGTTGAACTCCATGACGCATTTGAAACTCCCACGTTCATTTTTCTAGTCTTTGAATTGTAAGTACATTAACATATTTCTTTATTTAGATAGGGCTTTGCTATGCATCCTGTAAAGGAGGACATGTGATTTGTCAGCCTTTGACTCGCTACCAACCGCATGGTCCAAATGGTCCAAACTCTCTACCAACGGTATGGTCCAAATGGTCCAAACTCTATACCAACTGTATGGTCCAAATGTTCCAAACTCTCTACCAAATGAATGGTCCAAATGGTCCAAACTCTCTACCAACTGTATGGTCCAAATGGTCCAAACTCTCTACCAACAGTATGGTCCAAATGGTCCAAACTCTCTACCAACTGTATGGTCCAAATGGTCCAAACTCTCTACCAACTGTATGGTCCAAATGGTCCAAACTCTCTATCAACTGTGTGGACCAAATGGTCCAAACTCTCTACCAACAGTATGGTCAAAATGGTCCAAATTTAGAGCATTTGCAGACCACATATTGAATGATGTTGAAAACATGAAAATCATCTTTCAAACGGTAGAAAACATTGTGGGAAAAGGAGAAAAAAATTCTGGTTACCAGCATTTTCTCCATTTTCCACAATGTTTTCTAAAGCCTTTTTTGTTAGGGTCGTTAAAAGTTGGGATTGTGCTGGTAAAGAGTTAACCATTATCAAACAATCCTGTAGATACAACCATGAAAAAGAAGGCTTTTAAAAACATTGTAGAAGAAGGAGAAAAAACATAAAACCAGCATTTTTTTCCTTTTTTCACTATGTTTTGTACCCTTTTAAAGACAAATTTTAATGGAAGCCTACCTACTATGGGAACTTCTGAAAATACAGTTTGAGCCATGCTTTGTGAAAAGGCAGCTTAATGCATCTAAAAAAGTATTGATCCATGGCACAGTCCATGCAGGCTGACATGGGCCGAAACTTTGTGCCATCTTTAAATACATGTATTCTGCATGACAAACGACCAGTCTACCTGGGTTGTTTTATAAAAGGGATACTAGGGGATCCATAATTGTGTGATGACTGCTATATAAAGAGATGCATTAACCCTTTACCATGCAGTCTCAACTTTGAATGACCCTGAGCAGGAAGGCTTTTGAAAACATTGTAGGAAAAGGAGAAAATGCTGGTAACCAGCATTTTCTCCTTTTCCCCACAATGTTTTCTACCCCTTCAAATAATCAAATACAAATCTCATCATTCTAACCAAACAAATTTTGTTGTCTGCAGTTGTTTTCAGTTCAGACAACTCTAAAATTTTGTCGTTTGGTAAAGGGTTACATCCCCTTTTATCAGAGCATGCCACAATTTATAGTATGATTGGAGGACTATAACAGGAGTCAAGGCCCTTTGAATAGTTTTGGATAGGTGCACTGGCCACAGTGATATAACTGAAATAGTATTGAAAACAGTTTTAAACACCATATAATCAACTCTACAATCAACTGAATACTTTCCCTGGTAAATGGTGAAGGGATATTCATCAGCCAGGGACAGTTCAAATTCTGAAACTGAAAATCCCCTAACCAAATACATTTCAAAGTTATGTAAATAAAAGAAATCATTTATTGTTTAGTAACTGAAAAAAAATCCCCAAAGTAAATACATGATTCAATTGTATGTGTATCGGTTCTGTCTTCTTCAAAGAAGCATGTACTGAAAATCAATATTAGCATATCTGAATGCATTTGAAAAGAGAAAATTGTGCTTTTGTGTGCATTCCCAACAATTTTCGTCTCTTGTGATGTTGAAACATAATTATTTATTTCACATTGATTGAGAAACAAGTTATTGCAACTTTAACTAATCTCTTGATTCTGCTTCCTGGAAACTACATTAGTACTCATACTGAATGTGCGGAACACTGAACAGTCCCAAAGTTGACACCCTCTCCCAGGTATCGAACTTGGGATCTTTATAATATAATTGTTACGCGGCTGATGCTCCACCTCACAACCATGCAGACGCTTCGTGTAAAGTTTTCATGTTATGTGCCATCCTGTAGTAATTCAGCAATACTAACAGTTACTCATCATCATTTTCTCAAAATTGCTTCAAAATTTTTCTGTTCATTTTGGTTTGCTCTCATCAAATTGCCATAAAGTTGAAAAGAAATGCCCCTGTTCATTGCAACAAGACACTCCTGAAAATGTTCTGGGAAAAGATTAAAAAATGCTGATAACTGTACTTTCAAAGTCCTACATTTGAGCCACATTTAAGTTGTTGTCTGCAAATGCTTTCAAATTTGGCCAAGTCTAAAATTTTGTCATCTGGTAAAGATTTAACCCATCACAACACAATCACGACTTTTAACCACCTTGAAGAAAAGAGCCTCTGGGAAAATACTATGGGAAAAGGAGAAAATGCTGGTAACCAGCATTTTCTCGTTTTTCCCATAATTTTTTCTACATATCCCAAAATACAGTTTCGGGTTTCAAGTCGCATTTATATTATCATCTGCAAATGCTTTCAAATTAAAGCAAGTCTAAAATTTTGTTGTTTGGTAAAGAGTTAACAGCCTACGCCTGTCTCAAGCTAGCTCAGGAAACATCCTGAGTGATACAGGATGCTTTTGATAGACTGGTTTAGTAAATAAATACCACTTGTACCTTGATTGTTTCAGGTGTAAACAAGGTGAATTATTTGATTACCTGACTGAAGTGGTCACTTTATCAGAGAAACGTACCAGGTAAGGGCGCTTGTTTTGTGTGTAGAGATTCACCAAAGGTGATAGATGAATTTGACAGGCATTGTCAAAAAGTAAAATAAATCTCTGATCTTTGCAATGTTAAAGCTGGCTTAAATAGTCAGAGTAGCTCACTATATATGGGATAGAAATTATAGATTCAAGATCAGACTCCATGGTTTAAGCCATTACCACACAATCCAAACTTAATGACCCTGAAGAAGAAGGCTTTTGAAAACATTGTGGGAAAAGGAGAAAATACTGGTAAGCAGCATTTTCTCCTTTTCCCACAATGTTTTCTGCCCTATCAAAGTCAGCAACCATCATTTGAGCAACATTCAATTTATGATCTACAAATGCTTTGAATTTGATGGAGTCCTAAATTTTGTCGTTTGATAAAAAGTTGAGCAATCTGATCTTGATCTGCACTGTTGACAAAAAAGGGTTTGGTTTTCTGTGGCACATCAAGGGTTATTTCTTTACTTAAGCCTTCAGTGTGCAGTATTTTGAGTGATCCATATTAAAAGCAAATTTTAACTCTTAGAGTACCAAAGAAACTGGACAGACATTTTCATTCTTAAAAAAAGACCCAAGTAAGAACTAAATGAGTTCAGTTTCAATGTTGTTATTCTCAAGAAAGTCACGGGTCAGGGCACAGTGTAGATCAAGGATCAGATTGCACATTTTGTGCGGAGTGGTCTGGATCTACACTGGCTGCCACAACACTTGTGAAAGGCACACTTTTACCCTTTTCCACACAAATCCAACTTCTGATGACCTTAAAAAGAAGACTGGTTACCAGCATTTTCTCCTTTTTCAACAGTGTTTTCCACCTTTTCAAAAAAACAATTTTTAATTTGTTGAGTCAAATTCATTTGTTGTCTGCAATAGCTATGGATTTGACCAAGTCCTACATTTTGTCCTTTGGTCAGGAGTTAGCTCTTTTCCTACCAATTTAAGAAATTTGACTTTTTTTCCAGTGGCCTTCAAGTAAATCTCCTCTGCTATTGAATATGAATTGGGTCATAATTTAGGATCAAGTAGCGGATAGTGTAGATCCAAGATCAGACTGCACATTCTGTGCCATCCGCAAAAGCTATCTAAGTTGTCATTAGTACTGAAACAGTTAAGGGTGATAAAAAGAGTTAAGATAATGCAACAGTAGTCATATCTCTTTCACTACTGAATAAATAAATTGCATTTTCTCGAAGGCTAAAATTACATTTCCTCTGCAAGATCAAGAGACAGTTCGGTCATAATCTAGAATATAACAGTGGACATTGTAGATCAGAGATCAGACTGTATGTTCTGTGCAGTCTGATCCTGATCTACACTGTCCACAAAAGCTTCTGGTGTCGTCTATGTTATGGAAAAAGATACACTCTCAAAAACAAAATGGAAATTTGTTTCAACTTGTAATGTTTTTGTATCCTCTTATAAATAACAGTACCAGTTGTCAACCTTGGTGTTTAAATCTTCAGTTTTTGTAAGATATTATATATTATGTAAGGATTTTGATTGTATTTTCTGTTTACCAGATAACAAAACCCTTAAAGCGCCTTTAAAGTTTCACCACTAAAGTTCCTTTTGACAAAATTTGTCTTGGAATGGGTAAAAAACACGAGTTTTAATGACAAGAAGGAAGGAGTCTTTTGAAAACATAGTCGGAAAAGGAGAAAACGGTGGTAACCAGCATTTTCTCCTTTTCCCACAATGTTTTCTACCAATTCAAAGACAAATTTTATCATTTCAGCCACATTTAAATTGTTGTTTGCAAATGCTTCCAATTTGGAGAAGTCTAAAACTCCTTGTCTGGGAAAGAGTTAACCCTTTATGAGACGACAAAATTTCAGCCTTGTCCAAATTGAAAGCATTTGCAGACGACAATTTCAGTGTGGCTTAAATGGTGCATTGTCTTGGAAAAAGTTAAACCATAAAAACAATATTTTAATGACATTTGTTTTCCTTTCATTTCAGAGTAATAATGAAACAGCTGTTCACTGCTGTAGAGTATTTACACAACAAAAATATTGTACATAGAGATTTAAAGGTACATTGTGTGAACTATTTGAATTATATAACTTGTTTACCCTTTTCCATGTGAGCCACGTAGTTTAGTTCGTAATGTACAAAGCTTGAAACCCGTAGGTCGCTTGTTCTACTCTCAGCTCGGCCAATTTCTTTCAAAGGATTTTTGGTCATGTTACGCAAAGAATTGGTGATAACTCCAGTAAAGCATGGATAGGTGCACTGGCCTTGGTAATGTAACTGAAATAATGCTGAAAATGACATTAAATACCATAAAAACCAAACTGAACAGAATTTAACACTGTACCAACTAATCACAGACTTTTATGACAGTGAGGAGGAAGGCTTTTGGAATCATTTTGGTAAAAGCAGAAATTGATAATGAGCATTTTTTCTTTTACCCTGTTGTTTTCTGCACTTTTACCACTTTGACTGCCAACTAAATCAATTCCATGTTATCAAAGGTTTCAAAACAGTGTTCATCTGCATTTGTATTTGGTCATTGTTTAGCATCAGGTTGCAGGCAGTATAGGTTCAAGATCAGACTGCTTATTCTGTGCAGCCTGATCTTGATATACAAAGGTTTTATTTGTACTTAGGCTGTAATTAGCAGTGAAAGAGTTTAATCCAAATCTAATTAAGTGAGCGAAAATATGACCCTTTACCAAACAACAATATATAAGACTTTACGAAACGACAAAATTTTAGCCTTGTCCAAATTGAAAACATTTGCAGACGACAATTTCAGTGTGGCTCATACGCAGCAATTTTTCTTTAATACGGTAGAAAACATTGTGGGAAAAGGAGAAAATGCTGGTTACCAGCATTTTTTCCTTTTCCCACAATGTTTTCAAAAAGCTTCTTTCTTAGGGGTGTTAAAAGTCAGCATTGTGTGGTAAAGGGTGAAGAGTCAACTAAATTGAGAGTGGTTGCAGCCATCTAATTGAATTCAAAACACAAAAGATGATTTCTGTCTGAACTGGTAGAAAACATTGTGGAAAAAGGAGAAAATGCTGATTACCAGCATTTTCTCCTTTTTCGTCAATGTTTTCAAAAGTCTTACTTCTCAGATCATTTTCTCTGTTATCCACGATGTTTTCAAAAGTTTTACTCCTCACGGTTGTTAAAACTCAGCATCATGTGGTAAAGGGTTATTTTGTGGCCTGTAAATGCTGTTGGTATGGACAGGTCTAAAATTTTGCTCTCATTTCATACAAATATCTTCTTGTACCCAGATTTCAGCACTAAGAAAAAGTTCCATATACGTCAGAGAAGCCTTTGGAATTATTAATAAATGTCTGAATATGGGCTTTTTATGGTTTCATCAGCCCATCATTTTATGACAGAAATTCATCCGAGCAATGCACTGTGAAAAGGGGGCTTAATGCATCTTCAAACAGTATGGACTCGTCTGCAAAACTTACTGAACCATGTAAGCCGGCACAGTAAGCGCAAGCTGACATGGGTTGATACTTTTTGCTATTTGCAAATTTACTGTATGTCAAAGGACTAGTGTACTGCCAAATTCGGTCGATTTTGGTCTAAATTGATTTTATGAAACCATAATTATGTGATGACTTGCTTGGTAGTATGCATTTTGGAAATGCATTAAGCCCCTATTTGCCAGAGCATGACTCTTATTCTTTTTTTACCCCTGAGGTAGACAGGTTTTTGAAATTACATGTATTACACTGAAAGGGCCAACTGCTTTTGACTAGCAACTTCTAGTACAATGAGAAAAAGAGCTTATGAAAACATTGTGGGCAAAGGAGAAAATGCTGGTATATAATTTGTTGTCTGCAAATGCTTTCAATTTGTACACATCTAAAATTTTGTTGTATGGTAAAGTGTTAAATTGATCAAATACATTACTCTCATTTATGGCGTTTTATGGTATCTTTATGTTTTTCTTATATCTTTATATCCTGGCTTTCTTCGGATATCATTAAGGATATTATTACTTTACGAAGGCTTTACTGACACATGTCTAGAGTTCAGTTTCTGATGTCAGAAAATAAGAACAGTTTATGGAGTTTAACTCTTAAAACTTTACCACACGGTTTTAACAACCTTAAAAGAGAAGGCTTTTGAAAACATTGTGAGAAAAGGAGAAAATGCTGGTAAGCAGCATTTTCTCCTTTTCCAACAATGTTTTTCTATCCCGTCAAAGACAGATGTCACCTATAAAATACATTTACTTTGTCATCTACAGATGCTTTCAGTTTGGTTTATTCCAAAATTTTATTGTTTGGTAAAGAGTTAACCAATAAAAAAAAAAGGACTGTCATGTTTTAACAATCCTTAGGGAGAGCCCTGGAAAATGTGGGAAAGGGATAGTATGCTGGTGACCAGATTATTTTCCTTTTTCCCCATTGTTTTCTACTCTTTTCAGGACAGAAATCACATCATTTGAGCCTTAATCAATTCATTGGCAGCAAAATGCTTTCAATATTGATGAATAAAATCTTGTCATCTGGTAAAAGGTAAAAATCTGTCTGCAAAAGTCACAGAGTTTATAACTAGGAAATAGATGATGATGCAATCTGATCCGATGCTGTTGTAGGACTGAAATACTCAAAGTGGCAGGAAATCCCATCCTAATTAATAAACGCATGTTGTATTATTATCTTTCTGTCTCTTTTACAGCCAGAAAATATCTTGTTAGACGACGATTTAAATGTCAAAGTATCGGACTTCGGGTTTGCCACAGTATTAGGGCCAGATGAGGAACTGACAGGTAAAATTTACACTTGTAGTGCTAAATAAGTGAAATGGAATCTCAGTACTGAAAACACAGATATTGTAACGGCAAGCCTCCTTTTGACAGAATATCTGGAAAAGGCGTTGGCAGCTTAGATCAGGATCTTTATTCGCAGACCTTTCGTAAGAATGTTCTCAGTCTTATTATACCCCCGCAAAACAGATGTTTTCGGGAGTATACTGGAATCAGCCTGTCTGTCCGTTTGTCCGTCCATGTGTCCGTCTGTGTACAAATAATTGCCTGTTTCTGTCAAAGCACTGGCGGGGGTATTAAGTCACATTCAGTGACAGCTCTAGTTGCTTCAGTGATGGTTATGTTGGAAAGCAGCCAGTGGCTTGAAAACAATATTGTGTGGAGTACTAGTAAAAGAAATTCCAGGAAAGCATCGATAGGTTGACTGGCCGCTCTGATGTAAATGAAACAGTGTTGAAAACAGCGTTAAACACCATACAATCTATTCTCAGTGTTGCAAAAACTCGGGATTGTGTGGTAAAGGGTTAAATTTTTGTTGAAAAAAATTAAGTGCAGAGGAGATATGCCATGATGATGTGATATTGTTGTTGCATGTTGAAATAACTGAATTTTCTCTCGATTACAGAACTTTGTGGCACGCCAGGTTATCTTGCACCAGAAGTATTATCTGTCTCAATGTATGATGATGTCCCCGGCTACAGACACGAGGTCGACATGTGGGCCTGTGGTGTAATCATGTACACACTTCTATGTGGGGCTCCGCCCTTCTGGCACAGGAAACAGATGCAAATGTTGCGAATGATTATGCAGGGCAATTACAAATTCGGAAGTCCAGAATGGGATGATATTAGTCAAACTCCAAAAGATTTGGTGAGCTTTTAAAGTTGCTTCTGATGTAGCATGCTGTAGCATCACATGTTTTAATGCCGTTTGAAATACTGTGGGAAAAGGAGAAAATGCTGGTTCTCCTTTTCCCACAATGTTTTCCACCATTTCTGATACAAATCCCATCATATGAGTATCATTTTAATTGTTGCTTGCAATGCTTTCAGTTAGGACCAGCCTTAAGTTTTGTTGTGTGATAAAGTGTTAATAGGCTATAGAAATTTCCTTGTGGATGTGATATTATGATTTTAAGATGAAAATGCACATAGGGATTGTGTTAGGTTATAAATGTCATAGCCTATGCTGCTTTGACTGATTTTACTTTAACCCTCTACCGACCATTCTAGAGGAAGAAAGCTTTGTTGAAAACATTGTTGGAAAGGAGAAAATGCTGGTAACCAGCATTTTCTTCTTTTTGTTTTGATGTCTTTTTAAAGAGCCTCTTCCTCTAAGCTGTTAAAACACTGGTAAAAGGTTAATTTTTAATGCTTATAGCAGGTAACACATTAAAAAAGAAAAGTTAGATTAAGATGTATTTTGTTTGTTAATACTATGGTACTAAGCATTTTTCCACAATTATGTCATGGTGATAAACCTAAGATTTAATGACAGCACAAGTCATTAATTTTATGAACCATTTAATAAAAAGATGGTTTATTTCTCTTTGCCACATGACTTTATTTCTATTTTATCAGCTAGTATAGTAAAACATGAAAATTTCTTACTTGATGGCAAGCTTTAAATGAGACATCTGCATATTTGGTGAACCTACTTAAGGCTCATCTTCTGAACTGACCAGTTTACTGCAACAGTTACTGTTATTATAGGACCCTATCTGACCTGGGTAGAAGCACATAACACACCAACTGTTCTTTAGAACATTCTTAGTCTTATTCTCTAAGATTTTCAAAATTTGGAAGTAACACAACTTTTGATTGGCTATACCAAATGCTAAATTTGCTGTAGCCAATCAAAAGGTGTGTTGCTTTATAAATCTAGAATAAGACCAAGAATGCTCTTAAGAATGGTTGGTGAACAGGGAGCAGGTCCTCTCTTAACCCTTTACCACACAATGACGCCTTTTGACGCCCCTAAAAAAGAGGCCTTTTGAAAACATTGTGGGAAAAGGAGAAAATGCTGGTAACCAGCATTTTCTCCTTTTCCCACAAAGTTTTCTACTCTATCAAAGAAAAGTTGCGTCATTTGAGCCACTATGAAATTGTCGTCTGCAAATGCTTTCAATTTGGATAGGTCTTAAATTTTGCCGTGTGGTAAAGGGTTAAACAGCAAAGAGTGTGCACAAATGTACTTTGTTCTAGTTCAATAATGTCGTACTGTAGCATGTGTAGAAATTTTATACTGTAAGTTGAATATGATGCAGACACTTAATATCAGAAACAGCAAAAGGTACATTTTTGATAATTTACCATCTCCAGTCAATTAACCCTATACCAAACAGTGAGGTTTTTTATGAACTTGAATTGAAAGGCTTTTGAAAACATCATGGTAAAAGGAGAAAATCTTGGTTACCAGCATTTTCTCCTTTTCTCAGAATGTTTTTTACCCTTTTACAGAAAAATCTCATCATTTGAACTTAATTTGAACTGCCACCCTCAAAATGTTTTCTTTATGAATGAGTTTGAAATTTGATGTTGGGAAAGAGTTGAAAATAACAGTTGATGATACCAGCTTTGCTTACTTGGCAAATTTGTATGAGGTGTGATAATAAAAAAGGAAAACAGACCTTTACTTTGTACAGTCTATAAACACATACATAATTGTTGTTTTTATTGCGAAATAGTAAAATGGTATCAGATACTTCCAATAAAACATTTGAAGTAACCAAATATGCTTGCAGCTGGTTGAGTTGAATACAGTTGATCCAAAGAAACATGCATGAGGTATTATGTGTGATTTCGTGTAAATGCTCTTTCAAGAGATATTATGTACAACACAGATTATATTACACACAAAAATACATGGATTTTAAAAACAAAATCAACAGGTAATAATCTGATGATGTTTGTGCTGTAATTTCACTGCATGTGTGGTTTTATAGCCTTGTCCAATAGAAAGTATTGATCACGTCACAAAGAGGTCGTTCGGAGCATCATGATTTGTATTGATAATATGTTAAGCAGACTAATAAGTGGGTAGAACCCTGTGAGAGAAGAGTTTTGAAGCACGAAAAAAAAGGAGAAAATGCTGATTATCAGCATTTTCTCCTTTTCTTCCAGTGTTTTCAAAAGTTTTTTTTTTTTCAGGGTACTTAAATCCTTTACCACACAATCCAGAGTTTTAACAATCTTGAGAAAGAAGGCTTTGAAAGCATTGTGGAGAAAGGGAGAAAATGCTGGTAACCAACATTTTCTCCTTTATCCACAATGTTTTATACTCTTCCAAGGACACATTGCAGTTTTCAATTCATATTTATTTTGATGTCTGCAATTCTTTCATTTTTGACAAGTCTAAAATTTTGTTGTTTGGTAAACTGTAAACAATGAATTTGTGAACAGTTTGTAAATATATTGTCTGTTTCTCATTATGGTTACTAAATATTTCAGATATCCAAGTTGTTGGTTGTAGACCCAAAACAAAGAATGACAGCGGCAGAAGCTTTGGAACATCCCTTTTTCAAAAGAGAGGTAAGCTTATAATTTGAGATTGTCCTAAGTAAATATGTATCCATTCATGTTTCCTTCTTAGCATACTTTAAGCTCAGCTTATTGCAATGAATACTTAAAGTATTGTCATAGTCATCTGCCTCTTCATCATTCAGAACTTTGACATTTTCTGATATATCTCTGTCATACATGAAGATTATTTCTTTTGAACTGTGGCAAGCTGTTAACTACCAAAAGGAAAACCAATACCCAAAGTGCAAATAATCCTCCAAAAATTTTGGCCACAGTTATGCACCTTTTTTGACAAACAATTTCATCTTCTCGCATTTCCACAATGTTTTCTACCCTCGTATAAATAAACTTGATCTTTTGAGCCAGATTTTATTTGTCAACTGCAAATGTTTTAAGTTTGAAGACCAAATCCATGCAAGTTTTAAGTTTTAACCCTTTACCACACAGTCCAGACTTTTAACGACCCTGTTAAAGGCTATAGAAAACATTTTGGGAAAAGGAGAAAATGCTGGTTACCAGCATTTTCTCCTTTTCCCAAAATATTTTCTACCCTATCAAAGACAAAAATCATCATTTGAACTACATTTAATTTTTTGCCTGCAAATGCTTTCAATTCAGTTACGTCCAAAATTTTGTTGTTTGGTGAAGAGTTAAACATAATTTTTTTACATCGTTTGAGAAACAGGTTCTTACAACTTATACTAATCTCTAATCTCTCTTGACTCTGCTTCCTGGGAACTGCGCCAGTACTCGTGCTAAGTATGTGGGCCAATGAACAGTCCCAAAGTTGACATCTGCAAGTTTAAGTAAGAAAGAAATTAAAATTGCAGTACCTGATTGTTTTCATAATTGAAAATTTCCTCTACATTTATTAAGAACCTCAAACACCTAAGTTCAGCCAAAAAGAGAAAACATGAACTTATTTATTTGAGCCATGCTCTGACAAAAGGAGGCTTAATGCATCTCTATGATGCATCACATAAGTTTGGATCTATTATAAACAATTTCTCTAACCAAAGACCAAATCCTGAGATAGAATGGTCCTTGGACATGCAGAAAATTGACGAACAACTAAAAGTTTCGGCCCAGGTCAGCTTGTGCGGACTGCGCAGGCTGACCTTGGTCGATAGTTTTTGCAGGTGCATAAAGCCCCCTTTTCACAGAGCATGGCTCATTTACTTGTCTAAAATGCAAATAAGTTTGTGCTTTTATGATTTATTTCTCTTATTTCTTTTCTTAGTTATACCTCTGTATACCTAGTACCTCTTTTATTTCTAATGCAGGTTGCTCCAGTTAGGAAATTCAATGCAAAGAGAACATTTAAGGTAACTATTGAGATTGTTTTGTTTGCATGTAAATGTTATATAGGATCTGACGTGAGTTGGTGTTTGAGATAAAATTCTATTAAACGAGTCTAGGGAAAATGTTACTAAGTGAGCCTCTGGTGAGCTTAATAACATTTCTTTTTCTTGACGAGTTTATTAATAAAATGTTATCTCTAACACCAACGAATGTCAGATTCTTTTTATCACATAGCGATATTTCACAAATTATAGAGTAAATGATGCAAAAACCATCTATAGATGCACCCACAGTAATATCCATAAAACATATTCACTTCCATGGATTGCATACAAAATGACGTCAAAAATGATGTCACACAATTGTGATCTCAAACTTGTATAAAAATAAGAAAATTCATGATGGGTATATTACACTGAAAACAAGGGAGGTTATATGATAAAATAGTTCCTTATTATAACACCACATTAAAGTTACTGGGATTGTACTGGAATCAGGATGTCTGTCAGTGTGTCTATATATCTATAGGTGTAAATTTGTGTTCTCCTCTCTTCTGACAATTTTCAGCCATTTAAAATTTTGAAAGAAGCCCTCCTACCATGTGAAGGGTACACCTGGAGTTTTCATTATGATTGGTAGATTGTTACAGGAGTTATGGCCCTTTGATTGTTTTTTTCCCGAATCCAGTGAGAAGACTGCTTGGGTAGTTCAGTGGCTAGCGTATCGGACTCATGACGTGGTGGTTGTGAGTTCGACACCTGGTTTAGGCAATCTTTCTTTCTAGGCGATTTTTCCCCTCTTACCTCTGATGCATGTGAGAAAGTAGTGACTTGGAAAGAAAGTTGTGTCAGTACTGGTGTGAGAAAGCCAGGAAATGCATTCGTAAGTGCACTGACCGCCATGATATGACCTTAGCTGTTAAAATGGCGTTAAACTTCAATACAAACCAAACAAACCAAAAATCACTAACAGTTCTAAATTCTGCTCTAATTGTCTACTGAGCAACAAGCCATCTGGTTGACTGAGACATTTTATTTAGGCCATTATTGCAAGCCTTCGAATTTTAGAACCTTAAAGCACTAAGTAAACCTCCCAGCATTTTGAGTCTGGAAATAAGATTTGAAATTAGCTGTTGTCCAGAATTTCTCAGCAAAGCATACTGTGTAGACTTATAAGAGATCGGGCAGCGTGTTGAAAATGAAACATTTCTCTCTCTGGCAAGTAGCTGTGAAACATTTATGTTACAAGGCCTTTTGTCTGCAAGAGAGCAATTTTATTTTTCCCTGATAACTGCTTAATACAATTTCTACTGTACGATAATATAATTTCGTATAATTTTGATGTACATGTAAATCATCACCACTTTTATTATAACCATGAGGTAAACTGATTCTCAGACCAACAGAAAATTGACCAATTGTAAAAAGTTTGGGCTCAGGTCAGCCTGTGCTCAATGCGCAGGTTGACCTAGGTCGATACTTTTCGCAGATGTATTAAGCCCTCTTTTCACAGAGTATGGCACATTTATATCATTTATTTACAACCTTTCTAATTTCAGGCCATGGTTATTTGTGTGAACTTTTTTCACCGCTTGCAGTTCTTCTACAACAACCCACCACCAGTATCAATACAAACTGTTAAAGAGAATCCATATAGTGTTAAATTGGCCCGTAAACTTATGGATGGTTGTGCATTTAGGATGTACGGACATTGGGTGAAAAAAGCGGACAATCAGAATCGTGCTGCGTTATTTGAACATGTTCCACGTGAAGAATGGCAAAGCACCTATCCTAGATGATCTCTTAACAGTGTGTCGAATGGTGTTGTTTTTTCTTCCAATTTTATGTCTGTGTTGGCACAAGCAAACACACCATTTTGAGACCTTAGTATTACACACTCAAGCGTCTTTCACAACATCAGTGTGCGGCCAGTATAGATCAAAGATCAGATTGCACAAGATATGCAGTCTGATATTTGATCTATTCTGTTGGTTTTGCCAAGACTTTCTGGACCAGAGCAACATCGAAATTGCAATGGTTTGGGCCAATATCTGAGGGTGAAAATGTTCTGGGTTTATTTAGTGGTCTGAGTGCTAATTTTTGAAAGACAATTGGTTTTCTCAAAGACAATGCAATTATTTTATTCATGAACATCCATTTTAGTACAGAACTACATAAGACAACTTTTTTGTCTTTAGCAGGATATGAGTGAAAGTTTTGTATTGAAAAGAGAACATTCTCATAATTTGCATCTTCCTCTATTGTCGCAATGTTTTCCTCTTATTTGCCATTTACCAAACAATCAAGTGTTTTACAGACTTGATAAAGAAGGCTTTTTGAAGATAAAGAAGAAACTGCTTGTAACCAGCATTCCTCCTTTACCCAGATGGGTTTCTACCATGTCACAAACAAATGCCTAGATTTTAATCATGTTTAACCCTTTACCAAACATTCCAGAGTTTTAACGACCCTACGGAAGAAGCCTTTTGAAAACATTGTGGGAAAAGGAGAAAATGCTGTTAACCAGCATTTTCTCCTTTTCCCACAATGTTTTTTACACTTTCTATGAGACTTTTCAGTTTTGAAGCCACATTTATTATGTCATCTGCAAATCCTTTCTGTTTGGAAAGGTCTAAAATTTTGCTATTTGGTACTGAGTTAAAATGATGTCTGAAAAAGCTTTCAGTTCGGACAAGTTTAAAATTGCGTCATCAGGTAGAGTTCAATCTTGACTCTGGTAAGACTTCAGTATTTTTAAGAATTTCAGAGGTGTTTAATGCAAATTGAAGTTGCTTTGATATACAGTATAGATAAAGACATGACTGCACAGTCTGTTATGGATCTGCATTGGCCAATGTTGAAACAGTTTCATGCTTCAATGATTTTATCATTGAACCCTTTACCAAACAGTCCTGTGTTTTAATGAACCCAAAGAAGAAGGCTTTTGAAAAGATTTTGGGAAAAGGAGAAATGGCTGGTAACTAGCATCCCTTCTTTTACCCAAACTGTTTTGTATCCTTTCAAGGACAGATATAATCATATGTGGCATATTTTATTTAGCATCTATAATGTGTTTTGAATATGGTACAAGTCTAACATTTTGTTGTTTGGTAAAGGGTCATACCAACTCTGACTGCAAATATCCATGTCAGTTGAAGCTAAAAAAGAAGGCATGTGTGTTCATTAGAGATAAGATTGAGCTCAAAGAAAGAAACATGTGTTTACTGTTTGAAAGTATAGGGCTCAAATCAAAAAAAGAGTTGTGTGTTTATTAGAGTCTATATGGCGCTCAAAAAAAGGGAGGTGTGTTTATTAGAGACAATATTTGAAATTTGTGACTCCAATGTGTGACACCACAGTGAATGTGATATTGTTTTTAACTTTGCACTCAGGTGTTGTTTACCTGTTTGACAAAATGTTGTATAATGTCCAGAATTCATTCCAATGTTCGAACCCAGAACCTCACGTAGAAGCAAGTGCATTGCTTATCAGCAGAAGACGGCTTTGTGAAAATATTTTGACTTGTGGAGTGTTTGTCATTTAAAATAGCTGCAGATAATGGGGATATTTTGGGAGTTAACATGCCACAAAACAATCCTATCTTTTCATGACCCTGAGAAAGCAGATTTTACAAAACATTGCTGAAAAAGGAGAGTGCTTGTCTACTGTAATACAATTTGTAAACACTAAATTAGATGTTGCTTAAATGGTCCTGGAAAGGAAAACACCTTTTTCTTCTGTTTTCTACTTTCCATGACGAATTCAATGGACTATTCTTAAATATTTTTCGTTCTTGAAAGAGTTAATTATGTTCTTGATTAAAACCTTGATTGTTGGTACCCAGTAGATTTGTCTCAGGGAGATGATTTAATGAGTAATCACAGCACAGGCTTTCTTGAAGAGATTAGGAATGTTACTAGTGGTATCCTAATATCTGAAATTATTCATTTGTCAAAATATTTTCAAGGCCCTTCATGTACCCATTATTCCATACGGCCTGCAACACGCAAAAAGGGGCATTCGGACATTTGCGCAGGCTGATCCGAGACGGCTCTTAACCTCAACATTAGATTTTGTCCTACAGTAGACTTGCGTGAAATAGAAAATCACACACGATCGAAAGTGTTGTCTCGGATCAGCCTGCGCAGACTGCGCAGGCTGATCGGAGACGACACTTTACGCAAATGTCCGAATGCCCCTTTTCACGTGTTGCAAGCCACACAGAAATGATATCAGAATTTTCTCTTATTTACACAATTTTTCTTTTCCCTAGGGATCATAAAAAAGGGATTTTATGGAAATGGGGTCAAGCCCAATTCCATGATAATTATCCCTTTTTTACAAGGATATTTCCAAAGTCATTGGGTACAGATCATTTCATGGGTTAACCTTTACTAGATATTTCCTAAACAACCCAATTAAAGAAGGCTATAAAAAGCATTGTGTGAAAAGGAGAAAATGCTGGTAACCAGCATTTTCTCCATTACCAGCAATGTTTACGACCTGCTTTAAGACAAATCCTGTCATGAAAGACATGTATAATTTGTGGTCTCAAAATGCCTAAAATTTTGTTGTTTGGTAAAGAGTTAACTTTTACCAAACAATCCTGAGTTTTAACGACCCTCAAAACAGCTTGTGAAAATCTTGTTGGAAAAGGAGAAATGCAGGTAACTAGTATTTTCTCCATTTCCAATGATGTTTTCCAAACTTTTAAAGGCAAATACTATCAATTTAGCAGTTTTCAATTTGTCGTCTGCAAATCCTTTTAATTTGGACAAGTCTACAATTTTTTCTTTTAGTAAAAAGTTAAGTCATCCTATACCTCTTACTGAGGGTTTGTTACAATGTCATGTGATTATGTAATTTACCTGTGTGATATGTCTATTGTTTAAAAGTCCACAACCTTCTTTGACCCACAAGGTAATTCAGAAACGAGGCTAGCACCTCTTTTTCTTCTTTACCAGAATTGAAAGCATTTACAGAGGACAAAATCAAACAAGGGTTCAAATGATAGAATGTAAGGAACTATGGGTAAAGGAGAAATGCTGGTTACCACCATTTTCTCTTTTTTCACACAATGTTTTTTAAAGCTTTCTTCCTCAGAATCATTGAAACTAGGGATTGTTCTGTAAAGGATTAAACCAACAAATTGGTCAGAGGAAATTTTTTTGTTCATTTTAACCAGCTTTAACTCTAACCGCAATGTTTTCAAAAGGCTTGTTTCTCAGGCTAGTTAAAATTTGGGATTGTGTGTCAACAATGTTAGTGAAAGTTAGTAGAGTGAAAGATGAGTACTCTTTTAAAGATGAATTAAAGCAAATTTTGTTTTTTAGCTCCACTGGCTTTTAGCCATTGAGCTTATGACATGGACCTGTGTCCGTTTTTTGCACATCCTTGCATGCATGTGATAATTTCAAACATCTTTTCTGTGAGCATGTTTGTTAAAATTTCACAGAAACTATCCTGCTGTGACCCTCTCCATAAAAAAAGTTTTATTCTGTCTAGAACTATGGTTGTCTTGACAACAGTACATCAAAATATTGAATAGGTATCCTCAAAAATCTTTTTTGCCGAAAACCGTATCTTGCAAATTGGCTGATGTGATCCTCGGTTAGACCTCTCTCAGATTTATTGGTAGAATCATGATCGGTCAAATAAACATGGTTGGCTTGGTGTTTGTTCCCTGTATGAAAATAACTGAAGTTGTATGATTGCTAAAGGGACATCACTCATTTTACTCATAACATGTGTTAACCAATTATCTCCCTTGAATAGGTAAGAATTGCACATTTGAAGTTCTCAGTTACGGTGTACTTGGATGTTTTAAGTTATTCCTAGATATCATTGGTATTCAACATGGAGCAATGTAAAACTACCGTTTCAAAGGAAAATTTCATCGTTGAGCCCCAATTACTTTGTCATCTGCAAATTCTATCAATTTGAAAAAAAAATTTGGCCACATGGTTAAAAGATTAAATATTATTGGGATACAGATTTCTTCCGCATTCATGTCACTATCCTTATACATAATGGTCGTGAGGTGGAGTGGCAGACTTGAGGTTCAGAGTTTGATTCCCGGAAGAGGGTGTCAACTTTGGGACTGTTCATTAGGCCACACATTCGGCATGTGTACTGGTGTGGTTTCCAGGAAGCTGAATAGGGAGAGATAAGTGTAAGTTGCAAGATCTTGTTTCTCAAGAGATGTAAGATAAACATGTTTAAATTGAATGAATTATGATACATTTATGTATAGGACAGTGGAGCGATAAAGTACCATTATGGCCTTTTTAGAAGTGCTCAATATTTGTACAATGAAAAAGTAGATAGCCTTTCAGTTTACAATTTGGATAAGATCTTGGAAATCTTTTGTCAAAAACACCATATCACTTGGAAACTCAGTTCACATACATCAATATCTTTGAAAGATTTTAACGTGAATATCGTATTTTACAGAAATTGTTAATGAATCATATCATACTAAGTAAATTAAGTGCTAAAGGTTTCATATTCTGTGTTGAACATAGCTGCTTGATGAAACAGGCCATGAAGAAATAAGAAAAACAAACTGAAACACAGAGAAATAGCTCATATTGATCTTTATCTCCATTTTTTCTGTTTTGTCTTGTCGGTATATCAGTTTTATTATAGCAAGTTTTGCAAAATTAGTTTTCCTTTTTACCGAAGCCCTTACAAACTGTTTATAGAACAAAAATGCAAAATCTTCAAATAAAAGTAAAAAAGCAACAATATATGCCCCCCCCCCCCCCCGCCACCTTTACAACACAATCCCAAGTTTAAACAGTCCAAACATAAAGGGTCTTTGAAAACATTGTAGGAAAGGTGTAAATTTTTCACATTGTTTTCTCTCATCTCGCCATTAGAGACACAGTTTATCAGTGATCTGAAAATACTTTCAGTATGGTCAGGTCGAAAATTTTGTTGTTTGATAAAGAGGTAATGTCTTTTTCCTGAAAAAGCCAAGCTCTTTTTCTCTTCAAACATTACAGTGCTAATATAATTGTTGACAAGTAGCAAGAGACTGAATTCAGTAGAGTGAAAGTTTATTGTGTGAAAGTAGATGAAAGTTTTTTTTTTTTCCCCCTTCATATCTTCAACTTTTGCTAAATGATGGCCAAAGGGAGATTCTTCAGGAATGTACTCTGGGTATTCAATTCATTGAATACATCTTTAAAACCGGTACGCTATATATGTATAATTATTTTATTTATTTATTTTAGTCATATTGATTTTGTATATTAATTATCTTTTTTTTTTTTGTAAACTGTTTTCATTTGTTTAAGAATCCATCACAGTTGATACATATGCCTGAAGCCTAAAATTAAAAAGAGAAAAAAACAAATATAGAAATGTGTGGACGTGTTTTTCCTACCAAGTCTATAATAGTTAACCCTCACACCCCTCCACCCCCCCGTTTGTCACTGTACGGGTGAAGTTTGATTTTACCAAAAACTAGTAAAATTAACCCTTAGACTGCTAAGTGCAACTCTAGGAGCTTTTGCGGACAGTGTAGATTAAGATCAGACTGCACAAAAGGTGCAGTCTGATCTTTGATTGCTACTGTCCAATGAGGAGATATTTTTCCCCAACAAATGACTTTGAAATCGCAACATTTAGGTTTACACTATCGGCAGAAAAATTTTGTTTAACTCTTTACCAAACGACAAAATTTTAGACTGGTCCAGATTGAAAGCACTTGCAGACGACAAAATAAATGTTACTCAAAAATTGAAATTTGTTTCCAGCAGCGTAGAAAACATTGTGGGAAAAGGAGAAAATGCTGGTTACCAGCATTTTCTCCTTTTCCCACAAGGTTTTCAAACGGCTTCTATCTCAGGGTCGTAAAAACCAGGGATTGTTTGGTCAAGGGTCAACACAAGTTACAAATATTTAACCCTTTCAATGCCAAATATATAAACTGGATTGCATTCAATGGCCGAATATACAATCCACTCAAATCCAGAGATTCATACCGTATAGGCTTGACTCAAGATATGGGCTGTATATATCCAAAATCAGACTGCCTATTCTGTGCAGTATTATCTTGACCTGTGCTGTCTTGAAAAAGCCCCTGTTTTTGCCTATGGTGCTGGAAGGGTTGAAATTATGAAAAATGCATCCTTATGACGTGTATGGAAAACACTGCGGTAAAAAGAGGGATAGCTTGGTGTTTTCAAAAGCTGTATATTGTTTAGGTATAAGAGTTAATGTTTTTCCAGTGATGGACTTTTTTGAGCTCGAGAAACCCATTGCAGCACCTCTAGGATTACTTACAAGCCAGCTTACCTATCATACAACGAAATTTCAGTATGACTCGAAAGTATTTGCAGGCTACAAATTGAATATGTTTCAAATGTTGGGATTTGGCTAGATCTATCGAATAGCTGAATCATTGCGGGAAATAGAGCAAATGCTGATTGCTAGCATTTTATTGAGTCACATGGGTGCGTAACAACCCGGCTCTCGCTGCTACCATCCTGATCTATGGAGTTACGTAAGCATGTCTCCGGCTTTGTACTGCTTCCGGCCCCGTTTCCGCTTTGCGAGATCTGATGTAGTTCTATATTGTTGCAATATTCTCAATGTTTCTATTGTACTTAAAATACAGATGTTGCATTTTTCCGATATATCGAGATGTCCTCAACAGCTCTAGCTAATTGTGTACTGCACTAGGATACACGAACTCTCTTCAAAATTTCACATAGACATCTGTAGAATATTTGCATACCTAGATGTCGTCTGTTGTTTACCCGCGGAGCCCCACAAAAGGGCAACATTCAATAATATGTGGCGACTGCCCGATTGAAAGTTACCCTTCAAATTTTTTCCTTAATTGGTAGAATAAAGCACGAAAGTTGTTTTTAATTTGCAAAGTCACATTGTATTTCTTTAGTCACAAAACCTCAGGGGTTCTATGGCTCAGTGGTGAAGTGTAGGAATCGTGACCTGGGGGGCCCCAGGCTCGAGCCCCACCTGGTCCACTGGCCCCTTCACAGGAGCGTCCCTGAGCAAGACACCTAAGAGTCCCAGCCGAGCACCGATGAAACCGAGGAAATATATGAATAAGTGGGCTGTCGCCGTGATATGACTGAAATAATGTTGAAAGCGGCGTAAAACACCAGTCAAACAAACAAGAACAAAACCTCTAGTCCTGTCCTGAAATGTAATCATTTTGTGTTTTAAATTCGATTCATGGATAGAAGTGAATGGCAATTTCGAACGACACAGAAGCTCTCAGAGGGGATACTGTGTTAATTAAAAGCTGAATTATGGTGACCGCAAGGGATCGCCTTCCGATGATGATTTTGCTTGCAGATATTGACCAAAAACTATGAAGTATGCAATAGTTACGAATAAGATTGTCAGTTAGTGTTAATAAGAATAAAGTACGATAGGCTTCAGTGTCCCCTTTTCTTTAAAGTAGTTTCAAAACAATCTCTATACATGCCATTCTCATTTCGAGATGGACTGACAGCCTGAGATGCGCAATCGACGAAGGCAAGGCCTTCACGTCTGTGGAACACAACAGTGGGCATACAAGTCAGTTCCCCGACAGATTGAAACACAATTTACCGACTCTTTTAGTTTAAAAGTCAAATAAAACTATCAAGCGCGACTCACTGACCTTTTGCGGACAGTATAGATCAAGATCAGACTGCACAGAACGTGCAGTCTGATCCTTGATCTACACTGTCCGATAAGGAAAAAAAAATTCTCAAAAAAAAAAATAAGCTGAAAATAGCAATATTCGGGTTTTAATTATCGGCTTGAAAGTTTCATTTAATTTATATAGCAAGATAAGGCTTGAGAGGTTCCCACGATAATTTGGAGTATTCTTCATGTCTTCATGCACGTACTTGCCCATCGCTCAGTAACTGCCTAAACATAGTTTTGTCTTTATTCTACACGGCCCGCTAACTTGGAATTTTTCAACTAACACAAGCTTAAAAAATGATTGAGCGTGGCTTTTCTCGTTTTGATTTTGTATGTACCTCCCTAGCGGTCTACGATTACTTTACAGTTATATTTTGTGGTTGGTGTGAATCAAGATTAGACGTAACTAAACGTGCGGTCCAATCATGATTGCACACTGTCCGCATGCAACGATAATGTTCAATTTGTTTTTCGTTTCTGGACTGAAAATTTCATTCTTACCATTTTTGGTTGGGGGGGGGGGGGTGGGGGGGGCTCTACTTAAGAACTATAGCAACTTATATAGAATCATTTATACACAAAACAGTTTCTTGATGTTAACCTTTTCGCGACTGTTTTTTCTTTATATAATTGCTAAAAGTACTGTAAATTACTAATAGCGATAAAGCTCTGTTTTGTTCTGTATTGGAGTTAAAATGTTAAGTACAAGTGATTGACAACTAAATTTTGTTACCATGAGATTGCTTTTAATGAGCTGTATTTTCTATAGATTCACTTAATAAGTCTGTAGCTCGGCTTCGTTTGTTGGGACAGCTCGACGAATTTTCGCCGCAAAATCGTACTATATTACATAATATCATCAAAGTACAATTTATTTTTCTCGTCTTGACAACTTAACAATGTAAGTAAAAGCAAGCAGGTTATGGACAAAACGTACACAGTCAACGAAAAACAGACCATTTTCTCTCTCTCTCTCTCTTGGGTAAATCTTACTCGAAATGATAACTCCCTAGAAGCATAGTGTGGTCCGTGCACAACCATTCTTTGACTCATCCATGGTAAGTCAGTTTCAAGGACATTGTGTTTCATAGTAGCCGATACACTTTCAAATCATTTTTAAAAAAGGAGCCATGATCTGTGAAAAGGGGACTTAATGCATCTTCAAAAAGTATCGACCCATGTCATCCTGCGCAGTCTGCACAGGCTGACTTGGGTCGAGACTTTGCCATTGGTCAATTTTCTACATGTCAAATGACCATTCCACTTCTAGAACCAGTCCTTTGTAAGGGGAAAAAAGTGAATTTTATGGATCCATAATTATTTGATGACTTGCTTGATATAATACATCACGGAGATGCATTTAGTCTCGTTTTGCCAGAGCATGGCTCAAAGGTATTTAGCAACAGATCACATGCCTCATTGCACAGTACAGACAAACCATTTCCAGTCGACTTTAATGAAGTAAACTGTTCGACATTGAATTAGATTTTCAGATATCACTAGAAAGGAAAAGGTATAGACCATGATCAGTCTGCACAGGCTAATCTTGATAAACACTTTCCGCCGAAAATACGACAGGGAAACACGTACACTTACATATGAGCCATGCTCTGTGAAAAGGGGGTTTAATACGTCTGAGTATACACATAATTATGGATCCATACAATTCTTTTTGTCTTACAACCGACTGAATCATGAGATAGGATGGTCCTTTGACATGCAGAGAATTTCCACATGGCAACAAAATTCGACCAGTGTCGGTACTTTTTAACAGATGCATTAAATCCCCTTTTCACAGAGCGTGGCTTATAAAAATATCCCCAGTCAATCAGCCCCCACCCCTCCCCCTTCCGCCAATCACCACAACCACCAAATTTGCAGACTTTCCACGTGCATTAGTTGGACATGTTTTGTATTTACTGTTTAGTGTGTTAGTCACTTGTGTAAAATGTTAGTAGGCCTACACTGGAATATGTGATTTCTTTTTTTTTTTAATTTAATGCACTATTTAGTTCTGGAAAATATGATAAATATCGAGGTGGGTGAATTTCTTATTGTGCTTTTCCTCTTTATGTGTCATTTCATGTTTTATCATCATATGACTCAGTTACTATTGTCGTGTTTGTCACTTGTTTTTACCCCACCCCATTCCCAACGGGGCTAAATGATGGCCGTCGTGATGGGCTGAATCGGTAATGTGCGGGGCTAGAATATTAAGCCTCGAAGCACCTTTTCCAACTATAATTGCCTTTGCGGTCAGTGTAGATCAATATCAGTCTGCACAAAACGTGCAGCCTGATCTTTGATCTACACAGTCCGCTTTGCTGAAACAGTGTGGACAAGATCAGCCTTGCAATTGTGATTATTTGAGATTTATTTCCAGACTGAAAGTATCTTTTTGGTTTATTCAGCGGTCTTAACCCTTAATATCCTGCTAAATAACTTAAAAGACACTTACTAGCCGATAGTAAAAACCTAAATTTGGTTATTCCGAATTTAGTATATGGGGGGAAAAATCTCCTTATCGGACAGTGTACATTCAAGGCGCCCGATAATTTTATCACCATAGACATCATTTCAAACTCTACCATACGACAAAATTTTAGACTTGTCAAAATTCAAAGCTTTTGCATACGATAGACTCTTTCTTTAAAACGGATTTTTCTAAGAAAAAATGATAAATATTGTGGACTAAGGGGGAAAATTGCTTGTTACAAGGTTGTAAATATCTTTCTTGCTTTTCACCAGTACTAGATTAGGGCTTTGCAGTGCTTTGCCCAGGGACACTCCAACAAGAAAAGCCCTGCAAGCGGGGAGCATTCAAGAATTTGATTATTACAAATCCAGCCTCGTAACACCGTTTACCAAACAATCTAGCGTTTGAATGACTATGAAAAAGAAAGCTTTGGAAAGTACTGCAGTGAAAGCAGAAAATGCTTTTCCCGCAGTATTTTCAAGTCTGCCATGGACCATTACTAAGATGTTAGCCATATTTGAATTGTCGTCTGCAAATACTTTGAATTTGGACAAGTCTACGATATTGTCGTCTGGTAGAGTTAAGGTGATCGATATTATAATCCAGAGGCTCTGGGGTCGATCCTCACCGGCCACACTGGTTTTTCGTGGAAGTGTCCTTTGGCAAGGCGGAGTACCAGCCAAGTACACTGGTGATGTTCAGGAAAGATGTAGCAGATAGTAATCATACTGTTAAAATTCTCATATACTGACCTATTGCTTGGCGCTGTAGGTTTTGATACACTATATTGACACATGTAATTTTTTCGCTCGTATTTGTTTATTTTTTTTTTCTTCTCAGATAATGACAGTTTATGGTGGTCTTTGTTTTCCACGCATGTGAACGAGATATTTTCGCTTACATTTAAACAAGTAATTTCTGTTTTATGGTAAATAAAGAATGTTACGCTATGAATAAGATAAATGTCGAAGTGATATGCCTGTACTTTAGAAAACGACATAACAACAGCCTGGGTTCCAGTCTGATCAATGATCATCTTCCTCTTTATTTATCGACTTTGACGTTGTTCTATCAAAAACGACATAAAAAAAAAAACCGTGACAAGGACCGAAGAACCATTTGCCACAAACCCGAGTTTTCACGACCTTTAGAAAGCTTTTGAAAATATTGAGGGAAAAGGAGAAAATGCTGGTAACCAGCATTTTCTCCTTTTCCCACAAGGTTTTCTATCCTATCAAAGACAAAATCAATGCTTGAGCTTCTTTTAATTTGTTGTCTGCAAGAGCTTTGAATTTGGTCGAGTCCAAAATTTTGTCGTTTGGTAGAGTTGACAAATTACTGGCGCTTGGTCCCAGGCTAAACAGCTCCTTTTGTCACAATCTTTGTCACGTTTGGTATCATCATAATCAGTATTTTACAGGGATATTTTCGGTTATCTGCTGCATGCATGTTTGTGGAAGTGGAGAGTTTGTGTATTTTCAGTTGAAGCGAACGCTTCAGCAGACGACAAAAATTAAAGTTTTCAAATAACCGCCTGTGCAGACGACAAATTAAATTTGGCTCAAATTATGGAATTTTTCTTTGAAAGTGAAGAAAATACTGGAGAAAGGGAGAAAATGTTGGTTATCAGCATTTTCTCCTTTTTCCAAAATGTTTTGAAAAGCAATCTCTCTTTCTTAGGTTGTCTAAACACTGGCCAGTTTGGTGGAAAGTTACGACTGAAGAACTTCACTCACGTGTTTTTTTTTTTTAAATGTTTTTACAAGACATTGTATTCAAATAGAAACTACAACGTTTATCCTATAGGCTCCAAACTGGTCTAATGGTTAGGGAACTAGACTTGGAACTCGGCGAACCGAGATCGAATCGCACCCACTCCCGCAAAAAAAAACGCAGAGAGAAAGGGGGGAAAATGAGAAAGACACTTGGATAGAGAAACAACGGCCGGATGGAGAACGGGGCAGAAAGACACTTGGATAGGCGATGGTGGGACACAGGGAAATTACCTTTTACTACTCAGTGTATTAGAAATTATCAATTCTAATACAGAAGTGTTTAATAAAAGATGAATATTTAGTTATTTTTTATGTTTCTAGAACTTGTTTTTTTTTGTCCACTTTAAGTAGGAACAACACGAAAGTATAATGAGAAAATGTTTTAATACTTAAAATGAAATATTGAAGTCAACAACAGAAACATAATACCAAAAGATAAAAGTCAACCACCTAAAATTAGAAAGAAGGCTTTAGAAAACATTGTGTGAAAAGGAGAAAATGTTGATTACCAAGATTTCCCCTTTTTACCACACTGTTTTATATCTTTTCACACACGATTACCATGATTTGAACCATATCAAATTTGTCGACTGCAAATGCCTTCAATACAGATAAATCTAAAATTTTGGAAAAGGATCAATACATAAGTACAACAGTCTTAATTTACCCTTTACCATTCAATGCCAACTTATAATGACCTTGAGAAAAAAGACTTGAAAACATTGCGGGAAAAGGAGAAAATGCTGGTAACCAGCATTTTCTCCTTATCCCATAATGTTTACTACCCCATCAAAGACAACTTCCACAATTTTAGCCAAATTTAATTAAGCATCTGCATAATGCTTGGAGTTTGGACAGGTCTAAAATTTTGTCGTGTGTTAAAGGGTTAAATTAGAAGGTACTAAAGTCTTCATCCTTATCCCTCTACATAAATGAAATGAAACTTTCAAAACTAGCAGTAAAAAAAAAAAGAAAATTTTGCTATTTCAGAGTTATCCTTTGGGATATCTCCTTGGTGGACAATGTAGAGCAAGATCAGACTGCATGTTTTGTGCAGTTTGATCTTGACCTAAGGTCCTTGGGAGGCGCTTAGTAGCCTGAAGGCTACTGGTAATTAAAATCAGTAAAAAGATTGAAACAAGTTCATTATCTCTCCACTAAACAACAACATTAGGCTTGTCCAATTTGGAAGACGATAAATGGAATGTACATGTAGCTATGACGATGAAATTTGTCTATTAAGGGGTTGAAAACTCTGTGGAAAAGAGAAACTGCTAGTTACAAACATATTCACCATTTTCCATGGTGTTTTTAAGAACCTTATACATATTTTTCTTTAAAATAACAATAGCTGGTTTTAGAAAATCAAAACAATAACCTCATCAGAGTACAGAGTATTTTAAAACAAGAGGGTCTTGGTGACCCTGAATCACCCACCTGAGCCTATTTTGATCGACTGAATGGTGTTTACGCCACTTTCAACATTATTTCAGTCATATCACGCAACAGCTCACATTTTCATGTTTTCTTGGATTATACCAGTACTAGGCTGGGGCTCTGAAGTGTCTTGCCCAAGGACACTCCCAGAAAAACCCAGTGGGGCTCACACCCGGGGGCTCCAGGTTACAAGTCCCGAACTTTACCACTGAACCACACATGACCAAGTGAACCTATGTACCTTTGAGAACATCCTACAAAATATAATCAATGATTTTCCCTGATTTGACTGATGACCTACTTTTTTGACCTGACATAATCCATTTTCACACTCATTATTGATATTATCAAGACAAACTTTCTGACCAAATTTCATGAGTATTGGACTGAAAATGTGCCCTCTAGAGTATATTAAGGATTTTCACAGATTTGACTTGGTAACGTAGTTTTTGACCTGACATGACCCATTTTCAATTGTTTGATTGATTTTATTGTGTTTAATGCCGTTTTCAACATTATTTAAGTTATTTCGCAGAGGCCTGTGCACCTATCCATGCTTTCTGGAATGTGGTCCCAAGAGTGTACACGAAATTTTTTTATTTGACCTGGTTACTTGACCTGACATTACCCATTATCATAATCATCCGAGATACTATCAAGACAAACATCCTGACTAATTTACAAGAGTACTGGATAGAAAATGTAGCCTTTAAAACATACACAAGGTAAAAGCTGACCACATACAACACATAACACATGACCAACACAACATGATCACAAAAGCTCATTTTGAGCACTTCATGCTCAAGTGAACTCAAAAAAAAAAAACCTTCACCAAATGATGAAATTTTTAACTTGTCCATATTGAAATTATTTGAAGAAGACAAATTAGATGTGGCTGAATGATTAGATTTGTCTATGAAAGTGTAGAAAACATGGAAGAAAAGGAGGCAATCCTGCTAACATGCAGTTTTACCATTTTCCAAAATGTTTTTAAGAGCCTATGTAGTCATAGTTTTTTAAAACAACGGATGGTCTGACAAAGGGTTACATTTAAGACATACTCATTACATTACAGACTATTTCAACTTTTTACCAAACACCAAATTTTAGGATTGTCCAATTTGAATGTATCTGCAGATAACATGCACGACTTGAACCCTTAACCACACGACAAAATTTTAGACTTATCCAAACGGGAAGCATTTCCAAAGGACAAAGTAAATGTGGCGCAAGTAATAGGATTTGTCTGTAAAAGAAAAGAAAAAACATTGAGGGAAAAGGAGAAAATGCTGGTTACCAGCATTTTCTCCTTCTTCCACAATGTTTTTAAAAGCTTTCTTTCTCAGGGTCGTTAGAACTGGAGATTGTGTGGTAGAGGGTTAAATGAGACTTTTCTTTCAAGAGATACATGACACAGTGTAAAAGGAGAAAGTGCTGGTTACAAGCTTTTCAAAAGCCTACTACATATAGTTCTTAAAACAAAGTACATGTAATTTTGATTAATGGTTAAAATCAATACAATAAACCCAACACAGTTTTGACTGTTTTTAACTCGTTACCAAATGACAAAATCTTAGACTCATCCAAATTAAAAACATTTGCAGATGACAGTTTAGTTGTGGCCGAACGATTAGATTGGTTTTTGGCTCACTAGAAAGTACTGTATTTCTAAGAGAAAATGCTAGTTACAAGCTTTCCAATAGCCTACTACATATAGTTTTTAAAACAAAGTACATGTAATTTTAATTAATGGTTAAAATCAGTACAATAAACTCACCACAATACAGCCTATTTCAACTTGTTACCAAATGACAAAATTTTAGACTCGTCCAAATAAAAAGCGTTTGCAGATGGCAGTTTAGTTGTGGCTCAATCAATTAGATTAGTTTTTTGCACACTAGAAAGCACTGTGGTACTAAGAGAAAATGCTGGTTATCACAATTTTCTCTTTTTTTTTCCTGAGGCGAATAAATGTGGCACAAAGGATAGGATTTCTTTTTTAAAGGCTAGAATGCACGGTGGAAAAATGAGTACTATTTATATTTTTACAGTGAAATCTTTATCCTTCACAAGATAATCCTTTGAGACATCCTTTTTACAGAGCATGGCTCATGTAATATACAGGGTGTCCAAAAAGTCGTGCACCATCCTGAAAACACATTCATTGTTACAGATGCTCAAATTGAGCACCATTTTCAGTAATGGTCAGTAACTGAGTGTCACAACATCCCACCGGATACCCTACGTAATGTTCAAAACAGCTTTTTGCGGAGAGTACAGCGTTGTATTACTGAAAATAGTGCTCAATTTGAGCATCTGTAACAATGAATGTGTTTTCAGGATGGTGCACGACTTTTTGGACACCCTGTATAATGTCATTTTAAGAAAAAGGTGAACATCTTTTTTTAAAACCACAAGGAAAATCATGTGCAGAAAGGATTATTTGGCTAGAAGAAGCACTGGCTACTTCACCATGAACCCTTTACAAAACAATCACCTTTTTACCACCCTGAGGAACGTTTAACCCTTTCCCAAACAATCCCTGGTTTTTACGGGTCAGGAATAGAAGCCTTCTGAAAACATTGTGGGAAAAGGAGAAAATGCTGGTAACCAGCATTTTCTCCTTTTCCCACAATGTTTTCTACCCTATCATATAGAAAAATCATCTTTTTAGCAACTGTTAATTTGTCATCTGCAAAATGCTTTCAATTTGGTCTGGTCCAAACTTTGCTGTTTGGGAAAGGGTTAACTCATTACCAAATGACAAAATTTTAGATTCTTCCAAAGTTACTGCACATGACAAATAAAGTGTGACTCAAATGATATACGTGTATTTGTCTTTGGAAGGGTAGAAAACGTTTTAGGAATAGGAGAAAATGCTGGTTATCAGCAATTTCTCCTTTCAAATAATCATTTTCAAAAGGCCTTTTCCTTAGGGTTGTTAAAACTCTGGATTGTTGGGGGAAAAGGAGAAAATGCAAATAATCAGTTCTTTCTCTTTATTCCCCAATGTTTCTACGCTCTTTTGAGATAAATTCACTCATATGAGCCACATTTGATTCAAAATTGTGTAATCTGGTGATGAGTTTATAATTTGACGAGTTGTCCGAAGAAATATGGTAAAGAGACTAATTTTTCAGTTAACCCTTTACCACACAATCCCAAGTTTTAATGACCTTGAGAAAGAAAGCTTTTGAAAACATTATGAGAAAAGGAGAAAATGCTGGTAACCAGAATTTTCTCCTTTTTCTACAATGTTTTCTAATCTTTCACAGACCAATCCAATTACTTGTGCAATATTTACTTCTTCCTTTGAAAATGCTTTCAATATGGACCTGTCTAAAATTTTGTTGTGTGGTACAGAGTTTAATGAGTTAACAACACAGCATAGTAAATGCTTATTCTGATTTAAACTAAAACTAGCAAAAATACCACAAAGGAGAAACAGAGAAATGAAGGGGAAAATTGATAAAACATTTTAGGAATATGAGCAAAATGCTTGTTCAGACCAAAATCTCCTTTTCTCACAAATGTTTTCAAAAGCTGCAAAACTGGCTTTGAAAACTTAAATACTATTTGTACCGGTATTTTGACAGTGAAATCTTTATCATTCACAAGATAATTCTTTGAGACATCTGGAGAGGAAGGCTTCTGAAAACACTGTGGAGAAAGGAAAAACTGCTGGTTACCACCATCTTCTACTTTCTTTCAATCCTTATCTACCCCTCTCAAACAAAAATTCACCATTGACAAGTCTAAAATTTTATAAGTTTGGAAAAAAATTCAACAAATTCCAAGTTTCTACAACATTATTTACATCCTGAACTGCTAAGTACTGCTATTTCTTTCCATTTCTTTTTGATAGAAATTCTCAATGTAACGGACAGTGTTGATCAAGATCAGACTGCCCATTCTATGCAGCCTGATCTTTGATTTACACTGCTCACAATAGTAAACTGCATGGCACTTAGCAGCCCAAAAGTGAAATATTACTCTCGATTCAGAGTGCCCAATGATCCTGAACCCCTTGTTAGACCCTTGTTATTTGGTATGTCGTCTGCATATTATTGCCAGTCCAGTAGAGTTCTCTCTTTTAGCACTCTTGTGCATAAATGGTAAGAAAATGAACAAGTCCTGAGAGACAGAGGATAATCAACTGGTTGTGTGTGATATTAAAAATCTATCACCAGAATGGGGTGTGATGCTGTTCCCCTTTTGATAGTTAACAACTGGTCCAAGTTTGAAGTACATATTTTCAGTAATAATACAGATATAAGATGACAAAGTTTTTGCACCACAATGATGGCGCAGACAACAACAGGCCAAGGACAATAACTCAACTTTTTCTTCGAAACAGCCATGCTAAAAATTGATATAAAATATTCAAACTCCCTTTCATCAAACAATTTATCTTAGTGCAGATGAAGATCAGACTGTAGGAGGCAGTGTAATCTTCATCTACACTATCCAGTTTCAATATTTTGTGAGATATTCAGACTAAAAAGCTTTTTGAAATTGCAGTGCCTCTCTCTACACAGACTATAAATTTCTTTTTCAACAGACTATAAATTGTTCAAATTAGTAATTTATCAATCCAAACATTAACCTTTTTGATGCCATAGGTGAAAACAGTGACTTTTGCGGACGGCATAGATGAAGATCAGACTGCACAGAATGTGCAGTCTGATCTTTGATCTATACCGCCCGCTTGTTTAGTCAAGCCTATACAATCAAAACCTTTGTTAGTGTCGATGGATAGTATTTATAGCCGTTGGAAGAGGTCAAGTTTACTTATTTAGTGCTGAAAGACTTAAAAAATTGCAAAGAAAAAATACCTGAAATCTGGATATCTTTTTACCCTTTATCAAACAATTCTGAGTTTAAATGGCCCTTTAAAAAAAGGGTTTATGAAAATATTGTGGAGAAAGGAGAAAATGCTGGTAACCAGCATTTTCTCCTTTTCCCACAATATTTTCTACCAATCCAAAAAGAAATTACGAATGTTTAGTCACACTTATTTTGCTCTCTATGAGAGCTTTCAATTTATGCAAGTCAATAACCCCGTTGTTTGGTAATGAGTTAACACTTTATAATAGAATCCCCCATTCTAAAGAAATGAGGAAAAAAATACTTTTGAAAATACTGTGGGGAAAGGAGAATACAATGGTAACCAGCATTTTCTCCTTTTCCTGCAATATTTTCTACCCGTCTGAAAACAAATTTCAATTGTTTAGTCACTCTTATTTTGTTGTCTACAAGTGCTGTCAATCTATACAAGTCAATGGCCCTGTCGTTTGGTAATGAATTAACTCTTTAACATACAATCCCCCATTTTTAACAAAAAAAGGAGAAACAGACTTTTGAAAATGTTACAGAGAAAGGCAACTACAATGGTAACCAGCATTTTCTTCTTTTCCCACAATATTTCCTACATTATTAAAAATAAATCCTGTCATTTAAGCAATGTTTGTCACCTGCAAATGCTTTCAAAGGAGACCAACTAGCTAAAATTTGGTTGTAGTATAAAAAGTTAAACTGACAAGAGTCTTGAAAACATTGGGGCAAACAGACAGAAACCTCAATGAAAGCATCTTATCAATTTGTCACATTATTTTCGTCAGCTGCAAGTAAAAATGAATGCAGATGAATAAGAGGAATCAATCTATGACTACATTTTACAATGATGTAAATTCCTACCTTTAAAAATAACATTTATTTTCCATCAGTGCCAAATAATGTCCTGTTTTCACAATATCAAGGAGAAAATGACGGTCACCAGCAACTTCAAAATTTGGTTTTCTAGTAAACACATAACAGAACAAGTATATTTTGACCCTTCACCACACAATCCCGAGTTTAAATGACCCTGAGAAAGAAGCCTTTTGAAAACATTGTGGGAAAAGGAGAAAATGCTGGTTACCAGCATTTTCTCCTTTTCCCACAATGTTTTCCACCCTTCTATAAACAGATTTCAATATTTGAGTCATTTATTTTGTCATCTGCAAATGCTTCCAAATTGGACCAGTCTAAAATTTTGGTGTTTTGAAAAAGAGTTAAGACAGAGATAGCAATGTAGATCCTTGATCAGACTGCCCATTCTATGCAGTCTGGTCTCAATTCACATCTGCCAAAAAGTGAAGCTATTTCTTGGTACTCATTTCAAAGATTATTTCTTGTAACAAAGAAATCTCGTCTTTTTCATAAAATGCTGTAACTCTTTACCAAACGACAAAATTTTACATCAGACCAAATTCACGTCATTAATTTCGCAGATGACAAAATAAATGTGACTCAAAAATTGAAATTCATTTTGGGAAGAGTATAAAACATTGTGGGAAAAAGAGAAAATGCTGGTTACCAGCATTTTCTCCTTTTCCCACAGTGTTTTCAAAAGCTTTCTTTCTTAGGGTCGTTAAAAGTCTGGATTGTGTGGTACAGGGTTAACCCTTAGATCGCCAAATAAACCCAACAGACATTTTCATCCTTTAAATATGACCCAAATAACTGCGACTTCATGGTTGCCTTGGTCTACAGTGTTTCAGCAAAGTGGACAATGTAGATCAAAGATCAGGCTGCATGTTTTGTGCAGCCTGTTCTTGATCTACACTGGCTGCATAGGCAACTATAGTCTTGAAAGGCACTTTAAAGGTTAATTAATACATAGTTGGAAAAATAAGTATGTACAAGCTTCTTTAAAATCATTTGACACTGAGAGGCTGTTTTTGACCCTGTGGGGTATGACTGAAAATTTCTTGGTAGAGGTCTACCAGATGATGCCTTTAAGTTTTGGAAAAAGATTTTTAAAATTTTCACAGTATAAACCTGCATATAAATTGTGAGCCCCCCGGCCCAGAGGTGGGGGGAATTTTTTTCACTTTGAAAATTACAAGTCTTTTTTTCAGGCAGTAACAAGTTAAATCTTCACTCCATGGTCCAATATTCCTAGCTTGAAAGATTCAGTGTGGTGAATGATGATACCAATCTCTACATCACATTGTCTTCCTGAAAAAAGAAAGCAAAATTCACATCTTATTTAAAACCCTTCAAGTGCATGTAACAACTATAGTTACCTTTGCAGTCAGTGAAGATCCAAGATCAGACTGCATGTTTCATGCAGACTGCCCTGGGATCTACACCAATCATTATCTTCTGTCTAAAGGCAGTTTCACAACTATAGTTGCCTTTGCAGCCAGTGAAAATCCAAGACCACACTGCATGTTTACTGCAGACTGACCTGGGATCTATGCTGACCACTATGCAGAGACATTCTGTCCAAAGGCAGTTTTGAACTGGCAATTTGTTGGCTTATTTTTCTTATGTGAAAATTTCAATTTGGTTTATTTCACACTTTCAGTGTAAAATGCATTACAAATGCTTACAATGTAAACATACCTGTCAGCGCATAAAAATCAGCTGAGAAGCAAAAGATTAGGGTGCTACTGATAGTTTTATCGATTGAATGGAGTTTTACACCGCTTTCATCACTATTTCAAGCATATAACAGCAACAACTCATTGAACTCTTTACCAGACAACAAAATTTGAGCACTTGTCCAAATTGAAAGTATTTGCAGATAACAAATTATGTGTTAGTGAAAAGATAAAATTTGTCTTTCATAGGGTAGAAAACATTGTGGGAAAAAGGAGAAAATGCTGGTAACCAGCATTTTCTCCTTTTCCCACATTGTTTTCTATATCCTTCTTTCTCAGGATTGTTAAAAGTCGGCATTGAGGATTACCAGTACTAGGTTCAGGCTCTGTAGTGTATTGCTTTGCTCAAGGGCCCTCCCAGAGTTTTCCCATGGCTTTTTCGCAAGCGGGTCATTGTGTCCCCCTAGCCCTTTTATTTTGGGAGTCATTTGCCACAGAAGGGGTTCACATTTCGAAAAGCAAAATGTGATGTATTATTAATCTTTAACCACACAATGACGAGTTTTAGGACCCAAAGAAAGAAGCCTTTTCCCACAATGTTTTCATAAGTTATTTTCATCAGGGTAGTTAAAATTTCAGATTGTGTGGTAAAGAGTTAATATGATTTGTCGATCTCTGTGAAATCGAGGTACACATTACTGCCAAGTCTTGATGTCCACATGAACTTCGTTTTATTTTAACGTTATGCCCAAAACTAAGACTAGGCACAACCTTTCACTCATAATACAAAAACCATTTAACACAAAAACCTTATGATCTAGATAAAGCATTTTTTATTTTTACCTGTGTTTAAATCATCTATCCCATTCAAAATGTATTCGAAGATGACACACAGAAACCATTTTCCTTACTGTTAATTAGACATCCATGACATACTGTGGACAGCAGGGCTACTATATGTCACTTGCATTTGAAGTGGCAGGAGCATCAAAAGAACTTTGATTATCCCTTCACCGCACAATGCCAATTTTAAACGACCCCTGGAAAGAAGCCTTTTGAAAACATTGTGGGAAAAGGAGAAAATGCTCCTAACCAGCTTTTTCTCCTTTTACCACAATATTTTCTTCCCTATCAAAGAAAAATTGCTCCATTTGAGCCGCATTGAAATTGTCATCTGCAAACGCTTTCGTTTTGGACAAGGCTAAAATTTTGTCATCTAATAAAGGGTTACATGTATTTAGAAAAAAGTTTGTACATACCTCTGTTGTTCATCTCCAACCATTAGATTTGGGTTTTACACCACTTTCAGCAGTATACCAGTTACATCATGGCAACAGCTATCTTGTTCATCTGTTGTCTGGGTTTCATCAGGCTTTTACATGGGCTCTGCAGTATAACACACCCATGAATACCACTACTGCAAGTGAGGAGGAACAAACCCAGGACCTCTAAACAACAAATCTGGAATCATGTTCACTATGTCACCTGTAAGTAAATAAGAAATATAATAGTAAATAAACTCTCTACCAAACAACAATTATTGTTGTTACAATTGTTCTAATTGAAAGTATTTGTGGAAAACAAATGCTGCTCAAATATGCAATCATTTCTGAAAGGGTAACAAAACACTGTAGGAAAAGGAGAAAAAGCTAGTTACAGTTATCACTTTCTCCTTTTTCCCCAATATGCTATTAACCCTTTACCAAGTCCAAATTCAAAGCATCTGCAGACGACAAAATAAATGTGACTCAAAAACAGAAATTTGTTTTGAGAAGGGTAGAAAACATTGTGGGAAAATGAGAAAATGCTGGTTACCAGCATTTTCTCCTTTTCCCACAATGTTTTCAAAAGGTTTCTTCTTCAATGGTAAAATGGTAATAATCTTTTACTAGATTAGCACAAAGCACAACTTTTGAGTGTTACTATGGCAGCGTAAGTAAACAAAACATTCTGGAGGAATTTGCACTCTTTTTTCCCATACTCAATAAGAGCATGTGACAAAAATTTACTTGATGTACTCTTCACCAATTAAGTCTATACTTTTGCCAAGGCCTTTGAAAATATTACAGGAAAATAAATTAGCTTGCACTTTCTCCTTTCCCACAAGGTTTTAAACCCTTTTAAAGACAAATTTCGTCATTTGTCACCATTTTGAGTCAAAATTTTTTGTCGAAAATACTTTTAATATGGATAGGTTTATGTCTTAATATGCTCTTAGGAAGAGCAATAATTTCTGACCATCTATGTGACTCTGCCCACATTATCAGTTGGGTACATTCCGACTAACCTTTAGGTCATATCACAGCAGCTAGTGCACCTATGCATGTGTTTCCCGACTTTCTAACACCAGTATGAACACAACTTTCTCCCCAGCCACTGACTACTTTCTCACATGCATCAGAGGTGAGAGACAAAAATTGCAGAGGTAAAAATCTGCCGAAACCAGGTATCAAACCAGCACCACCAGGTCATAAGTCAGATATGCTAGTTATTCAGTCAAAGATATGTTGAAGTATAGATAGTATCTATAGATAGATGTAATGAGGTTCCCTGAAAACCAGGTTTGTCAATCTTCTTAAATATTGAATAAGTACAGGTATATGCAGAATTTTAGTGGAAAATATGAAAATATGCTTGAAGTACATGTACTATCAATTTAGTGCCATATAGGTTTAGAAGTTAACTGTCAGTTTTTAGTGTATTTACAGAGGCCTGCATTTCTTCCTGCAAATCAAAGGTGCTAATGATAATTTGTCAATCACTGATTTTTGACTGGTGTGCAAAGGTGTTAACAGCAGATAATGTTCCAAACTATGTAAACAACTTGAGTCTTTAACTATGTAAATATTAAGTCTTATTTCTTATTTAGTGAGCCAGTTTTGATCTTAAAATAAATGTTTCATTCCAAAACTAGAACTGTCGCAGGTGGAAAAATACCCCCATCTAATACCTTGTCACTGAATGACAGCCCCTTTTCAAACCTAAAATGTAAAATAACAAAGGGCACTAACTTTAAAAAATACTAAAGATTAAGTTATGGATCTTGTGTATTTGATTTGTCCTCTGTGATCTATCTGTATTGCAGTTTTGAGTCAATAGCTTTTATACTTTGGAAAATATGCTCCAGCCGAAAAAAAAGAACTTAAAGGCAGTAACTCCAAAAATACTCAAGACAGAGTTACAGATCTAATGCACTTGTCCTCTATGTGGTTAATCCATATTTGAAGTTGTAAGTCAAAAACTTAAAAAATGGGCAAGAAACTCCAAAAATATTTAACAAAAAGTTACCAATCTTGGGCAATGTGCTTGTCCTCATTGTGATCTATCTGTACTTAAAGTTTGAAGTCAACAGATTTAATACTTTGAATGTTAGGCTCTGGACAAAAAACACAATATGTGAAATAACAATGGGCAACATCTCCAAAAATAATGAGGACAGAGTTATGGAGCTTGTGCACTGCACTTGTCCTCAACATGATCTATTTGTATATGAAGTTTGAAGTCTATAACTTTTATAGTTTGAAAGTTATGCTGCAGACGAAAAACCTAAAATGTAAAATAACAAAGGGCAATAACTAAAGAATTATGAAGAAAGAGCTACAGATCTTGCACTATACACCTGCCCTCAATTTGATCTATCTGTATTTGAAGTATGAAGTCAATAACTTTTACATTTGAAAATTACACTTTAGACAATAAAAAAAAAAAAGAAAAGGCTAAAGGCAATAACCCTAAAAACAATGAAAAAAGGAGTTAAAAATCTTATGCACTGCATCTGTCCTCAATGTGCTCTATCTGCATTTGAAGTATGAAGTCAATAGCTTTAACCCTTTATCACACAGTGACGCCTTTTGATGCCCCTGAAGAAGAGGCCTTTTGAAAACATTGTGGGAAAAGGAGAAAATGCTGGTAACCAGCATTTTCTCCTTTTCCCACAAAGTTTTCTACCCTATCAAAGAAAAGTTGCATCATTCGAGCCACTATGAAATTGTCTTCTGCAAATGCTTTCAATTTGGATAGGTCTTAAATTTTGCCATGTGGTAAAGGGTTAATACTTTGAAAGTTAAGCTCTGGACAAAAAATCCAATATGTAAAAATAACAAAAGGCAATAACTGCAAGAATAATGAGGACAGAGTTATGGATCTTGTGCACTGCATTTGCCCTCAATGTGATCCATTACATACTTATGAAGTTTTCAGTCAATAACTTTCATACTTTGGAAGTTGCACGGGTATACAAACTAATCACTGGTAGGGTGACTCTAGCATAGTACCCACAAACTTTCATTTGTGGGGGTATAATTATAAAGATATAAGATAAAACAAAGTTTCAAATGGATTTCATTGGTAGAACATGTTTTTCCAATGTTAGCTATAGAAATAGTTTCCAAATGTTGCAAGCAATGGCACCATCAGACATGTGGCACAGGCAAGTCTATTTTTTTTCCTTATTCAGAATTTTGATGCTGTGTAAATAAATTGGCATTCTTTGAAAATAAAATTATGTTTTGGTTTGTTTTTAAAAATCTTATCACTATCTGATGTGCATATATTTGGTAGGAATGTCTCCAAGAGTTCATAGCAGCTCAGTTAAGATTGCTGTTTATTCATGGACAGGAATAAGTGTCTATAATATGAGCTCTATGTTGTCTATCTGTTCAAAAATCCCCCTCCCTACTTTTTTGATGGAGGGGGAAATCCCCCTTCATTTTCAGTTTAAAGAATAGACACTACTTAGTTAGATATATATGGTGTCAGATATGCTTGGTTTTCTTATTCATATCACACTTAAAATTCATTACGGTCAGATAAGTAGGGTGCAATAATGTTGAACGAACAAGCCCAGGCGAACGAGGCGAGGGACGAACAAGCCCGGAACCGAATGCAAACAAAAGTGGGTACGGGAAGCTTGTTCCTGTCTATTTCAAATCTCCCTTGATGTTTGGCATCGTAATTCACTATCGTTTCACCAAACGGGATTGCATACCTTTCAGACTATCTCTATTTGATCGTATAGATCTATTTGGCCTCGTTAGCGAAATATTTCTGTTGAATTCTGCACGTGCAGCTTAGAGCGTTTCCGCCATCCCTGTTTCCGTTTTTGACGACTGGTGCCTGCTTTTGGAATATACTTTTTCGTCCACTAAATATTCGTCCCAACCTTCTTGTACTCAAATTTAAACAAATTACATTTTTTATCAGCTTCCTAATAACTCGTCAAACGTAAGAAATGTTGAACACTTTCAATAGATATCTTTGAATAGTTTTTAGATCTTCCTATCTTTCACTTGTATATGGGCCATGCTTACCGCATCTGCGAAAAGTATTTACCCAGGTCAGCCTGCGCAATCCGCGCAGACTGACCTGTGCTGAGACCTTTTGCTTTTGGTCAATTTTCTGCATGTCCAAGAACCATACTTCCTCATGATCCAGTCAGTTGTTGGACCAAATATATTTTATGGATCCATAATCATACGATGACCTACTTGGTATAATGCATCACTGAGGTACATTAGACCTAACACCCCTTTTGCCAGTGCCTGGCTAATATTTATGAATCAAACAGGATGATTAGTGTTGAAATAAAAAAATTTCAACGTTTTGAGTCCTTTCCTGTCTCGTCGTCATGAGTGGCACACTGTGAAAAGATTATTTGCAGTCATAAGACTAGATCTAGCAACCATTACCTTCAGTCTGAAGGGGTTGCCCCGAGGTTATTTTTGTGATTGGGTCTCCGAACCGAGACCCAATCACAAAACTAACATCGAAGCAACCATTCAGTATGACTGAAGGTAAGCAACCATAAGATCGCTTGTCTATTGCCATCGATAGTGACCAAGATCCAAAGTCACCAAAATCTGCCCCACAGAAAATACTACTGTCTGTTTTAGAAATCGTTATTCTATCAAAATTTACCATGTTGACATGAGCTACATAATATCTACCACTCCGATATGAACGATGTCTACTTACAAGTCATCAACTGAACAAGATGTCAATGACAAAGCACAACGTGTCTGCTTATATAGAGCTCTATGCAAATTAAGTCAGTGATCTATGTAATCAGACTCATCTTTACTTATACCAACGCAATCTTTTTCATCCTCGTGCTTTAAGCAGGTGTTGTAGGCCTCGTCTAGGTACGAGTTCGTCCAACATTTTAAGTTATAAAGTGGTGTCCGTTGGTTGTGAGGTAGAGCGTCGGCCTCGTGACCATAAAGTCCTAAGTTCGATACTGAGGAGCGGGCGTCAATTTTGGGATCCTTCATTGGCCCATGCATACACTAGGGGCAAATACTGCTGTAGTTCCAAGAAAGCAGAATCGAGAGAGATTAGTATAAATTGCAAGAACTTCTTTCTCAATCGATTTAAAATAAATGTGAGCCATGCTCTGGCAAAAGGGGCTTAAAGCATCTCCGTGATGCATTGTACAAGCCAGTCATCACTTAATCATGGATCCATAGAATCTATCCTGTCTAGCGACCAGGCTGAATCCCAGGTTAGAATGGTCTTTGGACGTGCAGAAAATTGACAAATACCAAAACGTTTTGATTCATGTGAGCCTGTGAAAACTACACAGGCTGACATGGGTCGATATTTTTTGCAGATGAATTAAGCCCCCTTTTCACAGAGCATGGCTCATACGTTTAAAGAACTGAAAGTTCATCTAAAAAGTTCTTCTAGAAAGTATTCATTTGTTTTAATGATCAAATTGATATGGGCTTTATTCGCTTTTTTTTTTTTTTTTTCAATTTAAGAAGAACAGATTTTTTTCATGGTATTTCCTATTGTGATAAGTAAGTGTCTTTGAGCGGTAAGAAGAGCCACAGGATCGAACCGGATCATGCCTTATAACCGGATTGGACTGGGCCAAAGCGGATCAGACTCAGTGACCGAATCAGACCAGGGTCCGTATTCACCAACCATTCTTAAGAACGTTCTGTGTCTTATTCCCCAAGATTCCCCAAAGTTGAAAGTAACACACAACTTCTGATTGGCTAAACCATTTGGTTTAGTCAATCAGAAGGTGTGTTACTTTCAAATTTGGAAAGATCTGGAGAATAAGACTTAAAATGTTCTTAAGAATGGTTGGTGAATACGGACCCAGATCTGACTTTAAATCGGATAGGGCCATTTTTCTTCAATCTTGTATGGACCAACGAAGTCTTATCTTTACCAGGGCCACTTATTCTACATTCGCTAGTCTGTCAGTACTTTCAGTACTTTGATTACATACTGCACAGCAGTGGACGCAGCATTATCTCCCGCTAGATGGCATTCTACAAATACACATCTATCTAATTTGGGCATTCTGGGTATAGAACCGGACTACTTTTCCGTTGTCTGCGCATGTCATATTCTTCGAAGATTCGACCTGTCTGCTATGACGCATCACCGATCCCATATGCTAGGGAAGCGTAGGGCTTACACCGAAGTTATTACCCAAGCCTGTAGGGACTGTTTTAATAAATGACCGGCGCATAGGTTACATGCTAGCTGATCACAGCTGAATGAATCGCACTAGGTAGCGTTTTATTGAGTAAAAGTTTATTTTAGTTTGAAATTCAAAGTAACGGTTGTCGCGTAGAAAAGTAGTCCGGTTCTGTACCCAGAATGCCCAAATTAGATAGATGTGTATTTTTAGAATGCCATCTAGCGGAAGATAATGACTACTTTTTAAAATAACCGTTACTTTGAATTTCAAAATGAAATAAACGTTTACTCAATAAAACGCTACCTGGTGCGATTCATTCAGGTATGATCGGCTAGCATGTAACCTATGCATCGGCCATTTATTAAAACAGCCCCTACATGCTTGGGTAATAGGCTAATAGCTTCGGTATAAGCCCTACTTTTCCCAGGTATACGGGGATGGCATCCTCGGAACCCAGGTTTGAAGCATTACGTTACTCTCCACATAGGGGTCCGTAGTTTGACTCCTGTCACCCGTAGACTATATATTGTAAACAAGGGATTTAACTTTGTACAGACCCCCGATTACGAAAAACAATGTATCTTTTCTACGCTAACAGTTATTCTCCTTATTCTTTCGACAACTGAGAGCTAAAATATTTTTCTACCAGAAAAACACAACTGTTTGTCAATGGCTAATGTAGTTTGGCTGCTACAGTCCTTCGAACTTGTAAACTCGCTCAAAAATCTGCGCAATTGACAAGGGTTCGTACATTCGACACTAATAGTCGCGCATATCAACCAATGAAATTTCTCGTTCCAAACAGTGTCACGTGACAAACGATGTCAGCAGCTGTACGAAATTTCATTGGTTGAATGCGCGACTGTCACTACATATCAACCAATCAAAATTCCCGTTCCAAACAGTGTCACATGACATAAGATGGCGTCAGCTGTACGAAATTTGCTCCTGGATCACAAATTCAACGAATTCTGAGGCGTTTCGTCGTTATGGAAGACAAAGACTATAGGTCAGTAATATTTTGAAACATGTTTAAAGGTGTGTACCGCTAATGCTGTGTTTCATTGGATCTAAAGTGCATTTTATATCTTGAAAGTCGGATGTACGAACCCTTGTCAATGGCGCAGATTTTTGAGCGAGTTTACAAGTTCGAGCGACCGAAACAGCCAGACTGCATTAGCCACTGACAAACAGTTGTGTTTTTCTGGTAGAAAAATGTTTTAGCTCTCGGTTGTCGAAAGAATAAGGAGAATAACTGTTAGCGTAGAAAAGATACATTGTTTTTTGTAAACGGGGGCGAGTAACGGTCTGTACAAAGTTAAATCCCTTATTTACAATATATAGTCTACAGGTGACAGGAGTCAAACTACGGACCCCTATGACTCTCCATGCATCTACCCCTGGGATAATTGACTAGCAATTCGTCGTTTCTTATGAATATTCATATGTTCGGGAAGTACCCTAATAGCCAATCGAAAGATCGATAACATTATGATATTCTCTTGTAGAGAGGGTAATTTCATTTCTTCCGTTATAAAAAATAACCCCACTATGGAAAAAACCCGAGGTTGTCAACAAATATGGCCCGTCGGCGTGCGTGTATCCTGTGAGATATGCCATTCTGCAGTACAGGGACGACACTATCGATCTTCGTGTACGCCGAAAATCACTATTTTAAAAACGCTTCTCGAATGTGGTGTTGATGGGCGACGCCAGATTTAAAGTATCGCTAAGCTTGATTTGCAACGAATGATGTGATTAGATATCGACAAGTTAAAAATAGAAATGACGACGTATTTGTAATAAAAATAGTTTAAATTTTCTCAAGGAAAAACTGAGATCACCAATCAAAATGCTTCATGAATAATTCATGAGAACGAGGAAACGCCAGCGAAATAACCCAGGGTCGATTACAGAATGAATCGAAACTGGGTCAATGAGGATGCGGGGATGGGTGATGCGTTGATTGATTGAATTTGCGTTTATTTATCGTCGCCACCAGTTGCCCATATGGGCGACGCCCCCTGAAGGCTGTTAGTATTGTTACGGGGGATAGTGCAGATACAGAACGAAACCCATCTTAAGTTACGCCTGGTTCATTAACGTGCTCGGTGTATAGTACCGTCACACGGGACCTCAGTTTGACCACAGGAATTTCACAATCTATAATGAAAAAATATGATTAAATAAGAAAAAAATATTTCCCTATATATAAAGAAACACAAGGAATGCAACGCCTCGATTACCGGCGACAACACAAAAATGCCCAACCCACCCAAAAGCACCAACGAAACGAAGAGTGATCACAATTTCCTTTACCCTAGTAACAGATAACACCAAAATGTACCTATGACATCCAGCGATCCTTAAGTAGACACCTTTTCACCGGAGATATCCGTCATTTTTTACAGCTTTTTTGACAATTACATGCCATCGAGGAAGCCATTCGCTGACGTCACTATTTTTTAAGGCCCGCAGATAATATTACTTTCGTTTTCATATTTATTTTCGTTTTAAAATATATTTATGTGTATCGCATGATACTACATATTTTTCTTGAGGTAACTAGCAAAAATGTTTGTCGGTATTCTTTTTTTAAAGAAGGATATTTCACTTGTATGAATATGGAAAAACCCATCAGGGGACGTAACTCTTTTGACATTAGCCTTATTCGACTGATCATTTTTCGTGAAGCACGGAAATGAAAATATCAACAAATTAACAAACAATCCATGGTTTTCACGACCATGAGGAAGAAGCCTTTAGAAAACATAGTGGGAAAAGAAAAACTGATGGTTACCATCATTCTATGCTTTTCCTCAAAGTCTTTTCTACTCTATCACGGGGGCCGTAGGGGCCGGGAATATTCTGGCTCATTTTTCGAGTGGGCCGGAGAATACACATACCCCTCAGCCACAACATTTACTGCAGGCATAATGTAGTGACGTCAGCGAATGGCTTCCTCGATGGCTTGTAATTGTCAAAAAAGCAGTAAAAAATGACGGATATCTCCGGTGAAAAGGTGTCTACTTAAGGATCGCTGGATGTCATAGGTACATTTTGGTGTTATCTGTTACTAGGGTAAAGGAAATTGTGATCACTCTTCGTTTCGTTGGTGCTTTTGGGTGGGTTGGGCATTTTTGTGTTGTCGCCGGTAATCGAGGCGTTGCATTCCTTGTGTTTCTGTATATGCAGGGGAATATTTTTTTTCTTATTTAATCATATTTTTTCATTATAGAATGTCAAATTCCTGTGGTTTGACGTCTCATCCGAAAGACTATTAGTAATTTTATATGGCCAGCCGTGGGGATGGAACCCACACCCTCAAGTGATTCGAAACATCACGTTTGTGAGTCCTACACTCTGCCTATTGAGCTATGCGGGCTGGTCGCGTGATACGTCAAAGCAGACAGGTCGAATCTTTGAAGAATATGACATGCGCAGACAACGGTGGATGCAGAGTTGTCCATAGATAAAACTTTTAAATTTTGCTAAATCTAGGTGAAGACGGTCTTGACGTGTCTTCCTGTGAAATCCACTAGGCTTTGTAACATAAGATTCTGATTTATGAATATTATTTTCGAACTTATACTTTGAGAACCCTTGCAGCGGCAAGCTGGTTCAAATTTCAAATTTCATGTGAATTTGGACTGTCACTTGTGTCAATGTGCTATACTCATAAAGTCCTGGTGAAACTTAGCACACACATGAATGAACAAGACGTCATGGGAGTGTTCTTGGGAAAGACACTTCAAAGTCCCAGTCTCATACTAGTGAAACCTTGGAAACACACAAATAAGTGAGCTGTCACCTTGATATGACTGAAATATTGCTGAAAGTGGCATAAAACACCATGAAAGATGCATCTATATTCACTTTCAGCCAGTTTTAACCCATTTCATCTTCATTTTTTATCAAACTATTAATCACTCTGGTATCTTCATGCCAATTGTTGCCCCTGACAGTTGCAAGGCTGCATAGATTACGACAGATAGAAAATGCACTTCATTTTCTTGGGGCCATAAAAGAAATCACTGTGTGACGTTTCCGGTTTTATATTGAAGATTTCCTATATATGATGTTTACATGGCTTACTAAATGTCACAGGCCTTTGGATCTCTATTGGTCCATAATGGAACACTAAAATTTTCCTTGAACACTTGTAGCACATTGGTGCATCGCCTGTATATCACGGAATATACTCAAATTTTCATTAACACCGTTTCTATAAATAGCACATTGGCGACTCCCTCTATATCGTATATATGAAATATATGATAAAGAGGGAATTGCCAATGTGCTATTTATAGTAACGGTGTCCGATATTGAAATTTTCGTTATCCCTTGATAGACCAATGGAGTTTCAGAGGCCTATGCTAAATATTAAACCATTCTGCAGTCTATCAAGTTTTTACAGCATTTTTTCTCCCTGGCTGTAGGGATGTATCTTTTAATGGAACATCACAGATACAGGTTGGCATGGTCATCTTAAATCAAGTATTCAACTAGAACTTGTTTTTCTACAAAAAAAAAAAAAAAAAACAGATGTCTCCCCCCTTTTTGGTGTCAGAAGGATTGATATGTGACCAAGGCAATTTCTAACTGAAATAATGGTAATTTTTCTCTAACGGTTTTTGAGTTATAGAGCGGACATGAGATTGTACGTAAAATGAGTAAGGAAAATAATCAAAGGGAAATAACTCGAAAAATATACAAGCCAGAGTTATGGTTCTTGTGCTTGACACTTCGTCTCATGGTGCTTTACAAATGTGTGAAGTTCTATCAAAATATCTTAAAAGGTTTTCAAGTTATAGAGCGGACACGATTTGTGACGGACGGACAGACAGACAGACGGACAGACGCAGGGGGAAAAACAATGTCTCCCGACCCTGATGGGGGGAGACATAATTACATGTAATTGTTGGCTTTCAAAGACAAAAAGACTCCTATTTTAGAAAACAAATTTTTTCTTCATAAAATTTACATTCACAAAAATAACAATATATCACAATAACTGTCTTTGCACTAGATGAACAAATTTAAAATTGCCCATAATGAAAACATTTGCGGACGACATTTTATATTACATAACACTTTATCAGATTAAAAAGCTTCAGACTCGTCCAGATTGAAAGCTTTTGCAGGACCACAAATTAACTCTGTACCACACAATCCAGAGATTTAATGACTCTGAGAAAGAAACCTTTTGAAAACATTGTGGGAAATGGAGAAAATGCTGATTGCCAGCATTTTCTCCTTTTCCCACAATGTTTTCTTTGCTATCAACGACAAATTACTTCAATTAAGCCACATTTAAATTGTTGACATGCCCACATTTTTGTCATGTGGTATAGATTTAAATGTGGCTCAAATGACAGAATTTGCTAACGATGGCTGAAAAACAATGAGGGAAAAGGTGAAAATTTTATTTAGTAGCATTTGCTCTTATTCTAGTATTCTAGTCATGATTTCAAGCTTTGTTTCTCAGGGTCATAAAATCATTAGATTGTTTGATGCAATAATAAAGGCCAAATAGCAGCCAAATATTACAATTTTGTGAAAAAAAATTGTAATTTTCAATTCCATTTAAACCTTTATCACACAATCTCTAGTTTTACCACACCTGAGAAAGAAGGCTTTTGAACCAGCATTTTCTCCTTTTCCCACAATGTTTTCTACATATTGAAGGACAAATACTATCATTTGAAAAACATACCAACACAATTTTTTTCATCACTCTATGAATTACACTAAAGGTAAAATCAAAACCTTTTATCTTCTGACTGAATTTCAATCTACATCTAGTGTTGTATTTTTAAATGCACTGAGTGTATAACAATGATTTAATTTTCAACAAATCACTATGGGAGGATGTCTAATGTAAAGTTAGCAATACTGGTATGATCCTGTCAATTACCAGGTGGGAAACAATTGTATAGAGTCAGAGAGTCCGCCTCTCAACATCAAATATTTCTGGCTCAAATCCTGTGATGAGCTGTATCAGCCTTTGGAACAACCCAAATCACTGCACAGGTACTGAACCAGATTTCAAGGATGCTACCATTTAGAGTGATTGATATACGATGGGAGAACTTGTATCACAATGTAATAAAAGTATGTATAACTCTTTACCAAATGACAAATCTTTAGGCTGGTCCAAACTAAAAACATTTGCACATAACAAAATAACTGTGACTGAAAAATTGTAATTAGTTTTGGGAAGGGTAGAAAACATTGTGTGAAAAGGAGAAAATGCTGGTTACCAGCATTTTCTCCTTTTCACACTATGTTTTCCAAGGCTTCTTTCTGAAGGTAGTTAAAAGTCGGGATTGTGTGGTAAAAGGTTAAACTAGTTTAATAGAATTAGAATTCTAAATGAGCAATCACAAATTACATAGGCTAATTTTCTATTTGACAAGTCATTTGGGTTTATTTACATCCTTTTGGACAGTTATAAGCTTGATAAGTCCACACAATTCCATGTATTAATGACCCTAACAAACAGGCCTTCTGAAAACATAGTGGGATCAAGAGAAAATGCTAGTATCCAGCATTTTCTCCTTTTCCTACAATGTTTTCTACCCTTTCCAAATCAAATTTCAATTTTTGAGTCGCATTTATAGTATCGTCTGCAAATGCAAATTTGGACAAGTTTAAAATTTTATCCTCTGGTGAAGATCTAACAGTCTTGAGAAAGACTGATTCTGAAAACATTGTGAGAAAATGTGTGTTACAAGTATTTACAATGTACGCCTTTTTCCACAATATTTTCAGCTCTTTCAAAAACAAATCTTATTTAATCCTTTACCAAACAATCTTGTGTTTTAATGACAATGAAGAATTAAACTTGAAATCACTGTGGGAAAAGGGGAAAATGCCAGCAATTTTTTTCTTTTCCCACAGTGTATTCTACTACTTTTCCTACAATGTATTTTTCCCTTTCAAAGACACATTCCATCATTTGAGCCACATTTATTTGTTGTCTGCAAACACTTTCAATTTGGTTGATTGATTTTATGGTGTTTTAACGCTGCTTTCAACATTATTTCAGTAATGTAGCAGCTAGTGCACCTATCCATGCTTTCCTAGAGTTTCTTTCACCAGTACTCCACTTATTTTTCATTCCAAGCCACTGGCTGCTTTCCCAAATGACTATCGTCGAAATAATGGTCAGCGTTGGGAGAGGAATGAATCCTGTTGTACTGACTATCATCAATCCTCAGGAAGAAATTAGCCAAGCCAGGAATTCAACCTGCGACCCCTGTTCTCAAGTCCTGCAAGCTACTGACTGAGCTACTGGGGCTTGACACTTTCAATTTGGACCAGTCATATATTTTTGTCGTTTGGTAAAGGGTTGAAAAATAAAATTTTTCATCTTCAAATCTTTTTTGTTTTGACAAAACTGAAAACTTTGTTGTGTGACACAGAGGTAAGTTTGATGAGACATTTAACTCTTTACCACACAGTCCCGACTTTTAACAACCCTGAAGAAGAAGCCTTTCGAAAACATTGTGAGAAAAGGAGAAAATGCTGGTAACCAGCATTTTCTCCTTTTCCCACAAAGTTTTCTGCTCTATCAAGGAAAAACTGTGTCATTCTTGCCACCTTTAATTTGTCGTCTGTAATTGCTTTCAATTTGGACAAGTCCAAAATTTTGTCGTTTGGTTACAAGTTAAGCTACTGGTATTTACAAGTTCGATGTCAGGCATTCAAGCTACTGTTATTTACAAGTTTGATGAATCACTGAGACTAAAATTCGACATGTCTTGATGTAAACGACATTCTGACATGTCATCTGCTATAGCATCGAGGATGTCAAGCAGCAATTCGCGACTTAATCGTCTGATTTGGGCAAGTTTAGCAACCTGAAAGGACAAAAGACAATAAAGTATGGTATGAGCAATATGCTTACTTGTCAATAATTATGATACTAATAATAATAATGATGATGATGATGTTTATAATACTACTACTACTATGGATGATGATGGTAATAATAAAAATAATAATAATGAAGATGATATTTATAATTACAAATTTTACTATTTTATCCATTTTCATTTTTATTTCAAATTATTTGTGCCTACATTTTAAAACTAGACTACCGGTATATTAAAAGAAGAGGGCCATGATGGCCCTGTATGCCATGATGGCCCTGTATCGCTCCACTGGCTTTTTAACCCTTTGCCACGCCAATCGAAGTGTTAATGACCCTGAAAGAGAAGGCTTTCAAAAATATCGTGAGAAAAGGACAATATGTTGTCAGCCAGTATTTTCTCCTTTTCCCACAACGTTTCCTAACCTATCAAAGACAGAGATAGTCATTTAAGCTACATTCAATTTGTCTTTTTGCAATGGCTTTAAACTTGGTACAGTAAATAAAATTTGTCATTTCTTAAAGAGTAAAGTTAACGTATCATGCGCTTAATTGGCATTGACAGAGATATACACTATATAAGCCCATGTTAAACTTGTGATCTCCGGGACAGAGGCAATTTTGACCCCAGGGCTATAATATGAAGGAATTTGATAGAGGTCCATTAGATAAAGCTACATGCCAAATTTGGTAGCCCTGGGCCTTATGGTTTCAGACAAGAAGATTTTCAAAGATGTTCAGTATTTTTCAGTTTTGTTGCCATGGCAACCAGGGTTTTTGAAGGAATCAAATTCTTTCAAGAAATTCTAAAGAGGACCATGGCAGGATAATTTCTGTGAAGTTTCATCAAATTTGGACGGGTAGTTTCAGAGAAGAAGAAGTTTGAAAAAAAAGTTAACGCACGCACACACGGACGGACGCATGCACGATGGACACCGGGCCATGACATAAGCCCTCTGGCCTTCGGCCAGTGGAGCTAAAAAAGCTAATAAATGAAGAAGACAGGAACAGATATATGTTAACACTAAAAGCCTCTTTCTAAACTATAGTTGTCTTGAGGCCAATGTAGATCAAGATCAGAAAATGTACAGTCTGATCTTCAGTCTCCACTATCCAGAGACATTCTGAACAAGGACATCCTTGAAATTGCAATCATGTGGTCTGATTTCTAGACGAATACTGCATTCATTCAGCTAAAGGATAACCCTTTCCCAAACAACATAACTTTGACTTGCCCAAATTGAAAGCTTTTGCAGACAATACAATACCTGTGACTCAAAAATAGAATTCCACCTTTGAAAGGGTAGAAAACATTATGGGGAAAAGGAGAAAATACTGGTTACCAGCATTTTCTCCTTTTCTTACAGTTTTCAAAAGGCCTTTTCTTTAGGGTCATTAAAACTCCGCACTAAATGTTTAAGGAATCATAATTCATGAAAGAATCATAACTTATAAAAGAAATGATCCACATTACTTACCTTTGGAAAATGGTGAACAATGATGTTTAATGCATGTTTTTTCATGTCTGTTGCTTGTATCTTATCTGCAGCTTCCAGGATTTGAACAACATTTTGAAAAGTGATATTCATCTCCAAGTTGTGTTTGCAGTAGGCCTACAAATATACCAATGAAAGGAAATTAAATTCAGTGTGCTTACTATATTCATTTATTGTTTTTGTGGAAAATGTAGATCAAAGTCAGACTGCACAAAAAATACTGTTTTATCTTCAATCTACAATGTCCTCTACATCAAAAGATTCTTGACACAACTCTGATATCACAATAGAACTCTTTAACAATACTCTCTACCAAACAACAAAAATTTAGACTGGTCCAACTTCAAAGCATTTGCAGCCAACAACTAAAATGTGGCTCATACGATGGAAGTTGCTACTGAAAGGACAGAAAACACTGCGGAAAAATGTTTTCAAAAGCTGTCTTTCTAAGGGTTGTTAAAACTCATGATTGTGATGATTGTGTGGATAAAGAGTTAAGTGCTTCCTGTACAGGTGAGCTAAAAACCTAGGCCAAAGCCAGGCAAAATATAAGTTGGTTCTTGTACTACCTTGCTTTAGAACTGGCTTTTGCTGCAACATGGCAGAGTAATTTCTTCCTAACCTTGAGGTTGTGGGTTTGATCCCCGCCCCAAGAACCCTTAGAAGGTTATGTATCAGCTTCTAACATGGGCCAGAGCAGAGATAACGGGTGAGGGGGTCTAAAAAGGAGTGCATTCAGAGCACATCAGAGAAATCTTTGTCTCTTATAAATTAGGAAACAAGTTTAATGGTGAATATGTAGTCAGATCTGATATTAGCTGGTTATCAGCATTTTCTCCTTTTTGCCCATGTTGCTAGAACTCTATATTTTCTGGTAAAGGATTAAATCTTTACCACACACCAAAATTTAGACTGGTTACAATTGAAAGCATTTGCAGACAAGAAAACAAATGAAACTCAAAATTTTGTTTATGGAAGGGTAAAAAATATTGTGGAAAAAGGAGCAAATGCTGGTTACCAGCATTCTCTCCTTTTGCCACATATTTACAAGTTGTTTTTGATTAAGAGTCTTAAGAACTCGGAACTGTTTAGCCATGTTTTCAAAAGTCTTTTTTTTTAGACATGTTAAAACTCCAGATTTTGTGATAAACCATCAACCCTTAACTCTTTTAATACTGAATAAATAAATTGCAATTTCTCAAAGGCTCAAAATACAGTTCCTCTGCAAGATCAAGAGACAGTTCGGTCATGATGTAGAATATAGCAGTGTACAAGGTAGATCAGAGATCACTGCACATTCTGTGCAGTCTGATCTTGATCTACACTATCCACAAAAGCTTCTGGTGTCGTCTATGGCATAGAAAGAGTTAAAGCCCTAAATGAATCCTGCAGACATTTTCATTCAAGAAAAATACCAAGACAGTTGCAATTTTGTGACTGCCATTTGTCTGTAGTGTTTCTGCAAAGCGGACAGTGTAGATCAAAGATCAGACTGCACATTTTGTGCAGTCTGATCTTGATCTACACTGGCTGCAAAGGCAACTACAGTAGTGAAAGGTGCTTTCATGATTAAGTGCTTACTTGTAATCTGTTATTTGTAAAACCATAGAAATAAGGGGCAGGAAACAGATAAAGAGAATCTTCAGGAGGCATCGTCACATCTCCATAATAGATGTATCTCAACAGACTGTCAAATGCTTGTCTGGAGGGTACCATCTCTCCTATAGCAATCTGAAAGTATAGACGGCATTAAAGTCTCAGTAGCAGCCAAAAGTAAACAAAGGGGGTGGTGAAATGAATTTGAATTTAAATTGAATGGTGTTTTACGCTGTTTTCAACAGTATTTCAGTCATATCACAACGACAGCTTGCATATTCATGTATTTCTGGGTTTTACCAGTACTAGGCTAGGACTCTTGCCCAAGGATACTCCCACGAAAAACTCAATGGATCCAGTGCGGCTTGAACCCGGGGCCTCCAGGTTACGAGCCCCACACTTTACCACTGAGCCATGCAGGACCCCTTGTATTTAAATCATACCACTGAAAAGTATGGAAATTATTGTGAAGATGACAGTAAGTTACTGTACATTTGGTGCAAGTGTTAGTCAGGAAAGTGTAATTTAAAACTAGGTCAAAAGTTGCCAGGTTGCTCTGTCTTTTGTTTACTTTTTACCTGACTTTAAAATTCATTTTCGTGCCAGCACCTAACACTTAGACCAACCGTACAATAACAGATTGCCATCTTCACAGTAATTAAACAGTATGATTTAAATTTAGATGCATTTTATTACTCTATTGTTTACTTACTGGGACTTTAACTCTTCAGCAAATGATAAAAATTTAGACTGGTCCTAATTGAAAGCACTTGCAGACGACAAACATTACTCAAACAGTGAGATTTGTCTTTAATAGGATGGAAAACATTGTTGGAAAAGGAGAAAATGCTCGTTACCAGCATTTTTTCCTTTTTCCCACCACATACTTTCAAAAGTCCTCTTCTTTAGGGTTGTCAAGACACAGGATTGTATGTTAAAGGGCTGATTTTTAGCTGCTCTGTATTTTGTAAAAAGAGCACCATTATATGGGTATCAACCCTTGGCTGCCATGATTATAGAAATATACAGGGCTTGTTTGATTCCAAGCCATACCATTGCTTAAACAAGAGTATTACTCGAATAAATTGACCTGAAGGTGACCTTTATGCAAAGAATAATTAAAGAGTGAATATTTATGTCACTGGGTATAATTGGACGGTACGGAAATTCGATTAACAGTAAATGTTGGGCTTGACTCTTTCTGTGCCATGTCAAAATAAGAAGCATCTGCGGGATGACATAGATCAAGATCAGACTGCACAGAAAGTGTATCTTAGATCTATGTCACCCGCCACGTATTACCAATTTAAACCAACAAATTCATGTTTGTTTCAAGTATTTTAAGTATTCATTAAACATGTGATGAATCTATAAGTGGCAGAACGAGTTGAAAATCGTTCACATAGGTCCGCATGCAGACGACACTAGTCGATGCTAAGTTTGGACGATAATTCAAGCGTGTAATATATGGTAATAGAGGTCATTCATTTCATGTCAATCTGTTTGAGTAATACCACAATCATGTGGGTGCCAAGGCTCAGCTGCAAGTGAAAACATAAGTTGAATAAGGGGCATGACAGATTCAAAAATATTTTGATGGGTTATTTGCCCCTGTGGTATAGGGTCCTCTTTTAAAAGTTCAGATCTAGTTCAAGTTTGAAGTAAATATCTTCAGTAATTACAGAGACTATATAAAATGTCAAAGTTTTTGGAAATTCTAAGTCCAACAAGGGGTATAACTGTGTCAAAAATATTTTGATGGTTACCTGTTCCTATTGAATGGGTTCCCCTTTTGATAGCTAACAATTTGTCCAAGTTGGAAGTCAATATCCTCAGTAATAACAGAGATATTACAAAATGTAAGTTTTTAAGTTTTTCCATGATAAAGACACAGATGATGACACGAGGGCTATGACAATACTGCAACGTTTTCTTTGTTAACAGCCGGGCTTATAAGAGGCTTCATTTTGTCAAATGTATTTTGAGGGTTACCTACCCTTATGGTATGTGTCTCCTTTTGATAGTTAACAATTAGCCTGAGTTTGAAGTCAAGATCTTCAGTATTGCCAGAGATATCAGAAAATGTCAAAGTTTTTGCACGACAATGACTCTGATGCTGCAGACCACCACAAGGCGTTGACAATAACTCGACATTTTCTTCAAAAAGAGCCGAGCTATTAATGTGCAAGTGCCATCTTTGTGAACCCGTAATCTTACTTATAAAGTTATAAAGCTATTAACAGGTTCTTTAACTCTTTACTAAATTACAAATATTTTCACTTGACCAAATTGAAAGCATGTGCAGACGACAAAATAAATGTAGCTCATATAATGACTTCTGTCTTTGATAGGGTAAAAAACACTGTGGGAAAAGGAGAAAATGCTGGTTACCAGCATTTTCTCTTTTCCAAAATGTTTTCAAAAGCCTTCATCCTCATGGCCGATTAAACTGAGATTGTATGGTAAAGGGTTAAACTTGAATTTCACTACATGCTGAGAAAAAAAGTCTCCTTAGAAACATCAAGAAAAATGCTTCCTAAGAAACATCGAGAAAAATGTCTCCTGAGAAACACAGAAAAAAATGTCTACTAAGAAATAACGAGAAAAATGTCTCCGAAGAAACACAGAGAAAAATGTCTACTAAAAAACAGATAGGTTACCTTAACAATATTGTTTTCTGGCATAAAGGATCTGAACATGGATTCAAAATAAGTACATCTGGCTGCTAGAATGGCTTTGTGGGCTGGTATTGCAACATCGTCTAACATTAACGTTATGTCACAAAACTCTGGTCCTGTTCTCTTCAGGTAATTCTCCATGTCTTTCTCCAAGGAATTGGCTGCAAGAAAAAGATAGGATAGAAAAAAAAAAATCTTTATAAGGTTCATTAGCAGAAACATAAGGCATCATAATCAGAAACAAGGGTTTTTGTGGACAGCATAGACAAAGATTAGATGGTACAGAAAGTGCCATCTGATCTTAAATCTATACCTCCTATTTGTTTAGTCAAGCCTATAAAATAAAATAGCTTTCTGAGTTTCAGTGGATTGTGGTTTCAGCCAATGAAAGAAGTCAAATTCATACATACTGCGGTGAAAGACTTAACTTTTTACCACACATTCAAAATGTAGACTAGTCCAAATCGTATGTTTTTGCAGACAAAAATTAAAGTTTGGATTATATAATGAAATCTGTCTTTGATAGGGTAGGAAATATTGTTGGAAAAGGAGAAAATGCTGATTACCAGCATTTTCTTTCCTTTATCACAATGTTTTCAAAATGATTAAGATCTACCAAAACCTATTAAAAATCAGACAGATCAATATTTGAAATAAAAGAACTTTTGTAATCAACAGCAGGTATATTAACCCTATACCAAACAATCTCAGGTTTTCACGACCCTGAGAAAGAAGGCTTTTGAAAACATTGTGGGAAAAGGAGAAAATGCTGGTAACCAGCATTTTCTCCTTTTACCACAATGTTTCCTACCCTTCCCAGAACAAATTTCAATTCTTGAGTCACATTAATTTTGTTGTCTGCAATAGATTTCAATTCGGACTGGTCTAAAATTTTGTCGTTTTGTAAAGAGTTAAGAGGGGATATGATCAATTCCTTGTTACAGAGCACTGCAATATATTGGGATCTCTAACTGAAAAATGGCCATTTCACTTTGGTTTTCTCTCTTTTAATAAAACCCATGAAAATGTGCACGTTCTGGATGTATATCAAGATCAGACTGCCTTTTGGGGGGCAGAAAAGATCAAGATCAAACTTCATTTTGGGGTCTAAGAAGATTAAAATCATACTGTATAAAACATGTAGTCCAATCTTTGATCTACTCTGTCCAATACTTTGTTACCTCTTTAGTACACAACAAACTTTTAGCCTTGTCTAAATCAAAAGCATTTGCAGATGACAGATTAAATGTTTAGTGAAAACATGAACTTTTTCATTCAACGGGTAGAAAACACTGTGGGTAATGAAGAAAATGGTGGTTACCAGCATTTTCTCCTTTTCCTACATTGTTTTCAAAAGGCCTCTCTCCTGGGTTGTTTAAAGTCGGAATTGAGTGGTAAAGAGTTAAATACTGGGCCAAAAGCATCTTTGACATTACAATGTAATGGCCTGTTTTCCTGTTTGAGAAGTACAATGCATTTATTAACTCTTTCCCACACAACAAAATTTTTGACTCATCCAAATTGAAAGCATTTGCAGACGACAAAATAAATGTGACTGGATAATCAAAACTTGTTTTCGAAAGTGTAGAAAACATTGTGGGAAAAGGAGAAAACGCTGGTAACCAGCATTTTCTCCTTTTCCCACAGTGTTTTCAAAAGGCATCTCTGTCAGAGTCGTTAAAAGTCGGGATTGTGTGGTAAATGGTTAAGTGCATTCAGGATAAGCTTGCTTTGTTTTTTAACAGGTTACATCTAATAAAAACCTTACACAGTGCATGGTCATTATGCATGGGGTCTGCCAGACTGCGGGTGTGAGGCTGGGTTTTACGACGAATAATCTCCACCATAAGAACTTGCTCTAAGGTCTCAAACTCTTTACTCATGACTATTTGGTTATAATTACTCTCTTTAACTATAAACTTGAGACAGTATTCCTGTAAGAGACAATAAATTCCTGTAACAGACCATTCTTGTTAGCCTTGGCACAAAAATAAAATGTCTTTCATAAGGTTAATTTAACCATGAGCTACGACAGTGAGAAACATGTATTAGGACATATGGTGCTCTGCCGACATGGAGGATCCATGATTACACTTAATAGGAATGGTTTCTCTGATCTCTATGCTTTGATCTTCACAATGGGAGCCCCCATCAAGATACATTACATTTGAATATTGGCATATGCATTGTCTCATTGGAGACATTAATTATTTTCATATAGCAATCTAAATGATCAACCTTGCAAAAACCCAGATACATGTATACGTTTCACACAAAAGAAGATATAAGGAAAATGGACTACCTTTAGAAAATCTAGCTTCAATCAGGCAGCATGCTGCAAAGACACTAACAGACCTATATTGGCCTCTAGATACTGGACACGTATTCACCAACTATTCTAAGTTTCTTTCTTGGTATTATTCTAGATTTAATAAGATTGAAATTTGTTTTTAAAAGGACAGAAAACAGTGGGGGAAATAGAAAAGCATCATTTTCTCTTTTTCCTACAGTGTTTTCAAAAGCCCTCTTACTGAGGGTCATGTAATTTTGGAACGCTTCAGCCAATCAGAAATTGCTATTTAATATTGACGATTAGACTGTGAATGCCATTAATAATGGATGGTGAATATGGCTTGCAACACACGAAAAGGGGCATCTGGACATTAGCGTAAAGTGTCATCACGGATCAGCCTGCACAGTCCGAGCAGGCTAATCCGAGACGGCACTTTACGACTATATTCGATTTTGTGCTACAGTAGACTTGCGCAAAACAGAAAATTACACAAAAATGGAAAGTGTCGTTTTGGATTAGCCTGCGCAAAGTACGCAGGATGATCCTCGACGACACTTTAAGCAAGTGTCCCAATGCCCCTTTTCGCATGTTGCAAGCCATATAGAATTGTCATAGAATTGTTCTTGGCTCAACAAAGTTTTAAAAGACTGTTTGTTACAGGCTATGTGAACATGATGTGTGACCACATCCGCAGTGCTCAGAGTAGAAAAGGATTACCTTAAGAAAGTCTAACTTCAATCTGGCAGCATTCTGTAGAGCCACTAACACATTGGACAGGCCTATACTGGCCTCTAGGTACTGAACACAGAGCTGTTCCAGGCGGGACATGTGGAACTGAAACATGAAAATACAGAAATATCATATACATGTAGTTACTGTTAACAATAGTTAGCTAAGTAAGAAAACAGATATCTTTAGTCAGTAACCAAGACATGGATATTGCAAATATATGGCTGTTTTATATAATTTCAACATATTTACTTTACATGGATTTTTTCAACTTTTATCAACCATACTCCATGATTGCTATATGGAAACCTTAACCAATACTTAATAATGTGTCTAGTTTGAAAGGTTGACACCGCTCATCACTGAGTACAAATCAGAACCTTTGATGTGAGAGATAGAGGCTCTACCCCAACACAATACATACCACTGTCAACCACCAGGTGGCTACCTGTATTAGTACTGTGGTAGGCTGTTTTGTTGAATATCAAACTTGTCTGAAACACATTTTACATGTTGTCTGCAAAAGGTTTCAATTTGGACAAGTCTAAAATTTTGTCTAGTTGTAAAGAGTTGTGGCTTAATGCTGAATACCCATAAAAAAACTGACATTTTCAGTCAAACAGAAAAACCCGACATTGCAATTTAAAGCTGTTTATTTCAGAATTTTTCATAAAATAAAAGTGTAAATCAAAGATCAGAAAGCATGCCTTTTGCACTCTGATCTTGATCCACTTTGTCTGCGAAAGAATGTAAAGGTTGTGAAACTCTATATCGGACAACAAAAATTTAAACTCGTACAGAATGGAAGCATTTACAAGTAACATATTTAACCCTTTTCGACACAATCCCAAGTTTTAACAACCATGGGGAAAGAGGGTTTTCGAAAACATTGTGGGAAAAGGAGAAAATACTGTTAATCAGTATTTCCTCCTTTTCCCACACTGTTTTCTACCCTATAAAAGCTAAAATTCGTCATTTTAGCAATACTTGATTGTTGTCTGCAAGTGGTCCTAATTTGGACAAGCCCAAAATTTTGAAGTTTAGTAAAGAGTCAAAATGGCTCAATGATAGTAATAGTTGTTGAAATGGTAGAAAACATTATGGGAATGGGAGAAAAATGTTGTTTACCAAAATTTTCTACTTTTCCCAAATGTTTTCAAAAGCCCTTTTCCTCAGGGTGGTTACAAGGGATTGTGCCACAAAGGATTAACAGAGACCAACTAAAGTATCAACATACCGTCAGTGTCAGTCTATAAACATCCATCATCAGTAAAATTATTTCATCGCTACTGGATTGTTTATCTGAGTTATTCTTTGTCGGATGTATCCTGTCTGTATAAATGTAGGAAAGCACCATCTCAAATGCTTTGGGTTCAGCATCCTCCAGGTAGACTGAAATCCTTCCTGTATTTGGGCTCTCCACCTCTTGTGATTGTTCTTGCTGAAGAATATAGCAAAATATGCACAGGGTTTCTTTGGCATTTAACTCTTGACCAGAAGGTAAAATTTTAAATCTGTCCAAATACTATCCCCCTTCAAAACATTGGTAGACTAAAAATGAAATGTAGCTCAAAAGCTAGGGTCTGACTATGATACATATACCTGAAACTAGTATTTCTCCTGTTACAAGAATGTTTTTAAAAGCCTTCTTTCTGAGGGACAGTAAAACTGGAGAATGACTTGTAAAGGGCTAAATTCTTTCCAAAATGACAAAATTTTAGACTGATCAAAACTGAAAGCATTTGCAGACAACAAAAAAATGTGACCCGAAAACTGAAATTTGTCTTGGGAAGATCAGAAAACCTTGTGGGAAAACGAGAAAATGCTGGTTACCAGCATTCTCTCCTCTTCCCACAATGTTTTCAACAGCTTACTTTCTCAGGGTCATTAAAAGTCAGAATTTTGTAGTTAAGAGTTAAGACCACACTTGTAGGCAAAGAAAGATATAAGTACCATATTTCATGAGGTCATGCCTTACCACTGGATTGGGATAAAATTCAAAGGGCTGTAATTCCTGTGATAGTCTACCAAGGAAGGTTTCCATTAGAATTTAACTGATATTTTTAGGAGGAGAAGTAGACAAAAAACTGTTCGACTGACAGACAGACAGATCCATAATTCCTGTATAACGCACGCCCTATTACATTGTGGGGGTGGGGTATAAAAAAAAAACAAGAACACAACATGCAGGTGCCATGCTCTGCTGCAGTTGTTTTCAGTGAAAACTTAAATTAAAAAAAGGGGCATAACTGTGTCAAAAATATTTTCATGGTTACCTGCCCCTGCTGTATGGGTTTCCCTTTTGATAGTTAAGAACTAGTCCAAGTTTGAAGTAAATATCTTCAGTAATGACAGAGATATAAAATGTCAAAGTTTCTGCACAATGACACAGACGACAATGCAGACAACAAAAATACATGTAATGCCAGGGGTTGGACAATCCCACAAAGTTTTTTTTTGAAAACCAGATAAAAATCCACAGCAGTCCTATCTTGATCTACACCAGCTACAAAAGCTATTGAAGTCTTCTACGGAGCAAAAAGGGTTCAGATCTGACAAGAATATGTTAAAAACAAAATTACCTGTTGCTTGGCTTGTTTGATTTTTTCCTGTAACCATGGTGATCTGGCTGCTACTAACGATATATGTGCTGGTATCCTGACCTTTTCCTACAATAAACATCTACAACAATGTAAAACTTACAACCCTTTATCAGATGACAAAATATCTGAAATCCTCCAAATTGAAAGCCTTGGTGACCACAATTGAAAGCCTTGGTGACCACAATTGAAGGCCTTGGTGACCACAATTGAAAGCCTTGGTGACCACAAATCAAATATATGTTAAGACTTTACCAAACAACAAAATTATAGACTTGTCCAAATTGAAAGCATCTGCAGACGACACTTTAATTGTTGCTCAAATGATGGAATTTGTCATTGATAGGGTAGAAAACATTGTGGGAAAAGGAGAAAATGCTGGTTACCAGCATTTTCTCCTTTTCCCACAATATTTTCAAAAGACTTCTTGGTCAGGGTTGTTTAAACCTTGGTTTGGGTGGTAAAAAGTTAAATAAAGAGATTTGTCTTTCAGTGATTCTAGAATGGTCAGAAAACACTCTGGTAACTGACATTTTCTCCTTTTTTTACACTGTTTTCAAAAGCCCTAAAAAGCCCTCTGTTAAAACACAGAATTGTAAGGAAAAGGTAAATACCTACTTTGTAAACTATCTACAATTTTGTGATCTTGTTATAGGCAATAACTATTATTGCTTTTTTTCCATCGATGTTCATAAAGCTGTCATGAGGGAGAACATAAAGCCTTGGTCACACCGAGCTAACGGACGAGTAACGGATAAAAAATCATTTCATCCGTTCGTGTCCGTTCGTATCCGTTTTATGTCCGTTTCTTATCCGGTGAATCTGCTATTTGTCCGGCGATGTCCGGCGATGTCCGTTCCGTCCGGTGGGAAGTTTTGAGCATGTTCAAAACTTTCCACCGGACAAAACGGACAGAGACATGCAAATGATAGACTTTGGATGCATCTGACAATTTATACCTTCGGCATGTCACGTGACCGGTACGTTCCTCGTACGTTGGTGTTCGGTACATTTCCGTTCATCGTACGTTTTGTCCGGTTCTCATGCGTTGCACTTCCGTTTTATCCGGTACAAGTCCCTTACTCGTACGGTGATATCCGTTAATAGACCGTTTATTATCCTGTACATATCCGTTAAACGTGCGTTTTTTTCCGTTACATGTGCGGTACTCGTGCGGTCATTGTGTGGCTTCCTCGCTCCACACACCGATCGCGTGAGCCTCGAGCGGCAGAAGAGATGAATTTTGTCACCGGATAACCAAATTCTGCATGTTTTTGTCCGTTTCCCCCCGTTACATATCCGTTAGACGGTCTGACCAAGCCTTAAAAGATACACCAGTACTTGTAAAGGCAACATCACATTCTTTTTTTCCCTTTACCAAACAATCCTGTGTTTTAACGACTCTGAAGAAAAAAAAGATTTAGACAACATGCTGGAAAAGGAGAAAATTCTGGTTCCCACCGTGTTCTCTACCCATTACAAACAAGAGTGCCATCGTCACAATATACGCCGCCACATGGCTGCTATTTCAAGCAGCTAGCTATAGAGACTAAAGTGTAGGAATTTCTAGCACCTGCCTGGGTTGCTCAATGGATATATTGTGTTACTTGTAATCTAAAAGGTTTACGCACAGACTGATGGATGGACAGACGGACATACGGACTCATTTGTCATTGGCTTTGATTAACCAATAAAATTATGAAGTTTCATGAAATTATGTCTATTAGTTGGAGATACATCGATGAAAAATTAAATTTGACATGAAGCCCTCTTTTTCCATGACACAGCAATAAATTCCAAAACCCTGACAATATGCGCTAGGTCACATGATCTGTGAAAATTTCATCCAAATCCGTTGAGATATGTCCAGTAATTAAAGAGATATTGGTGAAAAATGAAATATAACACAAAGACCCCTTTTTCCATGACACAGGTATAAATCGCAAAACCTTGACAATATGCGCTAGGTCACATGATAAGAAACATTCTGTGAAAATTTTATCCAAATCCGTCAAGAAATGTGGGAGTAGTTGCATTCACAAGAAATGGACGTACGTACGGACGGACAAAGGGACGGACGGACAGATGGAGAAGATGATGCCAATATACGTCGCCTCCGGTGGCGTATAAAAAACTGATCATTTGAGCAATATTCAATTTGCCCTTTACAAATGCTTTCAACTTTGACAAGTCTAAGTTCTTGTTGTTATTCTGGGTTAAAAAAATGTACTAGTGTCTGTCAAAGAGCCACTGATCCTTTTCTCTCAATATTTTTCTTACGCTCTCAGATGCAAGAAGGTAAAAAAATATCATATGTGCAGCAATAGGTAAAGACTGAAATTGATGTAAGATTACCTAAACACTCATTACAGGTAACCTGATCTTCTTTAATGAGGAGGCATCTTTTATATCTATTTTATAACCATTGCCCCAATATAGAATCATTTTAATTCTTTATCAGACTATCACAAGTTTTAACGACCCTGCAGAAGAAGAATTTTGAAAACATTGTGGGAAAAGGAGAAATTTTCTCCTTTCCCCAAAATATTTTCAACTCTTTCAAAGGCGGCTCTCATCATTTTAGCCATATTTAATTTGTCATCTGCAAATGAGCCTTGCTCTGTGAAAAGGGGGCTTAATTCATCTGCGAAAAGTATCGACCCAGGTCAGCCAGCGCAATCCGCGCAGGCTGACCTGGCCCTACACTTTTCGCTATTGGTCAAGTTTCTGTATGCCCAAGGACCAGTCTATTTCATGATTAAGTCTGTTGTTAAAAAAAGTGGACATTATGAATCCATAAGTGCCTTGTACCATGGATCACGGAGATGCATTAAGCCCCCTTTTGTCAGTGCATGGCTCAAATGTTTTCAATTTGGTCTAGTCTAAAATTTTGTCACTTGGTAAAGAGTTCATAATACAGACATCCTAAATTACCATTTTGATCCATCTATGGATGGCTTTGGAAAACAGAGTGGTAAAATAGCAAAATTCCTCAAAAAAATTATTGGCCACAAGGTTTCCACGAAACTATTTTCTGCAACATCTTGATATCAGTATAAATGTCAATATTCTTTCATCTGCTGTCTGTATGCTGGAATCTTTCAGGACAGCTTGATGTGATACTAGAAACTTTACCTGAAGACGAAATTTTAGACTGGTCCATTCTGAAAGCCATTGCAAACTATAAATCAAACTTTGTGTGACTAGAAACTTTATCTAAAGACAAAATTTTAGACTGGTCCATTCTGAAAGCCATTGCAAACTATAAATCAAACTTTGTGTGACTAGAAACTTTACCTGAAGACAAAATTTTAGACTGGTCCATTCTGAAAGCCATCGCAAACTATAAATCAAACTTTGTGTGACTCGTATACTGGGAGTCCTCTTTACAAGGAGAGAAAGCATTGCAGGAGCTGAAGGAAAGTCTGATTACCATCATTTAATCCTTCCCACTGTGTTTTTAAAAGCCTTTATTATCACAGGTTACTTGATAAAAAGATTTAGAGTAAAAAAAATGTTCCAACCACAGAAAATCCTTCATTGCTGCAATTTCTAAGCTATTTCAGCTGCTACATAAAGTTGTTAACTGTATTTCAGGGGTCAAATTTAACTTTTTTTTCAACTAGCAAAAATTTGCTAGTGACCATTTTTTCTACTAGCCAAAATCAATTTTGTACTAGCAATATTTTAACCCATTGCCACTCAGTCCCGTGTTTTAACGACTCTGAAATGAGAAACTTATGAAAACATTGTGGCAAAAAGAGAAACTGCTCATAATGAGCAATTTCTCCATTTCCCACAATGTTTTCTACATTATTAGAGAATTAACTTTCCTTTGTACCAAATGCAGACGCTTTCAATTTGGGAGAGTCTAAATATTGTTGAGTGGGTCTCCTCTGTTTGCTCATACAATATTATAGCTCAGACTCTACACATTCTGCATGGCAAAGAAATATCCTTTGTTTGGACAAACTGTTTGATCATTAATTTATATTAAATATTCCGGCGATGTCACGGAATCCGGCCTATTGCCGAAAAAACTGGATATTTTCCGCTCCATACTCTCAGCGAGGCAATGCAGACGTATAAACAACGTCAGAATCGTCTACGCGCTTTAAATATCGGATACATGTATTTACAATATCGCAACAAGCGTCTCTACGAATACCGGTCACGTGGTCGGTGATACTCTCAAAGGATAGTTCTACACCGCATACGGCAATTCAGTGTACACGAAAAACGATCGCATTTATGGATTAATTCAGATTTTTAAGCGGTAGCTTTGCCCATTTTCCGGCGCACTCGCAAATTATTTCGAGCGCTAGAATTTGGCACTCGCATTTTTTCATTTCAGCTCGCATTTTGCGAGTTTGCGACCGTTAAATTTGAACCTTGTATTTATTCCCTTGCCTGGGAAATTACAGAAAGGCCTTTAAAGACAGGTCCCCAAGTACAACTGGAACTCAAGATAAGAGTAAGTGGTAACCCTTAAAGTACCTTTCACATTTTAGTGTATGTGTACTGCATCCAGTCAGATCTCTGACCTACACTATCAGCTTTATGGTTACTTTCTTGACAAAAACAGCTTTGAAATTGAATTCTAGGCTGAAAACATCAACATTTTATTGCGATTATTTAACACTCTAAAGGTTAAAGTGTATATCTTACCTGACTGATGAAGAAATCTACATCACAAAACTGCTGACTGTCTAACAATCGACCGAAGTCATCATGCAGAGTGCATTTTGGGTAGCTGGAGAACTGCAATGTACATGTATTGAAAGATAAATATATATCACTATGTCTTTACTGTAGAGTTATGACTATCTCTACACCAGATAACAGAAATTTTTACTTAAGGAATGAAGAGAATTTTTTTTTGTTTTCATGGAGGTATGAAAAAAAAAAACATAATCACACTGTATGAAACCGCTTTTTTTATGTTTTTTTTCATACCTCCATGAAAACAAAAAAAAAAATTCTCTTCATTCCTTATAATTCAATATCACAGACAACAAATATGCACTTAAATAATACTAACTGCTTTTTTTTGTAAATCCAACATTTTGTATTTATTTAATGCCCATTTCATTCATATTTCATAGCGCGGTAAAACTGCTTGTATATGATGTAAAAATGAGGTAATTCATGATGTCATTACAGTGTTGAACATTTGCAGACTTAGTAGATTTACTGTTAGAAGTTCAATACGCTAGAAGTAAGTTGAAAATAAGATTGTTAGAACCCAGCAAAGTGACTAAGTTTTAAGCTCTCTCTTTAAATTTATTGTTGGATATATTTTTCAATATTCAGAGAAAATAAATTTAGCTAGGAATTTGAAATTCGGACTGGATATAAAATCAGAAAGAAAAACATTATGAAATCTTGTAGATCTATACATGTTTGTTTACATTAGTTTGACTGCAAAAGTAGTTCCGGCACTGCTTAATTTTTTTTTTCATGGAGCTATGAAAAAATTTTTTCAGCCAATCAGAACTCACCACTATTCATGAAAACAACTAATATTGAATTACTTGTATGTATTGAAAGCATTTACAGACAACAAATTAAATGTGGCTCAAATAATGAGCTTGGTGTTTGAAGGAATAGAAATCATTGTGAGTATAGGAGAAAATTCTGGTTACCAGCATTCTCTCCTTTTACAACAAGGTTTTCAAGAAGCACCTTGCTAGGTTCGTTGAAACATAGGCTTGTTTGGTGGAAGTTTCATTAAATAATTTTTCTTTTGCTAGAACTATTCAAGAAAATAAGAAGAGTTTTTTTTTTAAATCATTGTTAACATAAAATCTAAAGATGATAAGAGTGATTGTTTTTTTTAAGGCAAAATATCAACTTACTCCAGAATGATCAGCCTTTGATCTTAATCCTTAAAGCAACTTTCATAACTAAAGATACCTTTGTAGCCAAGGTCAGAAGACAAAATTAAAGACTTTTCTATACAGAAAGTAATTGCAAACAACAATTGAGTGTTCCTGGGATAACAAAATTCCCCTTTCAGAGGGTAGAAAAAGTTGTGGGAAATTAGAACTGTCACAAAGCAGAAAAATATCCCCCCCCCCCCCAGCACCTTGTTCCTGAAGCAGCAGAATCAGAGAACGGAAACAATTTTCAAACAAAGTCCACCTGTGACCTTGATCTTTGACCCAGGTGACCCCAAAACAATAGGGCACCTCCTTGGGTCATGAGCAACACTTGTATAAAGTTTCAGGGTACTAGGTCAAACGACCTTTGAGTTACAGCATGGAAATGAAAAAGTCTACAGATGGGGGATTGATGGATGGACATACAGATAGAACAGGTTAAACCAGTATACCCCACCCTCTTCTTCCTAGGTGAGGGGTATTAAAAGGAAAATGCTTGTTACAAGCATTTTCTCCGTTTCCTCCATTTTTTTCCGAAAGCCTTCTTCTTCAGGATCAGTAAAGCTCCAGCTTGTTTTGCAAAGGGTTAATGGCACTCACCTGAAACCTGTACATTTCCCCTGACCGCACATTATTATCAACCGTCCCACCAAACACGTACATCGCATCGCTTACCACAGCTGCAGCATGGAACAGTCTACCAGCCGGAATCTGAAATCATAACCTTGATATTCAAGTCCAAACTTAAACTCTTTATGAGAGGACAAAATTTTAGATCTGTTCATATTAAATGCATTAGCAGACAACATATTGTGATAAAACCTATCTTTAGCACATGACAAAAATGTAGACATATCTAAAAAGCAACCATTTGCAGATGACAATTAAAATGTGGCTTTAAAGATGGCATTTGTCCTTGATGGGGTAGAAAACATTGTTGGAAAAGGAGAAAATGCTGGTTACCAGCATTTTCTCCTATTCCCACAAAGTTTTCAATAGGCTTCTTTCTCAGGGTCATTAAAATTGCGTGGACAAGGTTAAGTTGCAAAGCTGTTTTAACCCTTTGCCACACAAACCCGAGTTTTAATGATTCTGAGGAAGAAGTCTTCTGAAAACATTGTGGGAAAAGGAGAAAATGCTGGTAACCAGCATTTTCTCTTTTTCCCACAATGTTTTCTTTCCTATCAAATACAGAAAACACCATTTCAGCAATATTTACTTTGTCGTCTGCAAATGGTTTCAGTTTGATCCAAACCAAAATTTTGTCGTTTGTTAAAGAGTTAACTCTTAACCAGAAAACAAAATTTTAAACTAGTTAAAAATGAAAGCACTAGGAAACCACAAATTCAGTGCGGTTCAAATAATGAAACTGTCCTCTGCAAGAATAGAAAACATTTTGGGAAAAGGAGAAAAATGCTGACTATCAGCATTTTCTCCCTTTCCCACAATGTTTTCAAAAGGCTTTTTCCTGAAAGTTATCAAAACACAGAACTGTGTGGTATAGGGTTAATCAGACAATCTTTTAACCTTTTACCACACAATCCTGAGTTTTAATGACCATGAGAAAGAAGCCTTTTGAAAACATTGTGGGAAATGGTTAAAAATACTGGTAACCAACATTTTCACCTTTTCCCACATGTTTTCTACTCTATCAACGACAAATTCCATAATTTCAGCCACATTCAAATTGTTGTCTGCCAATGCTTTCAATTTGGCCAAGTTTACATTTCTGTTTAGTCGTAAAGCGGTGAAGTATCACACACTGTATAGAGCAATGATCAGACTGCACATTCTATGCGGTGTGATCTAGATCTCCACTGTCTATAAAAGCACCTTGTACTACCCTAGCACGCTACAGCGTTTCGTTGTCAAACATATTCTGCAAGATACCTCAAGAAAGTCATCAGAAACCATAAATCAAAGGAAGACCTTCAATTAGTGTTATCTTAAAGGTGATAATTTTGTAAAGTTTTTGTCTCAGGTAACCTTAGTAACCTGTGGGAACAAAACTGTGACATAACAAAATAGCGACCATTTACTTACACATATACTATATTTTGAGCAACAAGAGACCTATACAGGCACATAATCGCTCACCTGAATATCTTTATATTCCATCATCAACTACTATCAGGTTGTTGGCAACTACCTTGTACAGCCAAGCTTTTGAAGGAGTGTACAAGGTGTGTAGAATAAAGATCAACTTATTGTTCATCAATAATTCCACCGATTGATTGTTTGTTTGGTATCAAATCTATACAAGACAACAAAATTTTAGACTCTTTCATGTTGGAAAACCTTACAGAAAACGTATCAAATGTGGCTCTTGAGTAGTCTTTGAAAAGATAGTAAACTTTGTGGGAAATACAAATATGCTGGTTAATTTCTCCTTTCCTACAATGTTTTGAAAAGCATCCAAATCAAGGGTTCTTCAAGAAAAGTTTGGTGGACATGGGATTTGAACCCATGATTAACAGTTCAAATTTTGTTCTGTTCTATATTCCATGAATGGCAGTATGATTAGCCAAAACATTTTATCTTGGCCAATCAAGTAACTAGTTGTTGAAATTAAATTTAGAATGGTAAATGTGTATGGCCTGGAACACGCGAAAAGGGGCATTTGGACATTTTCGTAAAGTGTTGTCTTGGATCAGTCTGTGCTTGGTATAATGCATTACGAAGATGCATTAAAACCAAGCAAGTCATAACATAATGATGGATCCATTAAATTTGTTTTGTCTAACAAACGACTGAATCTTGAGGTAAAATGGTCCTTGGGTATGCAGAAAATTTACCAAAAGCAAGAAGTTTCAACACAGGTCAGTTTGCACAAACTGCCCTTGTTGGCCTGGGTGGATACCTGTTGCAGATGCATTAAGCCCCCTTTTCACAGAACATGCTCATTAGTATTGTTACAAAGACTTACCTGGAAAAGTGATTTATTGAATAATAGTTTAGATTTTCATGTGCAAACAAATTAAACTGTAGCAAATTGAGGAAAAAAAACTCAGGTGTAGCTTTAACAACTCTAACACAATACCAAGTTTTGACAATTACCAAGTCATTCTAAGCAACTTTTCTATGTTTCCATATTTTCTAGTGCTGGTAAAAGTAAGCGTACAAGCTGACAAGAGTTAACTCTTTAACAGTCAAAAAATTTGGATAAAATCCAAAGCATTCGGAGGTGACAAATGAAATGTGTCTCATATTGTCTGAAAACGTAATTGGAAATGAAGAAATTAAAAAGGCCTAAGTCAACAGAGCCTTTAAAACTCAGCAATGTTTGGTAAAGAGTTGACTCCATGAGTACTAAATTGAAATGGACAGCTAACACAACAATAGCACAATAAGGGGATGCCAACACTAGGCTATGGTTGCTTTTCAGTGAAATTTGGGGGGTGTCAACACTTGGCTGCAGTTGCTTTTCAGTGAAATTTGGCGGTGCCAACACTTGACTGCAATTACTGTTCAGTGAAATCCGGGAGTTGCCAACCCTTTTGATACTCAATATCTTTTACAAGTATTAAGTAAATGTCTTCAGTAATAACAGAATATACAATACAATGCCAAAGCTTTTGCAAGACAATGCAGCCAACAATAACTTGGGCCAAGACAATAACTTGGAGTTTTCTTCGAAAACAGCCAAGCTAAATGTTAACTTCATTAGTTGTATGGGCATTTAGCAGGAATTATATGACTGAAACCATTTATAGAGATCAGATTGCATCATAATTTTCCAAGCTTATCTTAGCTTACAATCTAACCAAAATTACATCTATAACTGATTATTGCAGGACACTTACAGTGAATATCTCCTACAATCAATTTCATTAGGACTGTGACAACTTGTTAACTCTTTAGTATATGACAAAAATGTAGACTAGTCCTAACTGAAAGCATTTGCAGATGACAATTCAAATGCGGTTCAAATGATGGAATTTGTGTTTGTTAGAGTAGAAAACATTGTGGGAAAAAGAGAATATGCTGGTTACCAGCATTTCCTCTTTTTCCCACAATGTTTTCAAAAGCCTTCTTTTCCAGGAGCATTAAAAGTCAGCATTGTGTGGTAAAGGGTTAACTCTTATAGCACTAAATTATCGAAATGGACCTTTCTGATCCAGACAAACATCAAAAGTACTGATATTTCAAGCTTGTTTTGGTCAGAATATGTATTAAAGCAGCGAAAAATGTAGATCAAGATCAGACTGCACATTCTGTGCAGTCTGATCTTTGATCTACACTGTCCACAAACACAACATAAGTTGGTTCCAGCACTTTTTGGGTCAACCCTTTCCCAAACGGCAAATTTTTAGACATGTCCAAATTGAAAGCAGTTGCAGACAAGGAAATAAATGTAACTCAAAAATTGAAATTTGATTACAGAAGGGTAGAAAAATTGTAGGAAAAGGAGAAAATACTGGTTACCAGCATTTTCTTCTTTTCCTACAATGTTTTCTAAAGTTTTCTTTCACAGGGTCATTAAAAGTTGGGACTGTGTGGTAAAGACTTAAAAAAAACATTACAGTGCTGGGACATTCAATATGCAGAAAGATAGTAGATACAAATGGAAATAACAACTTACTTGGATGAAGACCTACTCAATAAAAACTTGGCCAAAATTACTCCCTATACTTAAGACCTTGCAGTTATTAAAAGTTTCATGGGCTCCAACTTTTTGTTTCATATCCGACAGCATTAAGATAATCAATACAACCTCTGTTTCCATCCCTTTCCAATACTGTCTTCTCGCAGTAATTGTCGATCAATTAACAGTCTTTACTATACAACAATATCTTAGCACTGTCCAAAATGAAACAAGTGCAGATGTCAAATTAAATGTAGTTTAATTCTTTACTACAAAATCACAACTTTAAACAACCCTGAGGCAGAAGGCTTTTGAAAACATTGTCAGAAAAGGAGAGCTGGTAACCATAATTTTCTTCTTTTCTCAAAATGTTTTCTACCTTATAAAGAGCAATTTTGGTCATGTGGGCCACCTTTAATTTGTCGCCTGCAAATGGTTTCAATTTGGAGCAGTCTAGAATTCTGTTGTTTGGTAAAGAGCTAAATGATGATATAATTGTATCTTCAAAAGGGTTGCATGAATTATGGGAAATGGAAAAGGAAAAGAAGCTGGTTGTCATAATTTTCTTCTTTTCTAACAGGTTTTCAAAAGCCTTTTTCTCATGGTCTTTTAATTAAGACTGTTTGGTAAAGCTCACTCTTCTCATAATCATAATGTAGAAGAATTCTGATGTGTCTGTGACTTTTGAAGACAGTGTGACAAGTGTACATATTGCTGATTATGAAAAATTTCGTCATTTCTGACATAAGTTTTTTCTTGATTAGCTATAACTCTGTTTCATAATTTGTTTAGGGGTTCTTCAATATGTAGTTTTCTCCCTTGTGTCACTTTTAACACACTGGGGCACTGATTGATTGTATGATGTTTAATGATGTTTTCAACATTATTTCAGTTATATCATGGTGGCCAGTGTACCTATCCATGCTTTCCTGGAGTTTATTTTACCAGTACTCCGCACAAACCACTGGCTGCTTTCCCACATAACCATTGTCGAAACAATGATCAGCGGTGAGAGAGGAATGAATCCTGTCACAATGACTATCATCAATCCTCAGAAAGAAAATGGTCCAGCCAGGGATCAAACCAGCGACCCCCTGTTCTTGAGTCCTGTACACTACCAGGGCATGGTTTCACGAAAAGTCTTAAGTCTCTTATTTTGTTCAAATCAGCTTATTGACTCTGTTTCTGACTTAATGTTGCGTCTGTTATTTGAGATAAACGAGTCAGCTATGGGATTTGACCAAAAAAAGAGACTTGAGGGTTTTTTTGAAACCAGGCACAGTACTAGTAAATCTAAAAATAGCCTGTAACCATGGGTCAAAATGAGAGCATAAGAGCAACAAATAAAGTAATCATAAAATGACCATTACAGCACACAGAGGATCAGTCCCACAGGACTATGGTGGTCAATACCAATAACTTATTCAGCTACAATTATGAGTATTTACTTTCCACATATTGCACAATGAAATAGAGGTAACTCAACATATTACTGCATGCAAATGACCGTTTTTTTTCCTCACAGCAGACCACTTTGGAAGCATTGTAACAAAAGGTAAAATTGCTTTTGCTTTCCACAATGTTTTCATATATCAAACCTTTAGATATGAGCCATGCTCTGGCAAAAGGTGGTTATGGTATCTAATTGATGCATTATACCAAGCAAGTCATCACATTATTTTGGAAATACATTTCGTAATACAATCTACTAAATCATGAGGTAGAATGGTGCTTGGTCATACATAGAATTGACCAAAAGCAAAGATTTTCATCACAGGTCAGCTTGGGCTAACTGCGCAGTCTGACATAGATTGATACTTTTTGCAGATGCATCAACGCTTTACCACACACTCCTAACTTTTAACAACCCTGAGGAAGAAGCCTTTTGAAAACAGTACGGGAAAAGGAGAAAATGCTGGTAACGAGCACTTTTTTTCTTTCCCACAATGTTTTCTACCTTATCAAATACAGGTATCACCATTTAAGCAACATTTTATTAGTCATCTGCAAATGCTTTCAATTTGGACAAGTCTACATTTTTGTCGTATGGCAAAGAGTTAAATCCCCTTTACACAAAGCATGGTTCATTTGTTGTTAATCACTATTTTACAAGGATGCTTTTAAAGTCATCTGCTTAAACTTTTTTTAACTCTTTACCATACGACAAAATTTTAGACTTGTCCAAATTGAAAGCATTTACAGACGATACAATAAACGTTACTCAAAAATTGAAATTCATATTTGAAAGGTTAGAAAACATTGTGGGAAATGGAAAAAATGCTGGCTACCAGCATTTTCTCCTTTTCCCACCATGTTTTCAAAAGGCTTCTTCCTTAGGGTCGTTAAAAGTCAGGATTGTGTGGTAAAGGGTTAACCCTTTACTAAACAATCCACTTTTATCAGCCATACGAAAGAAGGCTTTTGGAAACACTGAGGAAAAAACAGAAAATGCCAATGCCAGTAACCAGCTTTTTTCTTTTCCAACAATATTTTTTCTATCATTTCCAAGACAGAATCATATTTCAAGCTACACTAAATTTGTCATCTGCAAATACTTTCAATTTGGACAAGTCTAAAATTTTATCATGTGGTCAAGGAGTTAAGGATTGATATTCATATTATGGTGTTCATCACCGTTTTCAGAATTATATAGCGGCAACTAGTGCACCTGTCCATGCTTCCTGTTTTTTTTTAACCAGTACTTAGCACAATATTCTTCCCAAGCCACTAGCAACTTTCTGAAATAACCATCGTAGAAACAATAGTCAGCAGTGAGTGAGGAATGAATCTTGTCCCAGAAGTTATCATCAAGCCTCAGAAATAACTTCCCTGAGCTGGGGGATTCAAACCAGCAACCCCTTGTTCTCAAGTCCTGTACACTACTGACTGTGACACCGAGGCTTGGCTAAAATGGTTAGGGAGGTAAGGAGTAAAAAGGGCTTAATAAATGGAAACTGACAAATTAACCCATAGCCTACAGTCCTTTTGCAGATAGTGTAGACCTAGTTCAGGCTGTCCAGAATTCGCAGTCAAATCCTACAGTCTGTTAAAATCAGATTTGTCTACAGGCAAAAGGTACTTTGAAATTGTAATACTTGGGCTAATACTGTTTTCTGGGAAATTTCCATTTAATTCATATAGCAGTTAGAAGTTTGTCAAAATTCAAAGCAATTGCTGATGACAAATTAAAACTGGCCTATATAATGATGTTTTTTCTTGAAAGGAAAGGAGTAACTTTTTGCTTTGGAGAAAACATTGTGGGAAAGAAGTAAATGTTTCTTTTCCCGCAGTGTTTTCAAAGACTTTTCTTCTCTGGGGTTATTAACCCTTTACCGCACGAACAAACTATCAACTTGCAGAAATTGAAAGCATATACCGGTACATTTGATGACTTAACAGAGGTTGAAAATGATGGAATTTGTCTTTAATAAGGTAGAAAACATTGCGGGAAAAGGAGAAAATGCTGGTTACCAGCATTTTCTCCTTTTCCCACAATGTTTTCAAAAGGCGTCTTTTTCCAGGGTCGTTAAAAGTCGGGAGTGTGTGGTAAAGGGTTACATATTGGGATTGTTTGGTAATACGATAAGGGTCAATTCTGGAAAATAACCCTAACCACTGTTCTCCAAGGTTTAGTTGGAAGGATATTCACATGGTAGTAAAGGTCTTTGGAGTTAATCTATCACCTTGCAATTATGACAGTCATTTTATTGAGGCAGATTCTTCTGTAAAACCTTGTGGGAAATTTAGAAAAAGTCTGACAAAAGCCTTTGCTTCTTTTCTAAAGCATTATGTTTTTTTTTTTAACAAAAAGTAAAAAAAGAAATTTTACTAGCAAATGTTCTAATATCCATACTGCTTTTCATTAAAGTAAGTTTTTCCTTCCTTCAAATCCTAAGCATTTGTGTCAGTGTAGTGCTATATAAAGGCCAGTTTAACTCTTTACCAAACAACAAACTTTTGCATTACAACAACTTGAAAGCATTTGTATATAACAAAATAAATTTTTCTCAAAAGTTGGAATTTGTTATTGAAAGGGTAAAAAACATTATGGGAATAGGAGAAAATGCTGTTTACCAGCATTTTCTCCTTTTCCCACAATGTTTTCAAAATCCTTCTTCACCTAGGTCTTTAAAACTGGGGATTGTGTGGTACTGGGTTAAAGTAGACCTATTAAGAATACCTAGTGTATATTCCAGTAAATGTATGTAGATAATGTGAAAAACATGGAAATTGTTCTACATTAATCAGAGTTTGTTGACACCGTTAAAAGAAAAAAAAAAAACACAGCAGCCAACTGTAGCCTTTGTTTGGTTTGAATAGTGTTTCACAGTTTCAGCTGTATCATAGCTACAGTTCACTCTCGCATGTTTTTCGCCAATTTCGACATTTCAGAGCCTAGCACTGGTAAAACCCAGACATGCACGAGTAAGAGAACTGTCACTTGTGCTATGACTGAAACAATGTTAGAAGTGGCATAAAACACCATTCAATAAACCAACCAATTTTCCCTTGATTTTACTAGGGTTCTTTTTCTAGGGTTCAGCTCTGAGGTAACTTATGCCACGACACAAGAGACCAGCACCGAAGCATGAATTTATGATTAAAAGTCCAATGACCATACAACTGAACCACGCAGAATCACTAATCCAAGCTCACAGTTTTTTTTTCCTGAAACCTTGCGGTTGAAGAAGAAATATGAGGGCAAACTCTCAACTTTTGTATTACTTGATAATTTACAATCTCCTACCCAAAAGACAAATTTTTAGACTTGCCATAATTGAAAGCTTTAATTTGTGCATGAGAAAATAAAACATGTCGCAAATGATGGGATCTATCTTTGAAAGGGTAGAAAACATTGTGCGAAAAAGGAGAAAATACTAGTTACCAGCATTTTCTCTTTTTCAAACAATGTTTCAAAAGGCCTTCCCTCTGGGGGATGTAAAAAAAAAAGGGGGTCTGCATTCACCAACCATCATTAAGAAAATCCTTAGTCTTATTCACTAAAATTTTTTCAAATTTGAAAGTCACACAACTTCAGATTGGCTAAATCATCTGGTATAGCCATACAAGATGGTTTAGCCATACAGAAGTTGTGTTACTTCTAAATTTAGAAAATCTTACAAAATAAGACCAAGAATGTTCTAAGGACGGTTTGTGAACAATGACCCTGACTATTTAGTAAAGGATTAACCTAACTCTGTACAAATACTACATTCTTATGCTCCTGTTGTATAAGATGGTGTGTCTTCATTACATATGGCTTGCAACACGCGAAAAGGGGCATTTGGACATATGCATAAAGTGTCGTCTCAGATCAGCCTGCGCATTCCGCGCAGGCTGATCCCAGATGGCACTTTACGACTACATTAGATTTTGTGCTACAGTAGACTTGTGCAAAACAGAAAATTACATAAAAACGGAAAGTGTCGTTTCTGATTAGCCTGTGTGGACTGTGCAGGCTGATCTGAGACGACACTTTATGCAAATGTCCAAATGCCCCTTCTCGCGTGTTGCAGGCCATATAGGATAAAAGGAGCCATCTAGTGAGCTATTCAGTCGTTATCCCTTTACCACCCAATCCCCTGTTTTAACGACCCTGAAAAAGAAGATAACCAGCATTTTCTCCTTTTCCACAATGTTTTCAAAAGCCTTCTCCGACTCGGTTGTTAAAACTTGGGGTTGTGTGGTAAAGGGTTAAACTTTAAGTAAAACACATGACGGAAAGGTCATCCTTTGGATCATCCTCAACCCAGAAGCAAAATTGGAGCAACTCTGATAAGGTTGCACATCCTATGATGCTAAACACCCAGACCAAATATCAATTTTTAAAACCATGTCCAATGCAACTCTATGCAGGACAGGGCCATCTATGACCGCGTGGGCAGAATTCGTACAATGATGATTACTGACTATCTGTTGATGCTAATTACCAAATATCAGCACTCCAAATCTCCGAGCTTCCCAAAAGAAGATGTTTTAACTGCTGAAAAAACCAAACGGACATAGAACCAAAAAAAAATGTAATTGCAAGGTTGCCTTTTTCCAGAACTCCCTACCCTGGGCTGAGTTAATTTTTTGGCCAGTACACAATTTGAACAACTTTGATAAAAGATGATGCCACAATACCAAATATAAATGCCTTAGGCCTAGGCCTTGTTATCCCTATGTAATGTATATAAAACAGTAGACCTGAGCTTTGACCTCTCGAAAATAGGTCAAAGATCAATTACTTGAAATCATGTGAACACTCATGGTAGAACCCCTGATACCAGCTATGCATGCAAATTTTCATTGCTATCTGACTTCCTGCTCTAGAAAAGATTTTTGTGGTGTCAGTGGTTGTGAGGTGTCAACTTTGGGATTTTTCACTGGCCCACACATTCGGCGCGAGTACTGGTGTAGTTCCCAGGAAGCAGAATTGAGAGAGATTAGTATAAGTTGTAAGAACTTGTTTCTCAATCCATGTAAAATAAATATGTTTAAACTAAACTAGAAGACTTTTGCTATATACAGTAACAGCCACCATCTTGGTCATGTGACCTGGTCCATTTGAACAAAACTTTTCCCCTTTGTCTTAAGGGACAAAATTAGATTTTGGCTTATAGAGTAATTTATGAGCAGAGGTTGTTTAACCGTTTCCCACACAGCAAAATTTGAAACTCAGCCATATTCAAGGTATTTACACACGGTAATTCATAAGTTATTCAAATGATAGTTTTTGTCCTTAAATAGGTAAAAACATTGTTGGGAAAGCATTTTCTACTTTTCCAACAATATTTTAAAATAACTTCTTTCTTAGGGCCTTCAAAATTTGGGATTGTGTGGTAAAGGGTTGATCAATTGTATAGGAATGGACAGATGGTCAGGCAGACAAGAGTACAGTCAGACAAAAGACCATGAGCAATCACAAAAGTCTACCCTGAGCATTTGCACAGATGAGCCAAAAATGAAGCAGCTGCTCGAAACAAACAAGAATACATTGACGGTACTAGAACTAATACACTCTTCAGCATTTACAGGTTCAGCGTTGGATTAGCTTGAACATTTAACTCTTTACCAAACGACAAAATTTTGGACTGGACCAAATTGAAAGCATTTGCTGACAACAAATTAAATGTTGCATAAATGGTGATTTCTGTATTGATAGGGAAGAAAACATTGTGGGAAAAGGAGAAAAATGCTGGTTACCAGCATTTTCTCCTTTTCCAACAATGTTTTCAAAAGGCTTCTTCCTCTGGGGGTTTCAACTTGGGATTGTGTGGTAAAGGGTTAACATTGCTTTCAACAGTTGGAGTTGTATCTTAGCTATAGCTCATTAATTCAAATGTTGCATTTCACTAGTGCTAGACGGAGTCTCTAAAGTGTCTTGCAAAAGCTCATTTTCTTGTGTACCAAGCACCAACACTAGGGAATAAACCAGAATTAATAACAACTTACCATGCTCTCTAGTGAGGGATCAATCACAGACCAAGTGTGGGAATCAAGATCAAAACTGAAAAGAAGTTATAATATTTATTAACACCTTACCAGTTGCAGAAATTCAACCCTTAAAGCACCAAATAAACACCAAAAAGTAACTGATTTTCAAGAAAGCTTTTGGCCTAAAGATGTGTAAGTATAGTGAGCAATGTGCATCTAAGATCAGAATTGCATGTTCAGTGCAGATGATGATGAATAGTGTTTTAAGGCCCGTCGACAACTTAGGTCATATTGGGCGCACTTACTTAGTAAACAATAATGCGAGGTGAAAATAACATACATGTGCAACAACATAAGACAAACATGATAAATGAGGAATGGACGAAACACAAAATGATGCCCCTTTTGTCGCCTTTTACGACATGCATGCTGTCACTTTTGTTCCGCCAGATGAAATGGCAGATGTGACGATCGCGGGACTGCAGTGGTTTATTCTTATACCCCCGATTAAACCACACGGGGTCCCACAGGCCAATTGATTCCCATTCCAAACCCTATTTACATCAAGAAAAAAATACAGGATTTGGAATAAGAACTACCCAGCCTGCTGCAATCCTACGAATTACGAGGAAAGCAGCCGTTTGTCTCTAATTTTAGTCGCCTTCTACGACATGCCATAGAGAAAGGCCGAGGTCCTATTCTATAAATTAAAAAAAAACCCGGGACCCCACGGGGACATGTTCAGTGCAGTCTGACCATGATCTCCACTGGCCACAAAAGCAACAAACAATACAGAAGGCACTATAAGGGTTAAAATGATATTTGGCAGGGCCATCCTTAACAGATTTATCTGGGAGTGTTGAAGTGCCTGAGAAAAACGACAGTCTTTGCCTATTTGGTATGCAGGTTTCACAAATATCCGCTATCAAATGTGAGCTTCATCATGTAAAAAAGACAAATTTTAACAGATCGACACCAGTCAGACAACGTAGACTACATCATGACGTAAGCTCTTCTTGCCTTTTATTTGCTCTCTAAAGAGCTAATAAAAAACTCGAACTGATAAAAAAAAAAAATGTCGGTCAACCCTTTCTTGTTCATCTACACAATTTTTTCAAATGCAACAGATACAACTAAAAAGTGCCGATAGTTTCACTTACCAGTGTAGATCATTTGGTAAAGTCTGACCAGTCGCCCCACCAAATACATAGAGATGTCTGTCAAAGGAAACCATTGTGTGCCCGTATCTTTTCTCTGGGGGTGGGGGAGATCCTCGCAGTATATGTTCTGTTGAGATTCGACTCCACCTGTTTGACAAATAAAGGATTTTTTTACTCTCGACCTGACACAAAATTTTAGACTGGTCAATACTGAAAGTACTCAGAGAGGGCCTATTACATGTGGACTCAAATTACACGATTCGTCTTTGAAAGGGGTAAAGACATTGATGGAAAAGGGTAAAAATGCTGGTTATCAGCATTTTTTCCTCCTTTCCTCACAGTGATTTAAACAGCTGTATTTCTCAGGGTATAGTTAAAGGACCTCCTCATCGAGCAATCTATGGTTTTTCTCCTTCTCCACACAGACCCAATCATAATAAATGATTTAAAACAGCTATTATTCTATCAATAAACCTATAGGATCTGACATTCTTGTTTTGGCTTTTGATTAAATGGTATTTTAAGGTAGTACCCTCCTAATGGAAAACAGCTATTTCCACTATAATATTATCCTACAAAATTTGCTATGATTAAAATTGAGTATTATTGTACTACTTTAACCTGGCCACTTTTTCCTTTTTTTCCTTCTTAGAATTATCATTTATAAATCTAAAACCACTATGCTCTCATTACAAAGGGAGATAATAATTACCTCCCTTTTTAGGAAACTAACAAAAGTATCAACAAATAATTTCAAGATAGACATCAAAGGAATTTCTGGTCGGTTAGAAATGTGCAAAAATATTATATCAGTATAAATCCTTATTTGTCAGCTAATAAGAAATTTTATTCCATGTTGCACTAGAAGCGTTACGATGGTAATACCTTAAGCCACTTTCAACATTATTTCAGTCATATTACAGCGACAGTTCACATGTTCATGTATGTCCATCCTAGTTTTCACCAGTATTAGGCTAGGGCTCTGATTTCTTATGCCTGAGGACATTCTCACAAAAATCCCAGTGCTTCCAGTGAGGCTCGAACCCCGGATCTCCAGATTACCAGTCATACACTTTACCACTGACCCATGCAGGACGCTATATTAGCTTCTGAGATAAAATGTTACTATATGAGTCAAGAAAGAATGGTATGAAGCCAGTCTTACACAAGCTTCAGAGCAATCTGCTACACAAGTATAGTAAAATCTTATTTCAAATCCCAATGACAGCTGGATTCTGTAATATTGCGTACTTTGTCTAATTTCGTAACTATATCTTTAACCCTTTACCACAAAATCCTGCATTAAAACAACCCTGAAGAAGAAAGCTTTCAAAAACATTGTGGGAAAAGGAGAAAATGCTGATATAACCCAGCATTTTCTCCTTTTCCTACAATGTCTTGTACCCCATCAAAGACAGAAAACATCATTTGAGGTGCATTTAAGTTGTTGCCTGCGAAAGTTTTCAACTTGTTTGAGTCCATAATTTTATTGTTTGGTAAAGAGTTAACAAAGCTCTCTTCTATAGACTTACAAAGAGTATCAATCTAAATATAAATCACTGAATCTTACATTTTGTCTTTAAAGTTGAACTGGTACAGATTATTTGTAATTTTAGCACCACTCTGACCAGAAAACACAAACATAGAGTCCCTGGCTACTGTGAGGGCAAAGTTACAGCAGGTAGGGGGTATATCACCAGTCTGGGACACCTGAAATCACGCAATAAAGGGATGGAAATAAGAGTACATTCTTGTTTATTAAGATTTGCAAATATTACCAGTATCAGTTAATTTAAAGTACTTGCTTGGAAGGACACGCCTTGAGAAACAGTGTAAAAGTACTTCTAATGGCTTAACCAAACAACAAATTTTTAGACTCCTTCAAATTGAAAGCATCTTTAGATGACAAATTCAAAGGTGGTACAAATGGGCTGAAGATCTTTTACAAGGGAGAGAACATTTCTTTGAATGGAGAAAATGCTGGCTACAACAGGCATACAGATGAAAAATTTAATACCTTACTGTCATCCAAATGTTTGAAATTGTACAAAAAAATATCATTATTCGACACAATAAAAACATGTTCAAAGTAAAGGATTCTTTTTAAAAAATAGCAGAAAACAAAGCAATGAAGAGTTTTCATAAGCACAATACACATCTGAACAATACTTAGTCTTAAAATCAAAATGTATAGATTGTTAATCACATTACCACATGTAAAGGATAATGTACATCTTGCAAAATATCATTTTTAACCCTTTACTTCATAATCACGACTTTTAAAGACCCTGCAGAAGAGGGCTTTGAAACCATTGTGGGAAAAGGAGAAAATGCTGGTAACCAGCATTTTCTCCTTTTCCAACAATGCTTTCTACCCTACCAAAGGCAAAAGTCGTCTGTTGAGCTACCTTTAATTTGTCGTCTGCAAACACTTTCAATGTAGTCGGGTTCAGAATTTTGTCGTTTGGTAAAGAAAAAAGACAGTGTGAGGAAAAAGGAAAAATAGTTTGAAAGAACTAGAGCTGTCAATGAATGTGACTTAATACCCCCGCCAGCGCTTTGACAGAAACAGGCAATTATTTGTACACAGACGGACACACGGACGGACACACCGACGGACAAACGGACGGACACACGGACAGACAGGCTGATTCCAATAAGGTCTCCTTTTGCCACATTGTTTTCACATTGATCAACTATCTGACCTCAATTAATATTGGCAATCCATCTCATATAAGATTCTTTTTTATTTAAATGCTTGTTGTTTGTTTATATTTTACAAAACTTTTTTTTTTTTCAAATCTATCTGCTACAAATTTGTTCCAAGAGGTCGGAAAAGATTTTGCATGTTACCTCTTCCCATGAGTGATAGTCAAGGACTGTAAGTGACATGGTCCACATATCGTTTAGTCTAGCATTCCCATCATAGCCAGCAAATATCCACAGTTTGCCATCGTACACAGCTGCACCATGGGCTGCACGGGCCACAGGCCTCCTGTGTGTAAGCAAATGATTTGTCAAATACATGAATAGAATACCATTTCTATCATTAGAAGAGAACATGGCATGAAGAAAAGGGGATGCGAGAGCTGCAGGTTATCATGCAAAGACTTTGGGTCTAGACTGAAATACCATTATGAAAAAAGGGTCAATTTACACCGCCCTCTGTCCTTGGTCCGTAAAATATTTACCAGACAATTTGCAGAGGACAGATAAAATGTGGTTCAAATGACAGAAATTGTTTTTACAATGGAAGGAAAAATTGTTGGAAAAAAGGGAAACATCCTGATTACCAGCATTTTCTCTTATTCCCACAATTTTGTTTTCAAAAGCATTCTTCTTCAGGATAGTTAGAACATGGAGTTGTCTGGTAAGCAAGTGCCATGGATGCCCCATGATGGCTACATTGTAATGGTGCGTTGGATTTGCAATCAGAAAAATACTGCTCTGATTCTTTGTGATAGCGTTAGAGATATCAGAATGGCCTTGCATAAGGCACTGCAGATCCCAAGGCTATAACATGTAGTGTAACAACCCAGACATGATATAAATAAGGTTTATACCACAATATGACATTCAAATTTTTGAAAGAAGCATAAAATATCACTTCAATTTAAAATTGAAACTTTTCCTGGTACTTGTTGAATTTCCAGAATGTACCAGTAACCATCCAGGTTGAAATATTATAATTTGTTTGGTGATTTTGTTTGCTTGGTGTTTAAAGCTACTTTTTACATTACTTCAGATATACTGTGGTGGCCAGGACACTTATGTACCCTTTCCTGAAGTATCTTGTACCTGTACTTCAGACATTTTTTCCACACCACTGGCTTCTTTCCCAAATATACATAATGAAAAAAATGTCAAAATGTGAGATAGGAATGAAACTTTTCATAATGACTCAGACCATCATCAATCCTTGGCAAGAATTTGGTATCACTGGCAAATAAACCAGCAAGAAAATATTTAAATGCCCAGCCGCTTTGGGTGTATGTGTCACTTCAAAAGTAGTTACAAAAAATTCAAATAGACAATAACAGTTACAGTGACTTAAAAATGGCAAAGTTTTCTAGCGTGATAAAATAGGAAAGTTGTTACACATTTTTAAATAAGAAAGGATAAGAAAATCAGAAAGGAGATAAACTTACTTTCCCTCAAACCTCCACTGTACCCACTGCCCTGTAGCAAATTTGTATTCATAAAGGTCATTTTTGTTAGTTAAGTTGGAATTGGAGTGTATGTCTCCTGTATAGCCACCTAAAACATACAAGATTGTTTATTTATAGAAACCACATTACAGGTATTAGCAGAAGGGGCATCTTCCTACTGCAATATAAAAATCAAGTTATTGTATAATTATGGATCCATAAAACCCATTTTGTCAAACAACCGACTGAATTATGTGGTAGACTAGTCCACAGACATGAAGAAAATTGATAATAGCAAAAAGTTTCCATCCAGTTGACCCTGTAGGGACTGCGCAGGCTAACCTTCGATACATTTTGTAGAAGCATTAAGCCCTTTCACAGAGCACTTAGAACTAATAATGAAAACGGCCCAAGAATATTAATTTTCTAAATATTCCATTCAGCACACTACTATTGTTCTAATAGTAGTGTAACCTTGAATCTTCAAGATCACGTTTAGATAACATTTATTCTGATCTAGACCTGCACTGTCTGTAAAAGCAGGAAAAGTTTAGCTCAGTAATTCAAGTCTTTACCAGAACAAAATTTTAGCTTTGTCCGAATTTAAAGCGTTTGCAGTTAAAAATTGTACTTTCACTTCAAATTGTAGGATCTGCTGTTGAAAGGGTAGAAAGCATTGTTGGAAAAGGAAAAAAAATCCCTTCTTCTAAGGGTCATCAAAACTCTGGATTGTCAGGTAAATGGTTTACGGCTGAAATACTTTCAGTTTGGTCATGTCCAAAATGTTGTCATCTAGTAAAGAGTAAAGAAAGCCTATCATACTGAGATGACAGAGATATATATGTCACACTTACCAAATACAAACATACTGCCTTCATAAACCACAGCTGAGTGATGATAGCGAGGGGCTGGAGGGGCACCTGTTGTAAAGGCTCTAAAATAAGGACAGAAAGCAAGTAATCTGTATTTTTGTCTATTTCATAATTAACACTTTTAGCAAAAAAGGAAAAACAGGGGCTTTTACAGACAGCACAGTCAAGATCAGACCTTAATATCGACAGGTGAGTGCAAAACTATTGTAAATGCCTGTTCATTGTATAGGCACATAGAATAGTATTGCACTCACACATCAAAATGTTTTCTACCCCAAACTCTTTACCACATGACAAAATTTGGACCAGTCCAAATTCAAAGTATTTGTAGATGACTAAATTAATGTGACACAAAAACTGAAATTTGCTTTTGAAAGGGTAGAAAACATTATGGGAAAAGGAGAAAATGCTGGGTACCAGCATTTTCTCCTTTTCCCATAATGTTTTCAAGCGTCTTATTTTTTAAAGTTTCTAACAGTCAGGATTGTTTGGTTAAGGTATAAAGCACTAATGCCATCATTTAGACCACATTTAACCTTTAGAAAGCTGAACTAACCAAAAGCTAACAGACATTTTGACTCAAGAAATGAGACCCCCCCTCCAACTAAAAAAAAGGCAATTTCAATGTATCTCTCAAGCAAGTTATTTCTGTGAAGTGGACATTGTAGATCCAAGCCTATTTTTGCGGTCTGATCTTGATCTACACTTGCTGCAAAGGTAGATATCATCTTGACAGACGCTTTAACAATTTCGTTCTCAGCATTAATTTGTTTCTCGGCAGAATATCTCACCCTTTGAGTCATTATTTGCGTTGAGAAATCCTCAAAGATTAAATTTTTTGTTTCATTTTTGACACAGACATTAACTTCATTTGAAATTATTTGCAATAAAACTAAAATTTGCTTTCGTAAGTGTAGAAAACATTGTGGGGAAAAAGGAAAAAATGCTGGTTACTAGCATTTTCTCCTTTTCCCAAAATGTTTTCCCAAAGCCTTTCTCGTCAAAGTTGTTAAAACTCAGGATTGTGTGGTAAAGGGCTAAACAGTCTAAAGTTTTGTTGCTTGGCAAAAGGCTTATCAACACAATGATCTCTGCACTATTTCATTCTTACCTTCCCCATGACTTGTCCTTCACATCAAACCTCAGTAAGTCATTCAACATGTTCTTCCTGAAAACAGAATCAATAGAATAATTACCGTGTATCTTTAATATTCTAGGAGACCAAAACAAACACCTGTATATACATGTATGAGCAGGGCTCTGGCAAAAGGGAATTTAATGCATCTCCGTGATGCATAATACCAAGCAATTCATCAATTAAATATGGATCTATAAAATCCATTTTGTATAACCAACTTAATCTTTAGGTAGTCTGGGTCCATATTCCACAACCATTCTTAACAGCATTCTTAGTTTTACTCTCAAGAATTTTCTAAATCTGAGAGTAACATACTAGTAAGCTCTGATTAGCTAAACCAAATGGTTTAGCTAATCAGAACTTGTGTTACTTTCCCTTTCTTTGCTTTAGTTTTTCCAGAATAAGAGAAAGAGTATTCTTAAGAATGATTGGTGAATAGGGGCCCTGGTCTTTTCACATGCAGAAAATCGACCTATAGGAAAAAGTTTTGACTCAAGTCAGTCTGCACAGACTGCGCAGGCTAACCTGGGTTGATACTTTCTGCTGATGCATCAATACCCCTTTCCACAGAGCATGGCTCAAATATATACTTATTTCTGACACATTATGTTCATAATATGCCTGCATTGGGAAGTTCACTACTTTTGTTTCCTTTGAAGCCTGTATACATTCTGGGCAAAAGCAACCTTGATCTCATAATTATGAAGGTTTTCCATTCTTTAAGACTGAAAATTGTCTTCGGACAGTATTTCAGAGAAGCACCTACAAATTGGGAAAAAATGGAGGTTTAAATTGATTTAGAAATTTATACATGTATAATACTATTTTTAACCTTGGATGAATAATTTCCTGAATGAATACTGTATTTCTTCACTATTGTGATGATGTAATATTCCAAAAATGTCCCAAAATATTTGTGAAAATTGGTCCCCCATCAAAACCCCAGTAAGCCTATTAAAAGCCACAAAGTATGCAAGATTTATTAGTATTTTGAACATGTGAGTCATACATGATGGGAAAAATTAATTGCCTGTTTGGGGAATTTAATGGTCATTTAGTGAGGCCCACATTTTGCCCACAATTAATTGGTAGGAAAATCCCCAAGGAGATACTGTGTTAACATAATTTAGGATATTAGGACATACTCTCTGACTCTTGACCTGGTGGGTTGCAGGTTTGATACCAGGTTGAGGCAAACTCTTACACAAACAAAGAACATACCCATTGTCTCCTCCAAACACATATATAGCTTCCTTGTAGGACACAACTGTATGTTTACTTCTCCTGAAAAATTAATCAATATGTATCAGGTACTATTGACCCTTTCCCAAAGTATCCCATACTGTATTTCTTGTAGCACCAAACAGAACAAAAATGCTTTTTTGTTGCAAAGATGTAGCAAAAATTGAATCCTGTTTATATGAATTATGACCCCTCTATCCTATCATTCTTATTTGCTAGCAACTTTAGCATTTTCAAGAAGTGACAATTTCTGAAATGTAAATTGTAAGTAAATGTTCTTCCAATGAACTTCCAATGTACATGTATCATCAATCTCTAATTAATCATTTTTTTTTCTTCATAATTCGATTTTCAGTTTTATGAAGATCGACTACGTACAAATGTGAAAAGTACGAGTTGCAGAAAATGAATTGGCGATTTCCTCATGTAAAGAAACCTAGTCTTTTCAGCAAATATCGGTATGTCCAAATTCAAGCGATATCCGGTGATAGGTTTACTACCTTGCTCCAACGAACTCGTCACATTCTGGCATTCGCTTCCATTTGTGAACGGTTTCAAACGGTCCGAAGTCCAATGTCAAGCATTCAGAGCTTTCAGGCCAGTTATGGTCGAATTCAAGGCCCGGGGGTCGGGCTATCGCCATCTTAAAGTGGTTATAGACACTCCTCGAAGTCGGTGGATTGGTTTTGGCATGGGATTATTTTTAACTGTCATTTCCGATTTACCAGTATGAAAGGTTACGCCCACATTGGTTTTTGCCACCTCCTCCAATACAAGGGTAATAACTCAATTCATTTGCATTTACATTGTCCGACTAGTGTTATGTCCCTTTGTCTGTTTCTGTTATGTAGCATGCTTTAGGTAATTTCTTAATGTCTATCTTTTATGCAAAATGCAGTCCAAGATCAGCCCGATTTTGGATCTGTACTGTCCTTTACTTTCCGAGAGAATCTGACTGAAACCAGACGACAAAATTCTAGACTTGTCAAAATCGAAAGCATAAATCTATGACACATGACATGATGGGATTTGTCTGTCAAAGGACAGAAAACATTGTGGGGGATTAAAGGAAAAATGCTGGCTACCAGCATTTTATCCTATTTTCAACAATATTTTTAAACGTGTCCCCCTTCAGCGTCGTGAAAAAAACAGGGTTGCTTGGTAATGGGTGAAAACAGTCACAGTCTACCTTACGTCTTTTTTTTAACAACAGACTTAATCATGAGGTAGGCTGGTCCTTGTACACATAGAAAATTGATCTATAGCGAAAAGTGTAGGGCCAGGTCGATACTTTTCGAAGATGCTTTAAGCCCCCTTTTCACAGAGCTTGGCTCATTTATTTTATAATAAAATATAATGAAATTAAATTATAGTGCGATGACGGTAGTCGGCATGAATCCTTGTACTGCAACATGTCCAAAATTCGTTATCTACTGGTAATAAATTCGTCTGCATGCTGTAAGGCTCTATGCAGATTTTTTTTTTTCTTCGAATCAAATTTGGTTTCAATTATATACATATAGATCTAATAAACATACTTTTTTTGCAAATCTTGTTTTATTTGTAGGATTTTTAATTTCGAAAAATAAGTCTAAGGTTTTCTCGTCTGGTAACGGGTTAAAAACTTCAAAACACCCATTAGGTCTTTACCAAATGACAAATTTTTTGACTTGTCCAAACTGAAAGCATTTGCGGACGACAAATTAAACGTGCATCAAATAATGGTTTTTGTCTGTAATACGGAAGAAAACATGGCGGAAAACAGGAGAACTTCTGGTTTCAAGCATTTTCTCCCATTCCCACCATGTTCGTTAGAACTCAGGTAAAGGGAAAATACTCATGATATTTTTCTCGTTATAAAACGTTCTTTAGAAGGCGTAAACTTCACAGCTGCGCATTAAAAGTTTCAAAACTTTAGCCAATATTTCATGTATTATCTCGATAAAAAATAACTGTTAAGACAGTGAGAATAGACCAAGTTGTTTTCATTGCACTAGTAACTATTCATGGTTTAAACGATGGTTATATGGGATAGCAGCCAGTGGCTTGGGAAGTATATTTTGCGAAGTACCGGTAACAGAAACTCCAGGAAAAGCATGGATAGGTGCCCTGGCAGCATATAATGAAATAATGTTGAAAACGGCATTCAACACCATACAATCAATCAACGTGTACGTATAACGGACCGACTGGATTGTCACCAAGGCCTGTATAGCTGTACCTAATGCGTTTTAACCCGTAGGCTGCAAAGACCGATTCACCGACCTTTTGCGGACAATGTAGATCAAGGTCAGACTGCACAGAACGTGCAGTCTATTCTTGAATCTACAATGTCCGATACGGAGGTATATTTCTCGAAAAAAAAAAAACAAATTTGAAATAGCGTTGTGCGGATTTTTACTCTCGGCTTGAAAGTTTCATTTAACTTATTTAGATAGATAGGGGTTAAGGACTTTTTTTACACCTTTACCTAGCCTGGGTCCAGGTGGTGATGATTCTTAATCACTGCTTATCGCGGTCTCTATTCACGATCTATACACCATGATCTATAGCAATGAACTGATGATCGCTTCTAACACCAAGTAACTCAAGTTATAGACTCTAAGAAAGAAAGCCACTGAAAACATTGTTGAACAAGAAATAACTTTAAAAAAGATAGACGGCGTAAGAGTTACTTGAACATGAATTTTTAAACTTTTTTGTGGCTCCGTGTTGAGTAAAATAATGAAAAGTAACCTCGTATGAAAATATTTAATTTTCAAATAGAACAAGAAAAGGATCATTCTATATTACATTAATTTGCTATGGTATGAATCAAGGCCCCGGGGTATCGATTAGCGGTAGTAAAACTTGTATTTATAGTGGTTTCATAAATGTGCGCGCAGATATGGCAGTAGGGCCCGTCGAATAAACATGTGCACTTTTTTTACCAATCGCATATTACCATCTATTCATTCTTTATCAGTACCAAGAAGTAGGTCAAAATCCAGCGCATTCAGCTACGCCGAAAAAGGAGAAAATGCTGGTAACAGGCATGTGTTCTATCCTTTCAAAGACAAATCCTATTATTTAAAGGCCCAGTAAAGAGCAAAATATCAAAGCAGGTGCCATAATACATTTAAATTTAAATCATACCATTTAAAAGTCAGGAAAATATTGTGGAGATGACAGTCTGTTATCATGTTGTCGGGCCGTATGTTAGTCGCTGGCAGGAAAAAGAATTTTAAAATCAGGCAAAAAGTAAACAAAAGACACAGCTACCTGGCAGGTTTTAACCTAGTTTTCAAATTAATTTCTCTGTCAGCGACTAACACTTGGGCCGACCGTACAATGACAGATTGTCATCTTCACAATTTCCATACCTTTAAATGGTATGATATAAATTCAAATGCATTTAACACCCGCTTTGTTTACATTAGGCCTTTATTGTTACTTTAAGCCGTATATTGATTTGTCGTCTGCAAGCGCTTTGGATTTGGAAAAGTCTAAACTTTTGATTTCTGCTAAAAAAGTTAACCCTTTACCATACAATTCCGAGTTTTAACGACCATGTGGAAGAAGGTTTTTGAAAAAAACATTTTGGGAAAAGGAGAAAATGCTGATAACCAGCATTTTCTCCTTTTTCCCAAAATGTTTTCTACCTTTTTAATGACAAGTCACATAATTTAAGCTGTATATGAATTTGTCGTCTGCAAGCGCTTTGTATTTGAACAAGCCTAAACTTTTGTTGTCTGGTATTGTATTAAGTTAACCCTGTACCACACCATCCCGAGTTTTAAAGAACCTTTTGGAAGTGGGTTTTTGAAAACAATTTAGGAAAAGGAGAAAATGCAGATAAGTAGCATTTTCTCCCTTTCCCAAAATGTTTTCTACCCTTTCAATGACGAGTCACATCATTTAAGCCGTATATTAAATTGTCGTCTGCAAGTGCTTTGGATTTGGACAAGTCTATACTTAAGTTGTCTGATATAGACTTAATTTTACAGCCAAGGGCATAACAGCCTGCGGAACATACGAATTTTATTATTTACAACGAGTAATTTCAATGTACGAACAAAACGATCGAGGCGGTACAGAACGATTCCAAACCTAAATTGCCAAGTGGCTTGCTCGAATTGGCATCTCTTGATAATGATGCTTCATAGTGTGAAATCTCATGAAATCTCGCCAAATCTCGAAAAACTCTCATAAATCGAGCAGCCACCCATACCGTACTATTTAAAATGGGTTTTCGTATTGCGTAACATGCGGTGGGTATCCGAAGACTCGAAGTATTTTTATAATTACTGTTAAAAGCACATGAACAGCTTTCCAGGGGTTGTATTAAGTGGATCTCGTTTTTTATATTCCCGAAATCCCATCAGTACTGGTCGGGGATCTACCCCCACCACACACACTCTTCGGAGAAATAAACATAGATTTATGACGAAAAAATGGCAGCAAGGAAACGACTACAAGCAAATAATTCAACCCATCGCAATAAAAATATGATTTTACGTCTTTACTGTAGGTCTAAACAGCTTTTGAAAGTATTTTTAAAGGCCCTATAGCTGCCAAAAGTAAACAGTGGGGTGATAAAATGGCTTTAGATTTAAATCATACCATTCAAAAGTACAGGACAATCTGCTATTCTACGGTTGGTCCAAGTAATAGTCGCTGGCAGAAAAATTAACTTTCAAATCAGTTAAAATGTAAACAAAAGAGAGAGCGACCTGGCAACTTTTAACCTAGTTTTAGACTTTATTTTTCTGTCAGCTCCTAATACATTGACCGACCTTACAATAACAGATTGTCATCTTTACAATAATTTACAAACTTTTAAATGATATACATCATGTGATTAAATTTAAATGAGCCATGCTCTGTGAAAAAGGGGCTTAGTACATCCGCGAAAAGTATCGACCCACGTCTGCCTGCGCAGTCCGCGCAGGCCGACCTGGGCCAAAACTTTTCGCTATTGGTCAAATTTCTGTATGTCAAAAGACCAGCCTGCCTCATGATTCCGTTGATTGTTAGACAAATTGATTTTATGGATCCATGATCATGTGGTGACTTGCTTGATATCCTGCATCACGGAGATGCATTAAGTCCCCTTTTGCCAGAGCATAGCTCAAATACATTTTAACACCCGCTTTGTTTTTTTTTCTGGCAGCTATAGGGCCTTTAAGAAAGAGAAAAATTACTTGTTCCTATCAATTGCTTGTTTTTCTAAACAAAACTGTCATGATTATTAAAAAATGATTCTCCTTTTCTTCCATCATTTTTCCTTTGTCTCATTTGTGTTAGAAAGAAGTAAAATCTAAAATCAGCCTATATAAATAGACGTAAAGTGACAACTTAGGGTTTGAGAGTAAACATTAAACAGTACTATAGAGCACCGAATTTATGAAATGAATCCTGTCGATTTGGAAAAGACAGCGAAAATACTGCAATGTTAAACCATAAGCTGCAAAGCGCGACTCGAGGACCTTTTGCGGACAGTGTAGATCAAGATCAGACTGCACAGAACGCGCAGTCTGATCTTGGATCTGCACTATCCGATAAAGAGACATTTTCACTCCGCCCCCCCCCCCCCCCAAAGAAATTTTGAAATAGAAATATTTGGAATTTCACTATTAACCTAAAAGTTTCATTTGTCACAGAACGTGTAGTCTGATGTTGAATCTACACTGTCCGATAAAGAGATATTGTTTCCCCCCCCCCCCCCCCAAAAAAAAAGAACTCTGAAATAGTAATATTTAGGTTTTTCCTATCGTCTTGAAAGTTACATTTGACTTATCTAGCAGGTTAAAGCTTAAGGATGACTTGGCCAGAGTATGTAAAAAAGTAGCATGTTGGTGTAGATCTAAGATCAGACTGCATAAGTCGCAAAAATTGTAGTTAGCCCTCTAAAGGGTTAACTTTTTACCAAACTACAAAATTTTAGACTTGTCCAAATTGAAAGCATTTGCAGACGACAAATTTGATTTCATTCAAATGATGTGATTTGTCTTTGGAAGGGTAGAAAACATTGTGGGAAACTGAGGGGGAAATGCTGGTTACCAGCATTTTCTCCCTTTCCCACAATGATTTCAAAAGTTTTTTTTTTTCAAGGGTGGGACAAATAATTATGATTTAATTCACATGATTTGATTTGCCTTTGGAAAGGTAGAAAACATTGTGGGTAAAGGAGAAAATTCTGGTTACCAGCATTTTCTCCCTTTCCCACAATGTTTTCAAAAGCTTTCTTACTAAGGGTTATTAAAATTCTAGACTGGGTAAGAGAGTGTTAATGTCAAAGAAACATCTTCTGGCACTTTTACAGATCCAAGTTTGGTCCTGACAATGGTGTTCAAGAATTTCAACCCTTTGCCAAAAGCCAAAAAATCACGAGTTTAACAAAGAAGGTTTTTGAAAAACACAGTGGGAAAAGGAGAAAATGAAGTTTCTCACATTTACCGATCCGTCGGTGAAATAGAAGTTGGCAAATTAGGTAAAAAATAAGATAAGAAACTGTTTGTGAACGGAAATGTATTATGAACGATTTCGACTGAAAATTGATACCCATGTGATTTTTCGTTGAAGTTGTTTGAGAGGTAATCTGGTCTATTTCCATCGAAAAAATGTCAGGTGTGATTCATTCAAGGATATATAGTCAAGGAACTTGGTGTGACACCATGCGAACTACTCTCGGATCGAAGCATCAAAGTTAGTCCTAATTGAAAATTTGACGACAAGGACGTCTGCTGCACTGTTTTATCAGAAAAAACTGGAAGGTCATGTCTCATATGTGTTTCTGGAGTTGATTTGATAGTTCTTGTGGAATATGATAGCAAGTTTGCTGTACTGTCTTATCAGAGAAAACTGGAAGGTCGGGTCTCATATGTGTTTCTGGTGTTGATATAATGGTTTCTGTGGATTCTGAGTGCATGTTTGTAATTTCTTTGGAGAACTATTTTGTGAACACGTAGGAAGGTCCTTTTCACTGTGATTTTCCAAGGTTATTGCGCATGAGGCTGAATAAAAACAAAACACTATTGGTCAAGATGCCATTATTATACCAAACTTTTTGAGTAGGCTACTGGACATATAATTTGACAGAAGCAAACAACAAAGCTCTGGCTTTGCCAATTAATGTACAGCAGTGAGCCAAGGATAGTCATTTTCTCTCTAATTTCAATGTAGGCCTAGTAAAAATCCAGTAGTGTGACAATGCGGCTTTAGAATCCTTTTGTAAAGGTGGTCAACCGGAAGTAGAAAATCGCGTTTCCGTCAACACTGTGTTTCGTGGCAATTAAAAGTTAACCTGTAACGCCGTTAATTAAGTCTTTGCCTCCTGAAGACGCATAGTCTCATTCAATTTTAGCCATGCTCTTGCGAAAGGGGGTTTAATGTATTCCTGTAATGCATTATACCAGGCAAGACATCACATAATTATGGATCCATAGAATTTATTTCGTTTAACACCCAGCTGACTCCTGAGGTTGAATGGTCCTTGGACATATAGAAAATTGAACAAAAGCACGGACTGCGCAGGCTGGCCTGGGTCGATACTTTTTGCAGATGCATTAAACCCCCTTTTCACAGAAAATGGTTCATTTGTCGACCGCAAGTGCTTTCGTAATGGACAAGTCAAGAAGTTTGTCTTTTGGTAAAGAGCTAATACTCCTTTCTTTCTAGCTGTTAAAGCCAATGTCAAGACAAGCATCGGCTGTGATAATAAACCGCTATTTATCAGCTAGTTTCAAAGTTATTGCACAATAATTTATTCATATAAATGAAATAAAAAGAAGGTATTGATAACATATGTTCTGTGCTGCTGATATAATTTCGTAACTATGTCGGGAGAAAAAGACACCCGTAGAATGTAGCCGTCGTTACATGTATGTATTGTTTGTTTTTTTCTCCGATTTTTGCCATTTTTCTTGGTTGTAAAAATTCGAATGATCAGCAAAATCATTCAGTATTTTGTTCTAGAGTAAATACCATTATTCTAGGTAGCATATTGTCTCAAGTAGACTGAATGAAACCACAACAATCAATATCTCACAAAATATACGAAGTCTTGCAGTTTTAAAGTTGTTTTTTGGTCATTAACAATATCTAATAAACGAAAAAAGCCAAAAACACTGCAATTGAAAACTGTTTCGGTCACGAAAGATATCTAAAAATTACAGCAATTTTAATTCTGCTTTAGTCATGGAGAATATTCATCAAAAATACTTCAATTCCAAAACACTTTTGGTCACGAAGAAAATTTATCGAAATACTTCAATTTTGTTTTATCTTTATATTATCTATTTATTTATCTATTTATTTTTCTTGTGTGTGTGTGTGTGTGTGTGTGTTAGGAAACAATAAATACAAAATATAAAAATTCGCATGTGTCTCAAAATTTAGAAAGTAAATCATACATGTCTGTTTATACATATTTATATATGTATGTCATTAGTATTATGGGCCGGAGGCCTTTATATTTTAAAATAGATATTGCTATTGTCTTTGTCATTCACATTGTTTTGATAAAGAAAATACCTATCCAAATACTGCAATTTCAAATTTGTTTTGGTTAAAAACAATATTCATCAAAATTAAATTGTGCAATTTCAGTATTGTTTAGGTCATACAGAATAACATTTATCAAAGGTACTAGAAGTTTGATACTCTTTGAGGAACAATATTTATCAACGGTTATGCAGTTTCAACAATGTTTTGGTCAAAACGATCAATATTTATAAAAATACATGTACTTCAATTTCAATATCTTTTGGTCACGAAGAAGATTTATCAAAAGTAATGCAATTTCAAAGGTGTTAAGGCCATGAAAAAATATCTATCACAATACTGCAAACTCAAAACTGTTTGGTCATAAAGAATATCCATCTTCACTACTGTAATTTCATACAATGCAGCTGTACAGATCATGATGAGTGTCTCATGAAATTTACATATACTGCACTTTTTACCCTGCTGCTAATCGCAACTCCATTATCTTTCCGGATAGTGTAGATCAAGATCAGACTGCACCTTTGGTGCAGTCTGATCTTGGATCTACACTGTCCGATGAGGAGAATTTTCCTCGTGAAATACCAAAATTCCCTCGTCAGAATGTTACGCTATGATATTCATCTGCCATTTATAAAAACGAAGATTTTACTGACTAATCCAACATTCGTTTTATTTTGTTTACCGTTTTCGAATGAATTGTCAATAATTGCAATGTTTTGTGGTTGGAAGTTGTGGGTATATAATAAAAGGAATATTATGCTGTACGAGTAGTAACATTTTCCTGGTGCTTGTATTTGCTTCTCGCAGAGTAAGAAAACTTTGACATCATTTGAGATCTTCGGTCTTTAGCGATATCAAATTTTCTCACGCGGCTCAAATCAAATAAAAGCACCAGGAAAGTTACTTCAACATAACGTTCCGTATTTATGGAACTTGGAGCGTGGAAGGTATATATTAAAAAATGATAAGTTTCGTAATCTCGTGTCGTTTTCTCATGGATCGGTATCTGTAACAAAAATAGTCTAGATTGATAATACTTTTCCTTTGGTATTCGGACCCCCAGATAGAACTGTGGCGCTGCAGGCAGGCCCACCTTTCCTGCAAAAATGACTGGGAGGTCTCAGACAACGCCGCGCAATCGGCGCGCCACACAGGTGTTGATGTACGATTCCTCCTGAGTGCGAAGTAATTTGGGGCCGAAACTGCAGAGTTATGCCCAACGACTATAAATCAACGCTTTATTTAATTTCCAGCATACTTAAAGTATAAGTTTGTGATCGTAAAATGGAAACTTAACGCCTCTGAAAAAGAAAATACAGTACTTGAGAGTAATATCGCACCAAAGACTTATCGTCTCTTTATCCGCGCAGTTATATGCATTAACGTTCAACCTATAAAAGATTTAACCCTTAGGCTGCTAAGCGAGACTCAAGGACCTTTTGCGGACAGTGTAGATCAAGATCAGACTGCACATAACGTGCAGTCTGATCTTGGATCTACACTGTCCGACATGAAGATATTTTTTCCTCCAAAAATAAGTTTGAAATAGCATTATTTGGGGTTTTACTACCGGCTTAAAAAGTGTCATTTAACTATTAAAAGGTGAAGGACCAAAATTATATTCGGCCCTTAATTCAAAGGCCAATTATGGCCCAGTGAAGGTTGCTTTTTGAGAAAATTTAAGAGTAAGATCAGACTGCACACAGAGCGATCTGTCCCATTTTTTATCGAAATTTTCTAATTTTTTTTACAATGTTCCGATAAAAAACAGTACATGCGCAACATCCGGGTCTCTCTCTAATTGATTGAAAATTTTTATTTCAATTATTTTACACCCTTTTCAAAGCGTTTCTGGGGGTTTAGTGGTAATAAACCGCAGATAGACATTTCGACTTCAAGATGCACGTGTGAGAAGCGCAACACATGCACAATTACCAATCGGTTTTAAAAAGAGAGAAACATGCAATTAATGTCGCAGAAGATCTACGGCAATAAATGAAATGATCAAATAAAAGCATTCCGAATAGCTTTGTAGAAAATATGTTTACTTATAAAGCTATAACAAGAAGGCTGATTTGTTCAGTTCATTATTCTTTAGTATAGACTTTTTTGCAGAAATAGATGATATTGAGTTATAATAATAACAGCAGCGACAGCAGCAGCAGCAACAACAACAACAACAACAACAACAACAACTACTACTACTACTACTACAACGATGACAACAACGACAATAATGACGACGACAATAGTAGTACACATACGAGTACATTACAGCCTCAAGCGAATTTGCAACAGACTTAGAAAATTATGAATTCGAATTATCAGTAATATTTGGAAGAGAGAAATATCACTCGACATTCCAATGTGCTTTTAAACCTTCATCAAACAAGCATGTGATTTAACCAGCCTAACGAAGAAGCCCTTTGAAAACATTGTGGGGAAAAACCAGCATCTTCTCCTTTTCCCACAATGTTTTCTACCCTATAAAAGCCAAGTTCCATCATTGAGTCACACTTAAATTGTCGTCTGCAAATGCTTTTAATTTTGACAAGTCTGCAATTTTTGTCGTTGTGTAAAAGGTTAATGAAAAAATGCGCGTCTATTAGATCCTAAGTTGTATAGTTTTAGCAATTTGTCTTTTTTATCATAATGTTTCAAAAGCAAAAGTGATCTGCTGCAAGAACACCCGCCACCCCTCCCACCCCGGAAAAAAAGGCTTCTGCGAAGGTAACAAATGCACAATCAGCTGAATGGATACTATACCGCACGATAATCATTAACCGTTGCAGTGAAGTGATAAACGGCTTTATTTACATTTGCGAACAAATTACAAAACGAATAAGACTCAGAACAATCTGTGAACCTACACCTACAGTTTTCGCAGAGTTGCTATACAAGAAGTCTAGATGAAGAAATCATTGAAGGTGACTAACAATTTATCGAAAGCTCCATACTTGAAATGGCTGCTGAAGCATTTCGGCTACATTTTTAAAGTTGTTCTGTGACAAAAAAAAAAAAAAGTAGAAATATATGATACCCAAATGATGTAGAAATAAGAAGAATTTCCAGTAGATAATTTTACAGGTTTGCTGAAGGATTAGAAAAGAACCGATCTGTTAAAGACAAAGGTTATGAGACTTGACGTCATTATTGTTCAAAAAACGGACGTCACAGAACATATTAAGACGTAAATCAAAAACATTAGGATATAGAGCATTACAAAAATGTGATGGTCATGTTTTTACTATCAAACAAAATTTAAGGCCTCTAGAATAGCTACATATATACTGACCGCAAGTACAATCATTTTAAAAGGCACTGACACAATGATCTTGAAAACTACTAGTATATCAGATATAATGAATCGCCCTGTACCTTGTAACCATACTGCGGCAATGGTGCGGTAAGTCCACCGTGAAGGTACGTGACGGTTTAAACTGCATTTGTAAATACTTTTGCATTTCTGACACGTAAGATTTACGAAATTTTGTGTGCTATACATCAGTCTCTGACCGTTATTTATCGCACGATTGGGTGATTTTTTAAACCAAATGTTATTGCCGACATTTCCAAGCTGGGGTTAACCGGTCATAAAGTAGTGCCCAGCTGGAGTAACCTACTCATAAAGTAGCGTCATCTGTCATTGAAGAAGCTCTGACTTTTTAAAAAATGGAAGTTTTTTTCTTCTTTTTTCCCTGCATGACTGATTGTGAGCCGTGATCTGGCAAAAGGGGACTTCATGCAAATTCGTGATGCATCATACCAAACAGGTCATCACATAGCTATGGATCCATAAAAATCATTTTGTTTAACAACCGCCTTAATTATAAGGTAAACTGGGTCTTAGACATGCAGAAAATTGACCAATTGCAAAAATTATCGACCCAGGTCAGCCCTTATATATTTCCAATCCAAATACTTGTACAGGGGCCGTGTGAACTCACCATTTTAAATGGCACTCCTAGACTAATTCTAAATTTAGAAAGTAACACAGTTGCTTAACAAAATAGTTTAGCCGATCAGAAAATGCGTTATTTTAAAATATTCTTCAAAATTAGACTAAGTCAATGTTAATAAGAGTGGTTGATGGGTTTGGGCCGAAGACATACTAAAAATTAAGATGTTGCAGTAGTCTTTGTTTTAACCCTAAGGCTACAAAGCGCGACTAAAGGACCTATTACGGACAGTGTAGATCAAGATCAGACTGCACAGAACCTGCAGTCTGATCTTGAATCTACTCTGTCCGGTAAGGAGATATTGTCCCCCTAAAAATAACTTTGAAATGGCAGTATGTGGGTTTTTGCTATCGGCTTGAATGTTTCATTTCAGTTATTTAGCAGGATACGTCGTATGAAAACAAAGGTTTTGTTCAATTCATTAACCTTTGGGGTGCTAAGCGTGACTCAAGTACCTTTTGCGGACAGTATAGATCAAGATCAGACTGCACGGAACGTGAAGTCTGATCTTGGATCTACACTGTCCCATACTGCGATTTCTTTTTGGAAAAAAATAACGTTAAAATAACAACCTTTGGATTTTATCACCGACTTGACGGTACTAGCCGATAAGTTATTAAGAAGTATAAAGGCTAAACCAGTCTCAATCGCGATATGGAACAGTGTACATCAAGATCAGACTGCACAGAACATGCAGTCTGATCTTGGATCTACACTGTCCCATACTGCGATTTTTTTCCTCGAAAAAATAACATTAAAACAACAACCTTTGGATTTTATCACCTACTTGAAGGTATCCAATAACGTATTCAGCAGTATAAAGGCTAAACCAGTCTCAATCGCAATATGGAACAGTGTACATCAATATCAGACTGCACAAAACGTGCAATCTGATCTTGGATCTACACTGTCCCATAATGCGATTTTTTTCCTCGAAAAAATCACATTAAAATAACAACCTTTGGATTTTATCACCTACTTGAAGGTATCCAATAACTTATTCAACATGGTAAACGTTAGCACTTATGCTTCTGAATTAGTTGAAAGAAACTTTCAAGCCGATAGTAAAAACCCAAATTTTGCTATTTCAAAGTTATTTTTTTGGGGGGGAAAAATATCTCCTTATCGGACAGTGTAGATCCAAGATCAGACTGCACGTTCTGTGCAGTCTGATCTTGATCTACATTGTCCGCAAAAGGTCAGTGAGTCGTGCTTCGTAACCTAAGGGTGAAACCAGTCTCTCCTTGCTTTATCACTATGGCTCGATGGTATCAAATATACAGATTTTTTGACTATTGACTTGTATGGAAAAGATACATGAACATCCATTTTGAGAATTGCTTATGTTTCGATTAATTAACGTATATTCGTGTGTCATTGTCATTGTTATGCAGGAAAAAGACATTTACCGTGATTAAATTATTTATGTATCCGTAAACCAGACTTTCAAGCAATTGATTGGTTTTTATGTTTGTTTGTATTGTGTTTAAAGCTGTTTTCAACACAATTTCAGTCATATCGCGATGGCCAGTGCACCTGTCTATGCTTTCGTGGAGTTTTTTATAAGTTTTTTTTGTAAAACATTTTTCACAAGCTACTGGCTTTTTTCCCAACATAACCATCGTCGAGACAATGTTCAGTAATGAGAGAGGAAAATATACTGTTACAATGACTATCATCAATCCTCGGAGAGAAATTGGCCTAGCAGGGCATTCTAACCAGCGACCCCCTGGTTTCTAGCCCAGTACGTTACCGACTGCACGACCGAGCTCGGCGCATTTGTTTCCTTGCTTATGTAGGTCAAACCTAGCCGATAAATATGAAGAAAAAGGCCATTTATAACAATTTCTGACAAGGACTTTTCGGCTGTTATTTAAGATCAAGTATTTGAAAAGGCAAACTTTCGATTTTTGATGAACAAAACGGATCAAATTATTTGGGTTGAATAACCCTCTACTTATGATTGGTGAAGTTTTATGTCCCAAGTATGTGACATTTGACCTCTCTTAGTTGAAATGGACGCTTTAGATTGTACTTAAAATGCATATTTTTGTGTATGAACTGAAAGCAGTATTGTCTTATTATGTATTTAAAGTCTCTGATTTGCATGCACAAAAGGAAATAACGTTATCAAAATTAAGTATAGAAGGAAACGAGTGGAATTGTCTTATAGAGCAGAGTATTAATTAGCATACTTGTTTGTGGAAAGAATACTGTATTCATGGAATTCCGTTTATGAAAATACTACAAATTGAAAGCGGTCATAGCCGGCGGCCATAGGCGGCCACATAGGAAGTCAGTGACGTGCGGTTGTCGTAAACAACACTGTTCATAGCGCCCCCTAGTGAGCAAAATACCATGTAGAGAAGGCGCTGGTGTAATGTTTACACGCGAAAATTAAAAGAAGAATTTTGATTAGACAAAATAAAGTCATTTGTAATCATATATTTGTCTTGTTTCGGCGGCTTGTTTCCTATCAGTGTCAATTATTTTGATTTACAAAGATAGTTGTTGGTGGACTGAACAGAAATTACAATCGATTTTGTTAAAGCTATTGATGTTAGAATTTTTGAAAAAGAAAAAAGAAAATTTCTTTGTGGTAAACGATGTTAATTCATTACTTTTCAGATTTTGACTCTTTCGTAAGAATTTAATTTAAAAAAAAATTTTTTTTTTTTCGTTTTAACCATAAAAGGCTGCAAGATCCCTTAAATACTTCTCCTCTGTGCAATCAGGGATCATATAAATACATCCCTGTAGTGACTTGTACTAAAATAACTTTGTATGTTACACTCACAAAGTATAGAATATTGTATAACAAAAACGTAGTCCTACCTTGAATTTACACTCATTAATTTACAATCGAAAGTACAATACATATAATTTTGTTTATTTATTTATTCATTTGTTTATTTATTTGTTTGTTTGTTTATTTATTCAGAATCTGATATTTATTTTGTTATTCATGTATTTATTTATTTAAGTATTTATGTATACATTTACAATGTTCTTTGTGTTTTTTTTTTTCATGTATTTATATATGTATTCAATCATTAATTTATGTATGTATCTAATTATTTAATCATTCCTCTCTCATCGCTGACCATTGTTTCGACAATGGTTATGTGAGAAAGCAGCCAGTGTCTTGGAAAGAATATTGTTCGAAGTACTGGTAAAAGAAACTCCAGGAGAGCATGGATAGGTGCACTGGTCCTCGGTATAACTGAAATAATGTTGAAAACGGCGTTAAACACCATACAATCAATCAATATTTGTTTATTAGGTAGGGTAAATATTGCAATGGCAGATGAATTCTGTCGCGGAAGAGTTTTTGTAATCCCTGGAAATTAGTACTGGAACTTCCCTTGTCTCGCTATTTTAAAGTGTCTTCGAGCAAGGCACTTTGGAGTCCCAGGTTCGTTCTGGTGACACCAAGGAAATATTGCATTACATGAACTATCGCAATGATTTAAGTGAAATACTGTTGAAAGCGGCGTAAAAAATATTTAACGTTTTACCAAACAACTACGAGGTTTTTAACCACTCTAGAAAAGAAGGCTTTTGAAAACCTTGTGGGAAAAGGAGAAAATGCTGGTAACCAGTATTTTCTCCTTTTTCCCACAATGTCTTTTTAAAGATACATTCCTTGATTTGTAAGTCTGCATTTTCTTTCAAATTCGAGAAGTTTAAAAGATGTTATCGCTGGTAATCGGAAAGGAGGTATCAGGAAAAAAAGTATCGGAAAAAAAGTATCAAATTTTGCTTGGAAAGAAAGTATCAGGAAAAAAGAATCAGTTTCCGTTTGATTTGTGATATTTTATCACTATTTATTTTAAACCATATAATTATGATTTTGATACTTTATCTGTTTAATTTATGACATTTTAGTACACTAAAAATGCTAGTTAAAAACATTTGATTCCATTTCCAATAATAGTTCAAAAGCCTTCTACCTTCTGAAGTTGGTAAACAATAAACTTTGTAAAACTCACAAACTGTGAATATTGAAAGTTAGGTGAAAGTTAAAGATTGATTAGGAATGAAATAAAATGATTATTAAAGACAACATATGATACACAGTTTGGAAATATCAATGACTTAATCAAAATGAAAATTAGATCTCAATTTGGATTATAAAAATTGCAAATTACAAAATTGATAAAATAAACACAAATCAAAAACATTTTAATTAGTGTTGTTATACCTCAATCTCTTGCAGGTATCAACAACCAAACATAAAACATGAGTGTTTGAACATTTCTGGCCAGAAAAAGGAAAAAAAATGTACAAATATCACATTTTAAAACAAAAAAACTCAATATAACCTATCAACAAAATTTTTTCATCATGTACCATATCAACTTAGTCTCTTTTTTGGCAACTGATACTTTTTTTCTGATATGTACTTTCTTTCCTACAGTCGTTATCGTTCGGTAAAGAGTTTAACAACCTATACAATAGAAGAAAGTCCGAAACAAAAAAAAAAACACCTCTTAATATCATACATACACGCTGCCTTTAAAAAGGGAATGTAAAAAAAAATGGTCATGGTTTGATGAAAATACAGGGTGTAAACGATAATTTATGCTGGCGTTAAACATTTTGTACATATCGGTACGGAGTGGCGATCTTATCATGTTTATGACACCATTATCATTTGTCATCCCCAGTTAGTCACATGATTTACAGTCGTCTAGTTCTTCATTATAACGGACACCATGATCAACCCTTATCCTGCTAAATAACTTAAATGAGACTATCAAGCCGATGGTAAAATCCTGAATACGACTCTTTCAAAGTTATTTTTTGGGCAAAAAAAAAAATCTCCTTATCGGACAGTGTAGATCCAAGATCAGACTGCACGTTCTGTGCAGTCTGATCTTGATTCTACACTGTCCGCAAAAGGTCATTGAGTCGATTCCGGTAGCACAGTCGGTATAGTGTGAAAGGCTTGAGATACGTGGGTCGCTGGTTCAAATTCCAGGCTCGGCCATGATTTCTTTGGCTTTCTGCATCTCCATGATGCATCATACCAAACAAGTCACTACATAATTATGGGTGCACAGATTCCATTTTGTCTAACAACCGATTGAATCATAACATAAAATGGTCCTTGGACATGCAGAAAATTGAATGAAAAGTTTCGACCCCCGGGTATGGGCAGGATGACCTGAGTCGATACTTTTTGGAAGATGCATTAAGCCCCTTTTCACAGAGCATGACTCAAATGTTTTATTCTACCCCCTACCCCCCCCCCCCCCTCCCGTTTCGTGTTGAGTAATTGTGCATAGATCTCGTATATAAGATCAATGAGAGATTATCAATTGCACAATAGCAATGAAATGTACACAACTATTGTGTCAAAATGCAGATTAATTCAAATCCCATCGTTTAAAAGTATGGATACTACTATGAGTTTGACAATGTGTTATATTACGGTCTGTCAAAGTTACAGTCCAATACATTTTTCTGCCAGCAACTGGAACTTTCACAGATTGCTCTGTAACACATTATCAGAATCATAATGATATGGCCTGCAACACGCAAAAAGGGGCATTCGGACATTTGGGTAAAGTGTCGTTTCGCATCAGCCTGCGCACTCCGCGCAGACTAATCCGAAACGATACTTTCCGTTTTTATGTAATTTTCTGTTTTGTGCAAGTCTACTGTAGGACAAAATCTAGTGTAGTCGTAAAGTGCCGTTTCGGATTAGCCTGCGCGGACTGCGCAGGCTGATCCGAACGACACTTTACGAAAATGTCCGAAGCCCCTTTTCGCGTGTTGCAGGAAATATAGGATCCATATTTTTAAATGGTATAAATTGAATTTGTTTGCAAGTTGACCCCGATATATATATAAGTTTGTTTGTTTTATAAAAGAAAAGAATCAGGATAGAACTGATAACCAGGGAAACACACTTTAGGCAGAGAGATAGGTAAGATCTTCTTTTGAAATGGTTTGAAAAGATCCGGTGTCAAACAGTATCGACATCGCTAGTTAGAGGCTCGTTACGAGCTTGTAGCTAGTTGCTGTATAGTTGTGCTCAACCGGAAGTGACCTACGCATTACAACCAACAAAATGTACTTCTGCAAGGCAAAGTAGACCTAAAAGTTCTAAAAATTCATATACATATTCATTTACGCAAACAAAAAATTTTCACACTTACGCGAATAAAATGTTATCTTATACTCGGTGATTATCACCCCAAAATGCTTAATAATAATAATAATAATAATAATAATAATAATAATAATAATGATAATAAAGTTTGAAAACAAGGGAAAAAAAGAAGTAGGAAAGAAAAACTAGGCGCATTATTTTTAGTTCTTTGATTTTAGATATTTCTGGTCATTATTAAGAGTCATTTATGATAGACAGAAAATAAAAATTAATGACGATGAATTGATCGCTGGTTTTGGACTGAATACCGGACTTTCCCCTTTATTAAGTGTGCATTGTGGTTAAATTCTCAATTTAGTGTTAAGATCGTCTAATATGGCGCCGGTACAAATCACCTCACCCCTTACCTCAAGAAAGGCGTACTTTGGCCCGTTTGTAACTCTGTACCGTCTGCTAATCTTTACAGAGTGACAAACGGAAAAATTGATTAAGTATGAGCAGTTTCTCATGTTGTCATTTTGTTTTCTACACAATTTCTTTATGAATATAGAAATTATATATTCATTTTTTTCGATTGATTCCTATAAATCTTTTTAAACTTTTAACTGACTTTAAATTCTATCATGAGGTAAATGGTTTACAACAAATATTTTTTTGAATATTATCTTCAGATAACTTTGAACATGTCTCCGTGAATAAAATGTTCCTTTTCACACATTTCTAGCTTTAATTTTACCTTTATAATATACACACGTATTTGTTTGTTTTCGGGTTCATGTATGCAATTGTATTCATGCGCGTGGCATACACATAGATCGGCTTGAAGTCGGTTAAAGAGAGCAGAAGAAGCTCGGGTCTTTTTTTTTATTTTCCCCATAAACTTTGCCATGAATGAAGAAGCTACTTAATCACAATAATTCTTCTGTAGCTATTAAGTTTGTAATATGTGAAAAGGATTAATACCTTTTTGATGTAGAAGATTACTCCGCCCACATCAAAAGTGCGCACGTACACTTTCTACTACATCATTAACCCATAAACCTGCTAAATACGTTACCTGAAACTTTCAGTCGAATATAAAAACTTAAATTTTGTTATTTCAAAGCTATTTTTAGGAGAAAACATCTCTTTATCGGACAGTGTAGATTCAAGATCAGATTGCACGTTCTGTGCACTCTGATCTTGATCTACACTGACCGCAAAAGGTCTTTCGGTCGCACTTAGCAGCCTAGTGGTTAAATCGGATGATAAACTGTTTTCCCTTTTATCAAACAATTCCGTGTTTTAATGGTCATGGAAGAAAGCTTTTGGAAAAAAAAAATGAGATAAGGAGAAAATGCTGGTAACCGACATTTTCTCCCTTTTTACCACAATGTTTTCTACCCTTTCAAAGACAAATACGATCTTTTGGGCCATGTGTAAGCTGTCTCCTGCAAATACTGTCAATTTTGACAAGTGTAATGTTTTGAGGTTTAGTTAATTCGATATCTAGTTTAACAACAACAACAACAACAAGAGCAACAACAACAACAAACTCTACTACTACCGCAATGGCTACAATTTTTACTACTTTACAATGCAATGGAAATTTAAATCCGTATAATTATTTTCTAAATCAAACTTGTAAACTACCAAATACATGAATCGAATATTTTTTTCAGCAAAGGAATGACCCGCAATGGATGTTGCAATTTAAAGCGCCTGTTTTAGATCAGGTAGTGTTAATCAAAGATCAGAATGCACGTTCCGTTCAGTCTGATCTTGATCTGCACTACCTGCAATAGCAATTTAACCTGCTAAAGGGCATAGTAAGGGTCTATACCAAGGCTGGCCCCTAACGAAGCCATGATACCATTTCTTTATGCAGAAAATCTGTGTCTTGAAAACATTGAGTACTCGTCTCTTTTTTTCAGATATTAAATACAGGATAGTTATTGCGTTTAGCATAAAGTATTGCAATCGTCCTTACTTCAGTAGAGACATTAGTTTTCTTGGACAATATACAATTACTGTTCGCGACGAGCCATTTCTCCATTTTACACGTTGTTTTTGACATTTATTAATGCTTTAAGCTTTACAAACTTATAATGAGTACCCATGTTTTGAAATTCCATGTAATCTGATCAAAATTAGGTTCAGGGTGTCATGAATATACAAGAAGTGATAAAAATAAAGAAAGAGCTACAAACTGCATCAAAGATAAAGCAAATACGTAAAAAGGCACTAGAAAAGGTTGTGTGAAGTTAGCAGAGAGTTCGAGAAGTCGGAGTTCGATATTCAAATGTAGAAATGAATATGCTGGTAAGTTGAATTCCATGCAGCATTATCTTCATTATTTTTCCAAACTCAAGGCTGAATATCGAACTCGAATTGTCGAATTTACAGCCAACTTTACACACCCACCAGAAAAACTACAGTTGTTTTCGTGAAATGACAAAAGCCCTGTGAGATCCAAACAGAATTCAGATATTTGCTGGTCCATGTACATTTATACACTGTTCATGTATTCAACTATTTCCACACCAAATATAATAAACGAGACCGCTTTCAACGGTTGAAGATACAATCCACTAAATTCAGAAAGATTTTTATCTAAACCAATAGGCTGCTGAGCGCGACTCACTGACCTTTTGTGGACAGTGTAGATCAAGATCAGACTGTACAGAACGTACAGTCTGATCTTTGATCTACACTTTCCGACAAGTAGATATTTTTCTCCAAAACAAAGGTTTGAAATATTTATTCGAGATTTTACTATCGACTTGAAAGTTTCATTTAAGTTACTTAGCAGGATAAGCAGGAAAAACTGGACTAAACAAGCGGACGGTATAGATCCAAGATCAGACTGCACGTTCTGTGCAGTCTGATCTTGATCTATGCCGTCCGCAAACGCCCCTGCTATAAAAGGATTAACCACCGATACTTCATGTCAGGTTCTGTTCTCTGTTACTGAAAGAGTATACAGAGATAAGGGTAAAAAGCCCAACAATAAAGGACTTTGATATTTGGCAGTCTGGGACACGGATCATTAGGTAGGTATGATTTACATTATAAACTATAAATCAAACATGTGATGATTTGTTGTTCTTTATAAACTCATTTTACATTAGAAAAATCTAAAGTTTACTGAAAAGAGAAAGGACAGACAGACATCAATTAAATTGGAGGGATGCCGAAAATAAATATTAACTCCTTTAGCCCCAAAAATCTAAATTCGAACTATTTTGATAGCTGAGAATACAATTCACTGAAACTCATTTTTTTTTCTTCTTCTTCTAGGCTGGACTTACTTAGAGACCCACTTGCAGCCAGCAGTAAACAATTCGGCAGTCAAATTGAAGGTTGATTGGTTGATTATATGGTGATTAACGTCGTTTTCAACATTATTTCAGTTATATCGCGGCGATCAGTGACCTATCCATGCTTCCCGGAGTTTCTTTTACCAGTACTACTCACAATATTCTTCCCATGCCACTGTTTGCTCTCCAAAATAACCATCGTCGAAACAATGATCAGCGGCGAGAGAGGAATGATTCCTGTTGCAATGACCATCATTAATCTTCGGAAAGAAATTGACCAAGCTGGCAATTCGAACCAGCGAACCCCTGTTCTCACGTCCTATACGCTATTTCTACTGGGCTACCGGGATTCGGCTCGAAATGAAGGCAGATTAAAGGCCGAGGATCAGCCAAAGTAAACAAAGTTGGTTTTAAAATGCAGTTGAATTTAAATCACACCATTTCAAAGTATGGAAATTATTGTGAAGATAAAAAACTGTTATTGTAATGTCGGTCCAAAATGTTATTCACTTCAAACTTTAAAACTAGGTAATACGTTGCCAGGTCGTTCCATCTTTAAAATTCATACCATCTAAAGTATGGATATCATTATGATTCTAACAATGTGTTACGGTTAAGTATATCAAAGTTCGGTCACTGTAAGAAGGCTCATGAAAACATTGTGGGAAAAGAAGAAAATGCTGGTAACCAGCATTTTCTTCTTTTCCCACAATGTTTTCTACCCTTTGAAAGACAAATTTCAATTTTTGAATCACATTTACTTTGTCGTCTGCACATGCTTTCAGTTTGGACTGGTCTTAAATTTTGTCGTTTGGTAAAGAGGCAAACAAGATGAAGTTAACAACCTATAAACTGTGTGGTGCACACACCAATTATCGAACACATGCAATCAATTATTACATATTAAATGATACATTCTTTCGCTCAATTATCCAGTAACAGTACCTATATAACACCATCTGTACAATAAGGCACCCCTCCGTCATGGAGATTGGTTTTTTTTACTAATCTATTTTTTCCGGCGTAGCTGAATGTGCAGGCCTTTGACCTACTTTTTTGGTACTGATAACAAATGAATAAACAGAGATCTGTAATTGGTTAAGAATGTAGACATGTTTATTTTAAGGGCCCCTGCGTAAAAAATAAAGACATGTTTATTTTAAGGGCCCTTGACTATTTGCTGGCAAATTTACGCCGTCTATCTTTTTAAGAGATATTTCTTGTATCATCTTCTATCACTACGGTTTTCTTCTGCGTGAAGTTTTTCATTCTCACGATCTATGTAATAGACTCGTAGTATATTCATAACGGTCATAACGGAAGGATATATGAGCGGCACTATGGTAAAAAAGGGTTTAATTCATCTCCGTGATGGTTTACATCAAGCCGGCCATTACATAATTATAGATCCATAAATTCCATTTTGCCTGACATTTGACTGAATCTGGAGGCAGAATGATCTTTGGACATGGATACAGTTTACAAACAGCAAAAAGTTTCGATTCATGTCAGCCTGCGTGGACTGCACAAGCTGATATGGGTCGATACTTTTTGAAGATGAAATAGGCCCACTTTTCACGGAGCATAGCTCATATTTGTAGTTAAATGATTGGATCTGTGTTCGAAAAGGCTTCAAACATTGTGGGAAAGGAGAAAATACAGGCAACCAGCATTTTGTACGTTTCCCACAATTTTTACTGACCTTTAAAAGACAAATTCCACTCTTTGAACCTTTTGTCAGATGTAATCTGCGAATACTTTTAATTTAGACAAGTCTAAAATTTTATCGTCAGTTAAAGAGTAAACAAAAGTAGCTGTCCACAGTTAATTACATTCTATGATGAAGATACATGTGCGGGCCCATCCGGTCACTTGTATATCATTTCAAAAACAAACCCCGTAATTTCAGCTATGTTTGGTTATTTGTCTGCTAGTGCTTTTAATATAGATGACTGTAGATGTCGTTTTCTGGTAAAGCGTTAAGAATTACGACCCCAAACTCATCGGTAAATATCGTATAACATCGAAGTTTTCGTAAAGGCTATTCGGCTAATCTCGGCAGCTTACGTCTTTTAATATGAGAGTTATGGGCCATAGACTCACTAACTCATCGGTAAATATCGTATAACATCGACGTTTTCGTAAAAGCTATTCGGCAAATCTCGGCAGCTTCCGTCTTTTAATATGAGAGTTAGGGGCCGTAGACCATAAGAAGTTACACTGTGCTGTGCACCAAATCATATTTGAGCCATACTCTGTGAAAAGGGGGTTTAATGCATTTGCAGAAAAGTATCAACCCAGGTCAGCCTGCGCAGTTCGCGCAGGCTGACCCGGGTTGAAACTTTTTGCTATAGGTCAATTTTCTGCGTGTCAAACGTACCATTCTACCTGATGATTCAGTCGTTTGTTATATACAAAATGGATTTTATTAATCCATAATTATGTGATGTCGTGCTTGGTACAATGCATCACGGAGAGACATACAAAAAAACCCAAACCTTTTTGCCAGAGCATGGATCATTTATATAAGGTTGAAAACTCATGCTCAGCTAAGTTAAGCATGAAAATAAAATTTTCTAAGCACTGGCCAGAAAGGTCCCCGCGGTATATCGTTCGACGGAAGGTCTCTGTAATGTATCGCTCGCCTCCTTGAAATCCTTACTAATGACAACGGACGTTTTTCCTTGCTAATCAAGTTAAGTCAAGTGACTGAAAACTCATTCCAGTGATTGAGATTCTATGATTTAAACCCTTTCGGCTCCGATTTGCTATTTCGGTTGGTTTCATGGACGGTGTAGATTAGGATTAGGCTGCACTGAACGAGAACTTTGATCTTAGATGTTTACCATCTACTTTTGCATTTCTTAATCATGACTAAAATAGTTTCTTCATTTAAAGTGGAATCACATTTCAGCCCTTGGCTGAAATTTACGTAAAGTAGAATAGGCAAGACGGTGTTTAACAGATTTTAAACTCATTCGTATTGAAAGCATTTAAATACGACAGATTCAAATGTGGCACATTGATATAAATTTGTCTTTGAAAGGCTAGAAAACATTGTGGGAAAAAGGAGAAAAATGCTGATTTCCAGCATTTTTCTCCTTTTTACCACAATGTTTTCGAAATCCCTTCTTGACGACCGAAAAAAATCGAGATCGTTTGATGTAGGTTTTAATCCTGAGGCTGCTAAGCGCGACTCACTGACCTTTTGCGGACAGCATAGATCAAGATCAGACTGCACATAACGTGCAGTTTGATCTTGGATCTACACTGTCCTATAAGGATATAGCTTTCCTAAAAAATACTTTTCAGACAGTAATATTTTGGTTTTAACAATCGGTTTGAAAGTTTCGTTTCTTTTATTTAGCAGGATAAAGATTAACTTAACCCCCCGAGTCCATATTGCCACGGATAGGGATTCCCCAATTTCTGCTCAAACGAGAAAAAAACGTTTAGAGGACTTCATTTTGTTACTTCTAGAACGTTTGAAGAGTTCTAAATCTGACAGATGCATAGAAAATAAAGAGCCAGCAATCTGTGAAATTACACATTTTTACGCGATTTCCAATTATTGCGGTGCGTCCAGTCGTGTAATGCCATTATAGGCTTCGTTGCTAGACAGTTTGATATTGAGGGTACTACAAAGAGCGAGGGAGGGGGAGCCTGCTAAAATGGGGAGGGGGCGCTTGTCATAAAGTCAGTCACTATATCAATTTTTTTTTTTTATCTTTTTTTTTTATGTTCTGTAAACAAATGGAAATATTAAACACATTTCAGCCTTAATAATCAAATTGTCCTTTCATTCAGATGAGTCTGTTTGGAACTATAGGGGATTCAGTTTTCCTTTACTACGTATATATTTGAGCCATTCACCGGCAAAAAGGGGCTTTAAATGTATCTATACCAGGCAAGCTACCAGTATCACATAATTATGGATCCATGAAATTCATTTTGTATAATAACCAATGGAATCATGTGGTAGATTAATTCTTTGACATGCAGAAAATTCACCAAAGGCAAAAATTCGGTCGATACTTTTTGAAGATGCATTCAGCTCCCTTTTCACAGAGCATGGCACATTTACTTACTGTTTCAAGCATATATCTACATTACTTGGGCAATTATGGTGGACTCGCGACAGACCCCTTGTTTTGACACGATTAAATCCTTACCTGATGGTATAATTTTAAACTGATCTAGATTGAAAGCATTTGCAGTCAACAAATTAGGTGTGGTTAAAATAACGCGATTGTCTTGGAAAGGAGAAAATACAGTGTGAAAAAAGGGGAAAGTGCTGGTTACCAGCATTATTTCGTTCTGTCACATTGTTTTTAAAAGCATTCATCCTTGTGGTCAATTACTCTTTATCAAACAACAACATTTTAGACTTGTCCAAATTGAAAGCATTTGCAGACGACAAATTAATTGTGGCCCAAAAGTTGAAATGTATCCGTGGTTGTAAGGCAGAGCGTTGGCCTCGTAAATCAAGGTCCAGAGTTCGGTATCCTGGAGCGGGTGTCAGTTTTAGGACTGGTCACTGGCCCACACAATCGGTGTTAACACTGGCGTAGTTTCCAAGAGAAGCTTCTTTGAGGTAAAATGGGAGAAAACTCCGAAAAAGGTTAAGATGCTTCTCTTGGCATAGCATTATGTTGTAGAAGCCATTAGACACACATTTCATAGAAGCAACCAGCGAAACTCTCGCCTTGTTAGGAAAAGGGCAGCATATGGTCAAAGCTGGTGAATTTCCCTCTATTGTCAATGGAGCGAAATTGTTGTGTGACACCTTATGAAGGAAATGGCATAATCCGTTGATCAATGATAGAAGCGACATCAGTTTGTGACCTAAGCGACTTCAATATAGATAAGGTAGGATTAGAGACAAAGGCAATCGATCTTGGCTTTTTATCTGATGTTAGAATTCTGAAGATATGGCGGCATTTGTTCAGCTTCCACGGAAAACAAGGCCAACAACGTTCATGCCCAAAAATGAGCTTTCCTTTTATCTGATTTTAGATCCTGAAATAACTGACCGAATGTAGGATGACATGTCTTTTTTCCAAGTGGGAATGTTTAACTCTTAGGTTGCTAAGCGCGACCCACTGACCTTTTGCGGACAGCGTAGATCAAGATCAGACTGCACAGAACGTGCAGTCTGATCTTGGATCTACGCTGTCCGATAAGGACATACTTTTCTCCAAAAAATAAGTTTGAAATAGCAATGGTCAGGTTTTTACTGTAGGCTTGAAAGTTTCAATTGATTTATTTAGCAGGACAAGAGTTAAGTCCCTGGGTGGCTGATTTTGGTTTTAAACCCTTATCCGGCTAAATAAATTAAATGAAACTTTCAAGTCGATAGTAAAAGCCTGAATGATACTATTTCAAATTCATTTCTTGGAAAGAAATATCTCCTCACCGGACAGTGTAGACCCAAGATCAGACTGCAAGATGTACACTGTCCACAAAAGGTCAGTAAGCCCGGAATGTTTAAGTCCTTGGGTGGTTGATTTTGGCTTATCCGGCTAAATAAATTAATCGAAAATTTCAGGTCGATAGTAAAAGCCTGAATGATGCTATTTCTTGGAGAAAAATATCTCCCCGTAGGACAGTGTAGATCCAAGATCAGACTACACGTTCTGTGCAGTCTGATCTTGATCTACACTGTCCGCAAAAGGTCAGTGAGTCGCGCTTAGCAGCCCGAGGGTAACTCTTTACCATACAACAAAAGTTCAGAATGGTCCAAGTTGACAGCATTTGCAGACGACATATCAAAAGTGGCCCAAATTAATGCATATATCCTTAATAGAATAAAAATAATATGGGAAAAGGAGAAAATGTTGGTTGCCAGCATTTTCTTCTCGCACGATGTTTTCAAAAGCTCTCTTCCTCTGGGTCGTTAGAAGCCGAGATCGTGTGCCAAAGGGTCAACCCTTTACCGAAACAACCCCAACTGTACACATTCCTCAGAGAAAGGCTTTTAAAAAAAGCTGGTTACCAGCATTTTCTCCTTTTTCCACAATGTTTTCTACCCTTTTAAAGACAAATCTCATCAATTAAGCTCCATTTGGAATGTCGTCTAACAATGCTTTCAAATTGGCCCAGTCTAAAGTTTTGTTGTTTGGTAAAGAAATAAATGAAGATGCTATATGTATAGATAGAACAGGCGATTTTGGGCTGTAAATAAGATTCATATGTCGTAATTTCAAGTCCGCCACAACTCTTTTAGCGTCAATTATAATTGAGCTATGCTATGTGAAAAGGGGACTTAATGCATCTCCGTGATGCATGATACCAATCAAGTCATCACATGATCGTAGATCTATCAAATCTATTTTCTCCAGCAACCGACTGGATCTGGAGGTAGAATGGTCCTTTTCCATACAGATAATTGACCAATGGTAAATAGTTTCGACCCATGTCAGCCTGTGCGGAACTGCGCAGGCTGACATGGGTCGATACTTTTTGCAAATGCATTAAGCCCCCTTTTTGCCAGAGCATGGCTTAATTATAAACTCGACCTCTATCGGCGGTTGAAAATACAATCCACTGAAACCCAGAAAGACTTTATATCTTATCGACTTGACTAAACTAGCGGTCGGTATAGATCAAAGATCAGACTACACGTTATGTACAGTCTGATCTTGATCTAAATACATGTATATCGTCCGTATAAAGCCTCCGTTTTCCGCCAATGGCGCTTAAAAGATTAAACATAATCATCTACGTGCAAGCACAATTTCATTTTTTTCATATTTTCTTCTTAAGTTTTTTTTTGTTCCGAGTGTTAATTATCTTGCAAGTGACGAGCGCAATAGCCAAAATGCCTATTTGTATTCTAATTAAAACACGTGACCGGAAGCCTGTAAATAACACTCTCGTTCTGAAGGAGAAAACACGAGAAGTCAATGAGGGTACCTCGTTATCCAAATTATTACCAAATTAGTATTTGTATTCTCGTTTCAGGCTGTTTCTTTTTAGAGTTAGAGTTATCTGAGAGAGAGAGAGAGAGAGAGAGAGAGAGAGAGAGAGAGAGAGAGAGAGAGAGAGAGAGAGAGAGAGAGAGAGAGAGAGAGAGAGAGATGATAATCTGAATATCTTTCAAAGCTTTCGCCACTTGCCAAGGCATCCTGTGTTTTAACGCCCCTGCAATATATATACATGTAAAGGTTGATTTCGTATACCGTCGTAACTTTATACAAGTAAAACCCAATGTAGATCTACGAGGGTACATGAACTTTAAGTTTTTTTAGTTAGAAATTAACTTATTAGTGCATTCAATCCATTTTTTTGTTATTACATCCTTAAAAGAACAATTTAAGTCACTGAGAAGTCACAAAAGCCTTTTTTTTTTTGGTCATCCTATTCGAGAATTTAACGCCAAATTGGCAACAAAGAAAAATAAGCCCAACGGCTGTTCCGTTAATCAAACGTAGAGCAAAAATGTCAGAATCATCAAATATTGCAGCGCAATGACAAAAGGGTGTCAATCACGGTCCCTTAACCCTTTACCAGACAAAAAAATATTATATTGTTCCGCACGGAAACCACTTGCAGAGGACAAATAAAATGTAAAAAAAAAATTCGTCTTTGAAAGGATAGAAAACAAAGTGGGAAAAAGGAGAAAATGCTGGGAACCAGCATTTTCTCCTTTTCTCACTATGTTTTCCAATCCCCTTTTTACCCCCGAAAAAGGGGAGATCCTGTTTTGTAAAGGGTCAACTATCTGCTAGGTTTATTACTGTATAAGGGTCCAGCGTTTTCCGTAATTTATTACATTTTAGGGCCATTTTCCGGTTCCCCCAATAACGAAATACGGCCATTATCCTGTTTTAAGATCTCATTTATTTCCCATTGCAATAACCGGGGAATGGAATTCTGTCCATCCCGCTTCTTCTCCATTGATTTACGTCAACGAAATCGTGGAAAAATTCCAATGGAAAAAAAAAAGAAAGTCATAATCCTCACGCTTCATTGCCGGAATTCGTTAAACCGACCCATAAATGGTGTGTTATCTGCTAGTGCTATATACATGTACATAATAGTACCTACTTTTATCACATAAGTACCTTTGCTTTCAGTGTTATGTAGCCAATGATCATGAAGTCTTTTTATCACAAAAACCTTCTCTGGTAGTGCTTTAAACCCATGATTCCTTTTCAAAAATACACTAGTGTTATGTGTTTCTGGGTCCCCCCCTTTTTTTTTTTAGTTATGAGCGTATGAAGCCGGCAAAACCAACCACAGCACATGCAAAGATTTTGTATTACTTCACCATCTCGCGGTGAAACGAAGTTATTGTTGTTTAGACGTATACGCATCGAAAGTTTTATGGTTTTCATACTAAAAACAACAAACAATGACTGAGAAAGGTATTTGAACAAAATTGTGGAAATCTTTCGATATACACCCTCAAGTTACTGTTTTAATTTTGTATTTTCGATGTAAACGTCACACATTTCAAACCGAACTACATCAATAAACATGGATCCGTGAGGGCCATATAGGCTAAAGGTGATGATGCAAGATATAGAGTTTATTTCATTAGCTTGTGGTTAATATGGGGAAATATTTGCCGAAAAAGGGAAAGGTATGCGAAAATAACGAGTGCCGTAAGGCACGAGTTATTTTCGCGGACCTTTCTCTTTTGAGGCAAATATTACCCCAAATTAACCACAAGCTGATGAAATAAATTATATATTTCCTCTGATTATTTTGTCAACGAATGCCACTTTTAAAACTTAAAAACTTAAAAAACTTAAAAAAGTAGTTCCAGATCTTCGGCAGGAGGAAAATATTCACTGTGACCGTGAAATAATTCCCCCCAGCTTTTATTACGACATTTCTTTACCCATAACATTTCTAAAAATAGACACATGAAATATAATATAATTGTTTGTCTGTCATTTGTTGTATGTGATAAATAGAATCTTAAATTTGTGTATATGAATTATCATTTTCATCATCTCGTTGACTACAATGTATTTTTGCCAAGGCTCGCGTCATACAATTTTAGTCAACTCGTTTGATAAAAATGGTATTTACATAAACGCTCATGTGAGATCCTCTATTTCTTATACATGTCTGGGGTAGGAATGGCGTCAACCGGCGTCATATGATTGCAAGATGACGTCATTTGTTAAACTGTGCGGCAATTGCACTGAAAATAAGGGTAGTTATGAGACAAAACTAGATTTCAAGAAAGATGATTCAACATATTAAAATAAAAACCTTAGCTTCAAAATATCAACCATTAAAACAATTAAATAGCGGACAGGAAAATGTTTTATATTTAAATGCTGGTTATCAGCATTTTTCTCCTTTTCCCAACAAATTTTCAAAAGCATCGCTAATACCCAGGAAAGTTTGGTGAATGGTTGAACATTAAAACATTTTTTATCGTCTTCTACGACTTTGCTGCAAGACTTTATGATGCAAGTTAATAGAACAAAGCAAAAAGACAAAACTGACGGCCCTAAATGCAGACAGTGGTGCATTTTATCTTTATGAATCACGCATATCTTTGTCATGATAAGCCATGTTTAAAGACAGTAGACAAAATTCTTCATTAAATGAATCATGCATTATATATCTGTAATATACTGCAAATTAATCAAATAGGTCCGGGAACATGTCAAATGAACGAAACCGAAAACCTAAAACAAGCGTGCCCGGTCAGAACTAAATACAGAGCCTAATATCAAATCGGACATTTATATGATTAAGCACATATTATAGGGTGTATTCCTCCGCGTTCCTATCTCGTACCAATTTCAAATAAAAATGGAAAGTTGTCAGCACGAGATAGATGACCGCAAATCAATCATGGCTTCTTTATAAGATTTGGGTTGCATACCTTCTCAAAATCTCTATAATTCGAATGGTAGTAGGACCAAAGAATTTGCTCGAACTATCAATGAATATGGTTGAAATTTTTAACAATACGACAAAATTTAGTCTTTTCCATGAATTTGCAGGCATAACCCGTTGGCTGCTAAGCGCGACTCACTGACCTTTGGCGGACAGTGTAGATCAAGATCAGACTGCACAGAACATGCAGTCTGATCTTTGATCTACGCTTTCCGATATGGACATATTGTCCACCAAAAATACCTTTTACATAGCAAAATTTGGGTTTTTACGATCGGCTTAAAAATTTCATTCCACTTATTTATCAGGATAAGGGTTGATTCGTTGCCCTCATAACCGAGCCTTGTAGCACAGTCGATAACATAAAAGGCTTTATACTCAGATATTAACCCTTAGACTGATTGACCTTTTGCGGACAGTGTAGATCAAGATCAGACTGCACAGAACGTGCAGTCTGATCTTTGATCTTCACTGTCCGAGTAGGAGATATTATTCCCCAAAACGTAACATTGAAAAAGCAATATTTGGATTTCTACTGTCGAATTGAAAATTTCATGGGTTAGTAGTTCGATTTCAAACTCGGTCCGAACTTTTTTCCGAAGATTGATGTCAAACATTGCGTCATGGTTCATTTTTTCTCTCATCGCCGAACATTGTTTCAACTATGCGTATGTGGGAAAGCAGGCAGTGGCTTGGTAAGATACTAGTAAAAAAAAAACCGCAGGAAAGCTAGGATAAGAGTACTGTCGCAGCGATAAAACTGTAATAATGTTGAAAGCAGCGTTAAACAACAAAGAAACAACTTCTTGCGGACACATTTTCAAGTACCAGTTTTGGTTGTGTTTGTTTAGTATTGCACGCCGTTTTATACAGTATTACAATTATATCGTTGCTGCCTGTGCACCTATTCATGCTTTTCCTTGAAGTGTTTTGAATAGTGCTAACCACTGCACTCGTTCCACTGGCTGCTTTTCCACAACAATTAAAAAAGGATACAATTTCTAGAGGCGAGAGCCGAATGGTAACTATGACTTTCATAAGTCCTCAGAAGGAAGTTGCTAGCGTATTTCATGAGAAGCAACATTCGCCGTTGAGAGAGGAATCAACAAATCCTGTCTTACTGACTTTCACCAATTTTCGAAACGATTTGACTGGGATTCAAGAGCACAACCCCTGGCTTGCTAGTCATGTGTGTTACAGATTTGGTTACCAGATCTGGCACTGAACCGCGCTTAGCAACTGAAGGATTGATTGAATTTGCGTTTATCTATCGTCGCCACCGGTTGTCCATATGGACGACGCCCCCTGGAGGCTGTTAGTATCGTCACGGGGTATACTGCAGATACAGGACAAAACCCATCCTAAGTTACGCCTGGATCTTTAAAGAGGCCCTTATACCCATTTTAAGCCAGTTTTAACTCATTTTGTCTTTATTTTATCAAAATATAGTCATTCTTATATCTTCATACCAAATATTGCGCCTGACGGTTGCAAGGTTGCTCAGATTACGGACGATAGAAAATGCATTTCGCTGAGTTGCGGCCTTCAATGTAAACACACTCGTCGTTTCCGGTTTTTGAATCGAAGATTTTCGATATATCCGTTATACACTCGGGTAGATTCGTATAATGATCATGCATTCTGTCACGTGACTATATTTGACCTTCGCCCTGCGTCTAATGAGGTAAACAAAGGAAAATGGAGGCTTCTCTGTTGCAGCCTCGATTTTCAGACGGAGGTCGCGGCCTATATGCAAATTACAGCGTATCCGATTCTAGGCGGAAACCTACGATAAATTTCCGTGACGCACCGCCATTGTTTACAGCTTCGATCGTCAGCCAGTTTTCTTCTGACCAATGTTCGGTTTCTAATACAAATGTCCGTGTTTCTTTTTTTTCAATTACACCATATATGTCAGTAATTTATCCATGTTTAAACAAAGGACTGATTTCTGTACAATTCTAAATTATTTGAAATTTAACAGCGTTTCTGCTCACCGGCTTTAGACAGGCATCTTTAAAGTGCTTGGTGTATAGCACTGTCACACGGGACCTCGTTTTAACGTGTCATCCGAAAGACTATTGGTAATTTTAGATGGACAGTCTTGGGAATCGAACCCACACCCTCAAGTGACTCGAAACATCACGTTCACTAGTCCTACACTCTACTAACCCAGCTATGCAGGCTGGTCAGGAACTGAAGGGTTAAAAGAGTGCAATGATACGAGTATTATCCTCTTATACTGTTACTTAATATTTAAACACGCTGTTACAACTGTCAGTCTCTGCTCTGAAACTGACATTCGTCATACAATTTTGTCATCATTATCTAGCTATTTTGGAACAATTGGCTCGTGCCAATTCGAGTCTCGTGCCATGACGATTTTAAACGTTTCAAAATAAAGGGAGGTTAATCGTGTAATGACGGTCTTTCGTAATAATTGCAGGGACGTTTTTGCGTTATAGAGAGGAGAGGAGAGGAGAAATGACTGTATGAATAACGGGCAAATTATAGTAATAAAGAAAATCATTGACAGTATAATAACGTATTAAATGCTGTTACTGTTGTTTGCCATTGATAGCTTGTCTTAAAGTGCTTATTTGAACTTTTAGCCTTTGTTCAAAATGTCCTCCATTTCGAAAATATTTTGTCGTCTATTAAAAAAATAAGATTTCGGTAAGCATACTGGAGATAAATGCCCGATATAGAAATAGAATAAAAACAAAGAAGCGGCGAGTGCAGATCAAGATCAGACTGCACGTATGTGCAGTCTGATCTTGATCTACACTCGTCGCAAAATGCACCAATTGTGACGTAAATCGAGAAAAGGGTCGAATTCGTAAAACTTGTTTATACCTCGCAATTTATTTACAATAAAGAGGAATTTCCACGTGACCGGGTGCCATCTCATTCAACCTCTGTATCATCTCCTTTAATTCTTTATCAAAGGATAAAATTTTAGACTTGTTTATATTGAAAGCATATGCAGACGACGTAATAAATGTGATTCAAAAATTGAAATTTATTTTGAGAAGGGTAGAAAACATTGTTAGAAAAGGAGAGAATGCTGGTTACCAGCATTTTCTCCTTTTTGTACAATGTTTTCAAAAGCCTTCCTTGTCGGGGTCGTTGACACTCGTGGTTGTGTGCCAAAGAGTGAAGCAAAACTTCATTTACCTTTCAAGAGGTGAGTGTAGATCAAATATCAGGCTGCACAAAAAACGTGCAACTTTGAACGTGAAATTATTTCGGCCTTTATTTCTAGCCTGAAAATGTCACTTGAAAACTGTGGCAAAATGGTAAAATTTTTTGTTTTGAGTATGTCTTTTGTAACAAACGTTAAAAATATATTGTGCAAACTATAGAAGTTTTAAACGGGAGTGGGTAACGTCACTGGATCGCACCGGATCGGGTCTTAAAAACCTATTGTATGTAAAAAAACAAACTGTAATTGCATGGATATTTTAAGTTTTTCTTATTAATGATTCAAACAGCATACATGATGTACATGCATACAAAAGAAATTGGTTTGACTGTTTTTAAAATGAGTCTTCTATGTTCTTTTACCTCGATGTCGGATCTAATTGGGATCGAGTTTAAGCACTCTCTGTTACGATGACACACTGTAATTTGAATTGATATTAGTATCTAAATGAAACATTGAACTGCAAAACTGTGAGGGAAAAAAACTGGTGGAAAATACTACGATATCAAGTCCATTCTGGTTATTGATTCTGATCCGGCCCGGGCCGGTGAATTTACCCACCCTTCAAACAGGTGTTTAACTCTTTCCCAAATGACAAATTCTAGACTCTTCCAAACTGAAAGCTTCTGTAGATGACAAATTCTAAAGTGATACAAACGAACCGAAATTCTTTGACAAGGGTAGAAAACATTGAGGGAAAAGGAGAAAAATCCTGGTAACCAGCATTTTCTCCTTTTCCCACACATGCTTTCTACCTTTTCAGGGACAGCTCCCACTATTTGACCCAAATTTCATTTGTCGTCTGCAAAATGCTTTAAATTCGGACAAAGCTAAAACTTTGTCGTCCGAGTGGATAAAGATGACGATACATGTACATCTATACTCGTTTTCAGCCAGGTTTTATTCCATTTCATCCTTATTCTATCAAACTTTAATCATTCTTGTCTCTTCATGCCAATTGTTGCCTCTGACGGCTGCAAGGTTGCATAGATTAAACATATTTATTTTACATCGATTGAGAAACAAGTTCTTACAACTTACATTAATCTCTCTCGATTCTGCTTCCTGGGAACTACACCAGTACTCGCGCCGAATGTGTGGGCCAATAAAGGATTCCAAAGTTAACACCCGCTTCCGGGTATCGAATTAGGGTCCTTACGGTTACGAGGCCGACGCTCTATCTCACAACCACGGACACCAGATTACCAACGATAGAAAATGCAGTTCGTTTTTTTTTTTTTTTGGGGGGGGGGGGGGGCATCAAAGAAATCACAGTTGTGGCGTTTCCGGTTTTAAATCGAAGATTTCGAAAATAATTATTTATTTATCCCTTACAAAATAATGAAAATATATACCGATAATATATCTATGTGTACACATATGACTTAATTTAAAACCATTCTACAGTTCTATCAAATTTTTAAAGCGTTTCTTTTTCTCTAGCTGTAAGGATGTGTCTTTAAGAATTTAAGATGGTGTCGCTGGAACTGTCTTCAAAGTCCCGCCATTAAACATTTAACGTCATTTTTACTCGTGCCCACGTTGCTCTCGAGGGACCTGGTAAAAAACGCCACAAAGCTATTGAAGATTGCGTGTTTGCATAACAAATTCCTCCAAAATACCCTGTTTGCTCAGCTCTTCACAGAACGAGCGTCCCGGGAATTCCTAAATAACGAAAACGGACGAAGAAATCGATAGGAAGAGACAGAAAGTGATAGCGAATATTTCTAAGGGACATAAAATGACGGTTGCGCGTGCGATAACGGCTAGAATTTCTCACGTGCTAAACATTATTGACACCCATTCCGTGTTTGGTGCGGACAAATGTTGTGTTCTATTGAAGTTTTCTGATAAAACATGGATTTTTTTCTTCTGGGAAGATCTTTACAACTTACCTCTTTCCCTTCTCTCCCCTTTCCGTGCTGTAGTGCTTAACTACAAGCTTATCGATAGCCATGGGTCTTTCCTGGCAACGTCTACAAAAGCACACCAAGTTCGTCGTAGCCTACTTGACTCTTTCGGGGCAAAAAGTAAGAACACTCGGCTGCTTTGGACATCTGAAAATACGATGCACCGAAACTCAGAAAGATTTTTTTCGTATAGGCTTGACTTAATGGACGGTAAGGATCCAAGATCAGACTGCCCGTTCTATGCAGTCTAGGCGCCAAAAAGGTTGGGCCGCCAGATTGATAGTCAGAAAATCCTGGTTCGATTCCCATTGGCTGCACCAGACACGAGGTACCTCTATGGATGTCACGGGACAACATAGCTTAGGTAATGAATTCAGTAAAACAAGAAAGGATTGTAATACTTTTGAAAGTGGCATAAAACTTTCAAACAAAGAAACGAATAGATGCAGGGTGTAGCCTGGACTGTAGCAAAAAAGAAGCACATGAAGGACTAGGTGGAGTTTCCACGTATTCGGCTATTTCTTCTTTTTTTTTTCTCTCTAAAAGGCTTATAAAAAAAATGTTTAAAGAAAGATAGAGTTTTAAGGCTTCTGCCTGGCTACTGGTCTCAAACATATTCATAGCTAAGATTAATTTGTCCATGGTGTTAAAGCGGCCGTTTATCCTACTGAAACTTATAATTGATATTGATACTTTAATATCTATAAAAAAAACCCCAAACTTCTTTCTGGCATTTCAAACTAACAACATGCATTTGTTTTATAATAAAATAAATAAGCTAATTCGTAACACCTGATATACTATGTTGTTTGTCAGAACACAAAATAATGACTATGCCACGCCAGCAAAAGTAAGTATACTGTCTGTGCGATATGAAACTGCAATGCATTTAAACCTGTACAAAGCATGTGTTACTAACATATGATAGTAAATATGGAGTATCAAAAAATTGTTTCTTAATTCAAGCCATGCACCATTTATTTTGTTACATTCTATAATGTAAAACAAAACAAAAACGAAAAAGGAAAAAAAAAGTCTTTTCTCTGTAATTTCTCAAATCAAATCAAATCATTTATCGTACATCGAGGCCACCGGCCCAAGATACAAATAAAATAAGTATCAAAGACGCGTTCAAGATTTGTGTGACATTGAATCTATAAATATATGAACCAGACCGCTTTATACGTCTGAAAACACAAACTAATTTATGAGCTTGATAAAACAAGGTAAGATATACATATACATGTATATCCATGCTTTTAAATTGTATGAATCAAATTTAAATGCATCTTAACACGTGCACATATTTTTGGCCGCTATTTGGAAATTACTAGTAACCCTTTCGTTGCCTTCTAAATCAGTTGGAAACTTCCGATATCTTATATGTACATTTCCACAACAAATGAAGATGATTAAAATTTTAGTCTTTGTTCAGTGTCAAGTAACGGACGTAGATCAAAGATCAGACTACACGTTCTGTGCAGTCTGATCTTAATCTACGCCATCCGCTAAAGCTATTTCAATTGCCATGGACGGTAAAAAACTTAATTCACCCACAGGGAACAAGTTTTTGATATAACATGCATTCGGGCGCATACAACATCAATATCTTTCTAATTAGATTCCTGTCAAGTTATTCACGGACATGAACTCGAACGTGGCTGAAAACAAATGCATTAGATGTATGTTTTGTGGGCATCGTAAAAAGGGGAACTTTGTTGTAGTTGTTTTCTTTTTTCGTTCATTTTTAGTACTGCCACCGGTTGCCCGTACGGAGGCAATTATTTATTCTATTGGGGGGTGGGGTGGGGGGGGGGGGCAATAGTGCAAGGTACAAGACGAAACCCATCGTCAGTTATGCCTGATTCTTTAACGTGCTCGGTGTGTAGCACCGTCACTCGGGACCTCGGTTGACAGTCGCATCCGAAAGGCAATTAGTAGTTTTAGTTGGTGAGCCCAGAGCCTGAAATTCTATGCTTGATATAATTGATCACGTAGATGCATTAAATCAGCTTTTGCCAGATCATGGCTTATATATTGTAACATGGCAGTGCCCAACAATTTTCACGCATAAGCCTACATATTTCCACGCCAAGGTTATATAACCCAGCAGAACTAAATTATCGTAAATCTTTTTACAGGAGATAGAACACGCAGACACGTGTACACAATGTACACATTTAATTTCAAAACCAAGAACTTTTCTTTAATATGCTGAAGAAACCACATACCATTTCCTGTTTGATAAATCTGGGTCCGCATTCAACAACCATTCTGAAGAATGCTCTTAGTCTTTTGCCAAAGAATTATCTAAATTTGAAAGTAACACAACTTCTGATTGGCTAAACCGTTTGGTTTAGCCAATCAAAAGTTGTGTTACTTTCAAATTTAGAATATTCTTGAGAATTAGACAAAGAATATTCTTAAGAATGGCTTGTGAATATGGACCCTTCAATAACTAAGATACATATACATGCCATTTCCTTTTCAACTGTGTTTAACGTGCAAACATGTAAATACTCTTTTCCAGTTTTTGCACAGATACCCGAGTTGAACATTAGACTGCCAAATGTTTTAATCTTATAATTTCCCTGTTTTTAGTGTCAGATGGTCATTTTCATACCATGCAAACGTTTGAAATAAGAATTTGTGACGTTGTATTACTTTCATTACTTTACTTATTTTGTTATATAGGCCAACTCGGATTTCTGCCCGCTATTTCCGAACTGCATCAGACACTTCACTCTCATTTAACTGTCAAAACTTATGACCGTTGTCAACCTATTTTTCTTTAGGTTTAAAATCAAGAGGTCAACTTTTGAGAACTAACTTATGAGTCGAACGGACACTTCTGTCCGAGCAGCAAGTATAGTTCTCATTCACAAATATGTAAGTTAAGTTTTCTATATAAAGATATAATCGTTATACAAACATATGTGATTCTTGAGATGCCATTGTGTGATAAAAAACATGACATTTTTGACAAAGTAACGTCCGAATATATTAAAAGAAAAATCGGGCTGGAACCCATGCTACCGGAAGGGTGAAACGCTGATCAGGGCGTAATAAAGGCAATCCGTAATGCATATGAATAGAAAGACAGTATTTATTCCTTAACCTGCTTAATAAGTGAAATGAAACTTTCAAGTCAATTGAAAAAGCCTCATTTTTTTTTATTTCAAAGGTATTTCATGGCGAAAAATATCTCCTTATCAAACAGTGTAAATCTAAGATCAGACTGCATGTTCTGAGCAGTCTGAACTTGATCTACACTGTCTGCAAAAGGTCCTTGACTCGTGCTTATCAGCCTATGGGTTAAAGTTATTCGCAGACGACACAATAAAAATGGCTAGGAGTTACACACTTGAAAGGGTAGATAACATAGTGAGCTTCACAGAAAACTTCTGATCGAGCAAATCGAACCAGCGACACCCTAGTTTCAAGTCCAGTATGTTACGAACTGAACTACCGGCTTCAGCTGCAGGAGAGTATGATTTCAAATATCGAAAAAAATAATTATTTCCGTAAAATGATACGTTGTTCTCTAATTCCCATTTTCAAAGGACTGTTTTAGCAAAACTCGCACTTTCCGCGAACTTTCTCAAGATATTTCAAAGAAATGTCTCAAAGGATGAAAATCAATACTTCCGACATTTGCAGACGACACTTTTTCCTGGTCGCCTATGGAGACCTCATATCCACAACAACTTCCGGTACAGGAGTTTTTGACAGACGACAACTAAAAACAAAGACGTAAAACTTCCTCCTTTTGTAGTCATGACGACTGCACCTGGCCACGCGCCTTTCTCCAATCACGCGCGGTCACGTGTCACAACGTGAACTCGCTTCGGCAGGCAAAAGTCTATATTTATAATCAGTTATTCTCATACCCTGATATTTCCACAGAAGGGAGTCGAGGTCTGTAATTAAGGGACAGCGCTCCAATTGTCGGAAACGTTCGTGAATTAGTGAAATTTCTTTGACCCTGGATGACATTTTGCGTTTTGGTCCCTTAACATCCTCGGTTTAGCCCCAACCACCGTTGTTTATTTTCGTGGAGTGTGAAGTAAGTAAACTGGATATAAACAGGACCATTCCCTAGCCTCCTATGGTCGGAAATATAAGACAGTGTGGATTCAAGATATTCCATATTCCAAAATGTCCATATTTTATATTACATATTCCATATTCAATATTCCATATTCCAAGATGTCCATATTCAATTCTCCTACCATTCTTAAGAACGACCTTAGTCTTATTCTCTAAGATTTTCTAAATTTGAAAGTAACACAACTTCTGATTGGCTAAACCAAATGGTTTAGCCATTCAAAAATTGTTTTACTTTTTAAATCGAGAAATATACTTAGAATGAAATCAAGAATGGTGATTCAGAACACACCCTGGGCCCGTATACACTAATCATTTTTAGTCTTACTCTAAATTCAGATAGTAATGCAATTTCTGATTGGCTATGGTTTACGAGACAATTAGAAAATGTATAGATTTAAATGTAGAAAAATCTTGAGAATCAGACTAGGAACGTCATAAGAATCGTTATTGAATACGGGTACAGGTAATCGTTAATAATTCCAAACATTATTTTTACCTGTTTATTCCGTATCTCTAATAGAATACACAGTGTCTCTGTGACAAATGAGCCGTTCTCCTCGATGTTTAACAATTTCAAAGGTTACAACTAGTACCCTGAAATGAATAAATCAGAAATGTATTGGATATTTGATATGAGAGGTGTGCTGTTCTGTCTGTAACAGAGATCTGAGCGACTCGATTAGGCAAGAAATTTGACCGGAAGTCAGTGCTGTAATGCATGAATTTTTGCATCTCATTTAGGTAGCACTGAGACATGCCTGTATTCAGCAACTTTCTAGATCACATTTTTAGTCTCATTCCAAATTTATCGCAGTTTCTGATTGGCCTAACCACTATGCTATATGGGAATTGAGCAAATTCCTGAGAATTAGACCAAGAATGTTATTAAGAATGGTTGGTAAATACAGGCCCCAGTGGTTGTACCCTCAGGCCCGTCCTATATTCACTAAACAGTCGTATCAGCCTAATTCTAAATTTACGAAGGAACAAGAGGTCTCACGTGGCTCAGTGGTAAGGTGTGGGATTCGTTACCCGAGGGTCCTGGGTTCGAACCTCAATTGAAGCACTGGGTTTTTCGTGGGAATGTCCTTGAGCAAGGCACTGCAGTACTCCGGCCTAGTACTGGTGAAACCGAGGACATACATGAATACATGGGCTGTTGTCAAGATAGTCAGTCTGTCAATCAATCAATCAATCAATCACAAAGGAACATAATTCCTGATTGACTTAACCATTTGGTTTAGCTTAGCAGAAATTCCGTTTTCTTTTTTTAAAGTTTTTCGAGCAAAACTGCAATTAAGAACTGTTGGTAAATACTTGTGTTAGAATTGTTGGCAAATACGGCTCCTCAGCGAGCTCATACGCTCAGTCGGCCACGTAAACGGGGCATTTTAGCCTTAGTTTGTAACGACGAACTCGAAAACTCGATATAGGAATCATTCTTATAGCAGACTGATGGGATCGTCATTTCTTGTTTGTTGGAGACAATGATGAAGGGATAGAGAACAAGCTTGGCATTACAAAGGCTACGGGATCACATCCTATGGTAAGAGACTAAGCCCTATGAAATTTCCAGCATCTTGCCCCCACCCAACCAACACCCGAACTGGATTTAATGGAAAATAACCATCAAGGTTTTATATTTGAGGCATGATCGGTGAAAAGGGGGCTAAATGCTTCTGCAAAAAGTATCGATTCAGGTCAGCCTGCGCTGTCCACGCAGGCTGACCTTGGTCGAAACTTTTTGCTATTGGTAAATTTTCTGAATGTCAGTGGACCAGTCTATCTTATGATTCCGTCCCTTGTTAGACAGAATGTATTTTATGAATCCATAATTATGTAATGACTTGCTTGGTATCATGCATCACAAAGACGCAGTAAGCCCACTTTTGTCAGAGTGGAACCTACTTTTTTTGAACGTCAGATTCGACATGCACTCGAAGTAAATATTTTTCAGTCTTTAACGAGCTTTAACCCAATTCATCCTTCATGTTCACAAACGAGCCACATCACTGGGACACCGACACTGTCTGACATATAGCAGTATTTTATTTCGATTCGTTTTAATCAGCTGTAACACTAAACGTTTGGATTCGCGATTAAGATATCGTTCATTCAAGCTATCAACCTTTATGAGACAAGCCTAATTGATCGAAAATGGTTTTCGGAAACATGCCCAGTAACATTTGACAATTGTGGTATCAATAAACAATCGTTCACAACAGTCTCACAGTGATAAAAAGAACGATTTAAAACCAACAAAACGATCGTGTAAACATGTAAACCATTTCGCTAATGTCCAATTGACTAAGGTGTGATGGCCGACTATCTCCCATCACAGATCTCGCTTACGTCACGTGACACGCCATCTAGCGGAACAACGGGAAGTGAGAGGGGCATTATGGGAAGTGATAATCTGTGAATAATGTCTATTAACTATCCAGCATCCCTTCGCCTTTTAAAATCACAAAAGACATTTGATAAAGCTAACATTTAAAGAAAGTCTGTACTTTTCAGTTATAAAATATACTTTACAGAACTCTGAAATTAATGGGATGCATTGCCATGGTATGCTTGCGCCAGAAATCTATTGTACCAGAATTACTGGAAACTTCATATTGTATCTCAAAATTAAAAATTTGTGAAGCCATTTTCAACTCTTGTGTGTTTGATACAACTTGTCTCCTGCCTAAATGTTAAAAATTCACAAGAAAAAATCGACAATAGATTTTTTGTTGCAGACTAAGATCAAACTGAACAAAACTCACGATCTCATCTGTATCTAAATTGTTAGACTGATAAAGAAAGCGTTCATCAGCAAATAATAAGCGTTCAAAGTACCGTAGTACTTGTACCTAGTCACTGTTACGTCACAAATAATTAATTCTCATTGGATAATGGTGGAGAAGTCTGTCTAGCCATTTCACATGATAGTGTGAAATTTCTCACGCCGGTGTTACACTTGGTGCCGCCCGGTGCATTGTAATACTTATCTTATCATACGGGCAACCCTATATCAATTCACAAAATTTAAGACCTGTCCAAATTAATAGCATATGCAGATGACAAATAGGATATAGCTTAAACAATATGATTTTTCTTTAAAAAGGTAAAAAAAACATGATGGGTAAAGGAGAAAATGCTGGTAACCAGCATTTTTTCCTTTTCTCACCATGTTTTCAAAAGCCTTCTTCAAGGTCGTAAAAACTCTGGACTGTTTGGCGAAGGATTAAACGGGTATTGAAAAATCATTTCAGTAGCTCGTATCACCTTTATCACTGTTCAGTAATAGTTCTTGATAAAATGGTGTGTTAAAAGTTATCTTAGGAATGAGTCTTTACTATTTAGTTAATTAATGAGACGAGAATGTTGAAAACAATGTCAGAAAGTAGAAAAATTTGTTTACCAACAGTTTCTCCTTTACGACTATGTTGTCTACTTTTTTTTTGAAGACAAATTTTAACAATTTACGCCCCACTTGATTTGCCGTGTGTAAATGCTAATAATGTGGAAAAGTCTCAAAGTTTGCCATCTACCGACAAGTTGACCAGTAGCTGGCTTCTTGCGCTACCTTCTAATCCTAAAAAAGACTTAATAAATTACATGAATGTTAAAATATTTCTAATTAAAATTATAACCCCAAATATTGCAACATTAAATTTATTATTTTTTTTTTTTCTGTAAAAATTTCAGCACATCGGACAGTGCATATTCATGAGCAGATCGCAGATTCTTTTGACAGTATTACTGGAAAAGGAGAAAATGCTTGTAATAAGCATTTCTTCCTTTTTCAACGAAGTTATTTAATTTTTAAAGACACATTTCATTATTTTAGACACATATTTTAGTTGTCTGCATTTGCCTGCAATACGGAACAGTCTAAGATCGTGCAGTTTGAAAATGGAATAAGATATTTCACGTGCTTTTCAGTCCCTTGAGGGTCCTTGAGGGTATGAGAGAGAGAGGGATAGATAGATAGATAGATAGATAGATAGATAGAGAGAGAGAGAGAGAGAGAGAGAGTATGCTTAAAAGAACATTTTATATCCAATATAAGGTATGTTCTAACACGTTTTGTTCAATATAGTTATTGCCTTTTTTCCAGCCTCTCTTTCTCTAACAAAAAAAAAAATAAGCCTCGTTCTATCATAAATTCAAGTTTTTATCAGAAAAATGGACCCTTCAATATAGGAGTGTGGCCAACACGTGCCTGCTGCCGCTAATCCGGATCCGATACCCAGATTGAAAGTTATCTGTAAAACGTCGCCGTTGGATAAAGCGATAAGATTCGACGGAGTAAGCCGAGCGGTGCCGAATTGATCACGATTCGCGCTGACGTGTGAAAAGACAGGGTGTGAAATAAACACTAAAATATCTCGGACGCCCGTTTTTGTTAGTTTTACAGGAAAATGGAAATTCACCGGTGATAGCGCTTTCGTCGGAGGGTATTGATCAAGATCTATTTGCACAGAACGTGCTGTCTGATCTTGGATCCATGTCGTCCGCTAGACAAGCTTATATCTGCGTTCCAGATTGTATTTCATCCATCGAAAGTTGCGACGCAAGTTTGCAGCGATCATTTTTGAAATCATTTTTGTAACACATACACAAAAAATATCTTTGGATAAGGCCACCCAAGAATTCCAAATTAAATGAACAACGATGTGTGAAAAGAAGGTTTGATGTATCTGCAAAAAAAGTATTGACCCAGGTCAGCCTGCACGGACTGCGCAGGCTGACCTGAGTCTATACACTTTGCTACTGGTCAATTTTCTGCATGTCAAAGGACCATCTACCTTATGATTAAAATGGTTGTAAGACAAAATGGATTTCGTGAATCCATAATAATTGAGCCATGCTCTGGCAAAAGGAGGCTTAATACACGTCCGTGATGCATGACACCAAGCAAGCGATCACACACTTATGGATCCATAGTAGCAACATTTTTTTAACAACCGACTTAATCATGTGGTAGATTGGTCCTTGGACATACAGAAATTGACAAATGGCGGAAAGTTTCGGCCCAGATCAGCCTGTGCGGACTGCGCAGGCTGACCTGAGTCGATACTTTTCGCAGATGCATTAAGACCCCTTTTCACAGAGCGCGGCTCAAGTATATCATTACTTGCTTGGTACAGTGCATCATGGGGATGCTATAAAGCCTCCTTTTCACAGAGCATGACTCAGATCTTGTTGTTGTTGTTGTTGTTGTTGTTGGCTCGTGGAAACTACACCAGCCGAATGTGTGGGCCAATGAATAGTCCCAAAGTTGACACCCGCTTCCGTGTATCGAACTCGATACTTTATGGTTAACCCTTATCCTGCCAAATAACTTGAATGGAATCTCCAAGTCGATGGAAAAAACCTTAAATATTACTTTTTCAAAGTTATGTTTTGGGGGAATAATATCTCTATATCGGACAGTGTAGATCCAAGATCAGACTTCACATTCTGTGCAGTCTGATCTCGATCTACGTTGTCCGCAATAGGTCAGTGAGTCTCGCTTGGCAGCTTAAGGGTTAAGAAGCCGGCGCTCTACCTGAAAACCACTGACACCACACAAAACAAAGCATTGTGGTAAAAAGAAGAATATGCTGATAAAATCAGCATTTTTTCCTTTCCTCGCGATGTTTTTAGACCCTCTTCTATATGGTCGTAAAAACACGGGACCAGTTTAAACATATCTATTTTACATCGGTTTAGAAACAAGTTCTTACTACTTATACTCATCTCTCTCGATTCTGCTTCCTGGGAAGTACACCAGTACTCGCGACCAACGTGTGGGCCAATGAACAGTCCTAAAATTGACACCCTCTCCTGGGTATCGAACTCAGGACCTAAAAGTTACGAGGCCGAAGCGCTACCTCACAACTACGAACGCCACACACGGGGTTGTTTCCAGTAAAGAGTTAACCCAATTGAACAGCTTTCCTTCCCCCGATTGAGATTTTAAAAGTGGAATTTGAGCTTCTTGAGAGATCTTCATCTCGCCAATTTAACATTCCCTTAGAAAAGAAACATGTTCTATTGATACCCTCGGCGCTTGACAGCTGTCCGTCTGCTCCAAACCTCTTCACTGAAATACACAAAGTAGTCCCCTTGAGCTAATCGCGGATGGATATCATTTTCAGTTCTCGACAAGTATAATGTCAAATCGAGGCTCCCCCGAGAATACGCGAGACTTTGATCTCGTTGCGACCCGCCATGGTGATAATTGTCGATATGTATAAGATTACTGGATTCTTTATTAAGAAACAGCGTGTCAGATGAAAAGAAGTGACGATATGCAATAGCCGTTGTAAGCCCTTTCCTTGAAATAGCTTTTCTTCTTTTCTTGAAATAGTAGTTGTATAGTTGTCTAACTTGACGCAGTGCAAATAAGCACATGTTAAATAAGTTATGCTTTGTGAAAAGGGGGCTTGATACATGTACGAAAAATATCGACCCGGGTCACCCTGCGGAGGCTGACCTGGGCCGAAACTTTTTGCTATCGGCCGATTTTGTGCGTGTCAAAGGATCTGTCTACCTCATGATTCCGTTGGTTGCTAGACAAAATGGATTTTATTGATCTGTAATTATGTGATGGCTTGCTGAGTATAATACAACGCGGAGATGAAGTAAGTCCCTTTTGCCAGGGCATGGCTGAAATATATTGGTTCTTTCGAGTTAAATGAACGCAGAATGGACATTACACAAGAAAGCATCACATCATGGCTTCTCTGATATTTTTAACGCTTTATTAAACAATACCGAGTTTAACCTTCTGACGGAGAAGATCTTCGAAAGTTTGCGGGAAAAGGAGAAAATGCTGCCACGGTAGGCAGCTTTTTTTTTTTTTCTTTTCGCCACAATGTTTTCTGCGCTTCAAGGAAAATTCAATAATTTAAGGCACATCGGATTTGTCGTCTGTAGGAGTTTTCAATACGTGAAAAAACAGTGATTAACGGAATTTCCACTTTTCCCCAGAATGTTTTTAAACGTCTTTTTCTTCAGCCTCGTTCAAACACAGGAATATTTGGTAAAGGGTCCCATCCGCGGTACATGATCAATTCAATGCCATCCTTCATTTGATAGTTTACCCTGAACTCTTTACCAAACGACAAAATTGTAGACCAGTCCAAATTGATAGCATTTGCAGACGACAAAATAAATGTGACTCAAACATGGAAATTTGTTTTAGGAAGAGTAGAAAACATTTGTGGGAAAAGGAGAAAATGCTGGTTACCAGCATTTTCTCCTTTTCCCACAATGTTTTCAAAAGCTTTCTTTCTCAGCGTCGTTAAAAGTTGGGATCTTGCGGTAAAGAGTTGAGCCGCTAAGTAAGTGAAATAAAACGTTCAAGCCGATAGTAAAACCAATATTTCTGCTATTTCAAAGATTATTTTCTGAAAAAAAAGTCTCCTTATCAGACAGTGTAGATCCAAGATCAGACTGCACGTTCTGTGCAGTCTGATATTGATCTACACTGTCCTCAAAAGGTCCTGGAGTTGCGCTTAGCAGCCTAACACCATTTGACAGATCAGAGGTTAAAAAGAGAAATAGAAAGCACAGTACACGTCTGTGATTTTTAAATTCAAATTTATGAACGAAGACATTGACCAAATAATATGTGAACTCTATTTGTTCCAGTTAAAATAAAAATATTGTTTTAAGACATTGAGGAACTAAACATAACTTGAGAGATTATCGGTAATCCAAAAATCCAGATCGAAAATATAGACATTTAATACCAAAATATTTTTGTTATTTAAAGATTTATCCCGTATTTGAAAACAAATCATTGGGTTCCATGTGTACTCGGCTCCTTGCTGCATTAAGCAAACGAGCCCGGTAGCTAAGTAAACAAGCAGCCTGTTAACGATCTTCGTCTATGTCACAGCTACATGAGATACAACAGGTACTATTTTAAGTCGCCCAGTCGGTAACCTACTAGGGGTAACATTTTAATAAACTGCGCAGATTTTTTTGATTGAATATACGCACAAACGATCCTTGCTTTACCCAAAGATATGAGCTGGCTTCAAGCTATGCAAATATTCACTCGAACCGTAAAGTTATGCATTTCAGTGAAACTTATTGTCAGACTTGATGCTTGCTTACCTAATCTGAGTACGCAAATTTCGTACGTACGCAGTTTAGAGAAAGGTAACCCAGGTCTGTAATCCCCGCTTTTGTGGGGTTTCTGGTAGATCTACTAGTTCTTCGCACAAAACATAGTTTTTTTTGACACTGGCTGCTTTCCCTAATCAACTCTTTTCATTATGAGAAATGCGAAAATGCTGATTTTCTCCTTTTCTATACTCTGATTTCTACCCATTCAAAGAAATATTCTACCATTCGAGTCACATTTGATTTGTGGTCCGCAAATTATTTTAATTCGTTCTGACTCATCTTTTTATTTCGTTTGGCAAAGCTATAACACAGTCGAGACAATATTCAGCCTTAAGAGAGGAATGCATCTTGTCACAAGGATTATCATCAATCATGAAAGAATCTGACCAAGCTTGGAATCGAATAAAGGTTCGCAAAAAAGATTCAAAAATGAAATAGATTATTCCCCTCGCGCCATATTTTCCAATCCCAAAAACAAACGAGACATGCTCCGTGATGCATAATACCAAGCAAGTCAGAGTCACGGTATTATGGATCCATAAAATCCGTTTTGTATAACAACCTTTTGAATCATGCGCTACACTAGTCCTTCGACATGTAGAAAACTTACCGATAGCAAAAAGTTTCGGCTCAGGTCAGCCTGCGCGGACTGCGCAGGCTGACCTAAGTCAATACTTTTTGCAAATGCATTAAGCCCCCTCTTCACACAGCATGGTTGAAATAAAGGTATGCTAGTAGAATTTCTGTTCTAATACATGCACTATTGGAAACTATGACATCATTGGCAAAAGATGCACTCATCATCAGCTCAGCTTTTTTCGGAGAAAACGTCGAGGTAAATGTCGTAGCTCTAGCGTCGTTGTCGTCTTCTGCGTTGTCGTCTGCGTCGTCCGTGCAAAAAAAAAAAGACATTTATAATATCTCTGTTATTACTGAAGATATTTGCTTCAAACTTGGACAAGTTGTATACTATCAAAAGTGGAACCAATGCAAGAAGGGCAGGTATCCATCAAAGTATTTTTGACACAGTTATGCCTCTTCTTTCGCTAACAATTTTCAAAAACATGTTATAATATCTGTTATTATTGAAGATATTTACTTCAAACTTTGACAAGTTGTTAAATACCAAAAGTGAAACCTATACAAGAAGGGCATGTAACCTTCAATGTATTTTTGACACGGTTATGCTCCTTTTTCGAGTTTAATTTTTCACTGACAATCAAGCAACCGCAGCCGAGCATTGAAACGTGCAAACGGTGCTCTTGTTTTCATCTTAAGCCATCTAAATGGTAAAGGTGAAGGATTCGTGATCCGGAGGCTGGTTTTCGTCTGGTAAAAATTGAACTCTACCAAACGACAAAATTTTAGACTGGTCCAAACTGAAAGTGTTTGCAGACGACATATTTAATACTGCTCAAATGGTCAGATTTGTCTGTAATAGGATAGAAAGCATTGTGGGAAAAGGCGAAAATGCTGATTATTAGAATTTTCTCCTTATCCCATGTTTTCAAAAGCCTTTCTTTGTCCCAGAGTCGTTAAAAATCTGCATTATTTGGTAAAGGGTTAACTCTTTACCAAACGGCAAAATTTAAGACTGGTCCAAATTCAAAACACTCGCAGATGACAAATTATACGTGGTAACCAGCATTTTCTCCTTTTCTCACAATGTTTTCAAAAGCCTTTTTTTTATGTCACAGGGTCGCTAAAGTCGGGATTTTTTGGTTAAATTTTACAGCAAGGGCAAATTGAATCTTCTTTCTGGCGTGCCTCTATCCTTTCTCGAAACTCCATTGCTAAAGTAAAAATTTTCGATTCGTCAAAAAGTTGTGTTTTTTTTATATCGGATTAAATTGAATAAAAGAAATAGCCGCGGGGCGAATCCGAACTGGTGCGAAATAAGCCTTTCATAAAATATTTTACGACTGTTTTATTTTATGGTTATTCGGTCTTTATTACCTTCGTACACTGCTTGCAGAAAAACACTTAAAACGAAGAGTGAGAAAAGCCCTCTTTGAGGTTTAGTATATAAACCAAAAAATAACATTTAGATTTCGTCTGGCGAAAAGTCTCCCGTTTTATATCTGAGGTAGGCTCTGAGAAAAAGGGGGTTGAATGCATCTTTGTGATCCATTATACAACTCAAATTATCACATAATTGCGGATTCGTACAATCCATTTAGTATAAGAATCGACTGGATCAGTGGGTAGAATGGTTCTTTGCCGTGCAGAAAATTTACAAATAGCAAAACGTATCGACCCATGTCAGCCTGCGTGGACTGCGCAGGCTGACATGGCTCGATACCTTTTTCAGATTCATTAAGCCCTCTTTTCACAGAGCATGGCTCATTTTATGGTGGAGGGGGGGGATTCGTCTGTTTTGTTGATAATTGTCACCAGACGAACAATCTTTTTTATTTGTTTGTTGTTGTACTCTTTACCAAACGACAAAATTTTAAATTCATCCAAAATAGAACTTGGAACTCAGATTATTCTATTGCCGTAAATAAAGACCTCTGGTCCAAAATACATGTCATACTTAGGCTACAAATAATGTTTGATTATACCCTTGTCATAAAACCTAAAAATCTTGTATATAGAAGTAAAGCAAATTACACATTTCTTTAATATTTTACTACTTTTGATTGGACTAGCTACTATATATTCAGCAAAAAACAGTATTTGAAGACGATAAATTAAAATTTGGCTCTAATGATGGATTTTGTCTCTGAAAAGATAGAAAAGTTATGCATATTTTATTTCATGCTTCCCGGTAGGATATCGAGAAATAGCAGTGAAAATATTTTTCGATATTACACGGGTACGACCAGTGAAAATACCGATTTTTATATTCTAGTTACTTAGGTAAATTGCGCGCGACTCACAACCAGATGGAAATATGACGTCATTTACCTTACATTTCTCGCGCTTGACGTAATATTGTAATGCGTTGCTATGCGCGAGGGGTACGCCACGGGGAATAATTGAAAAGAACTGTACTGGATTTTGATAAAGCTCCTCCAAGAAAGGGTTAAAAGCATGAAATAAATAGAATATTTGTTTTTTTCGGTGAAAGATCGAAATTTCTTTCATCTCGTGAACACCATCGGTAATATTTTCCCTCGTGGCTGCGCTACTCGTGAAAATATTACCGATGGTGTTCACTCGATGAAATAAATTTCGATCTTTCACCGAAAAAAACAAATATCCTCTATGTAGAAAATGCTAGCAGTTACAAGCATTTTCTGCTTAAGTCAGAAAAAAGCTATCTCCCTCAGTATTTATAGCACACGGGCTTTTTTTTTTTTTTCTTTTAAAGAGTTAAAGCCTTTTTCAACATTATTGAAATTTTTGTCATATCGCTGAGCACAGTGTACCTATCCATTCTTATTAGGAGTTTTTTTTTTTTATCTGGACTACGCACGACATTCTTTCATAGCCACCGGCTGCTTCCCACATAAACATCGTCTGAATAACGGTCTGTCGCACTGACTATTACCAATCCTCGAATGGAATTTTGCCAGCCTGGTGAATTGAGCCGGCGACCCCGAGTTTCAGGCGCTGAACTATACAGACTAAGCTGTAGGGTTTAAGCTCTGAAGACATATACATCAGCCATGCTCTGGCTAATGGGGACTTAGTGTATCTTTGTAATGTATTATGCCATGCAAGTTCTCACATTACTATGAATCCATAAAATCCATTTTGTCTAACAACCGACTTAGTTACGAGGTAGACTGGTCCTTTGTCAAGCAGAAAAATTACAAATAGCAAAAAGTTTCGACCCATGTCAGCCTGCGCGTCTGCGCAGGCTGACATGGTTCGAAACTTTTTGCAGGTGCATTAAGCCCCCTTTTCACAGAGTATAGCTCATATTATATTGATCCGATCTTTTGATATCAATTTATCTATTTATTTCGCTGCTATCTAAATGAGCTGAGATCTGGGAAAATGGGATCAATGCAACTTCTTAATGCCAGTTATCGCATAATAATACGGATCCATTTTGTCTAAAAACTGCCTAAATTACGAGGTAGAAAAGTCCTTTTACATGCAGAAAATTGTCTGATAGCAAAAAAGTTTCTACCTAGGTCAATGTGCGTGGACTGCGCAAGTTGACATAGGTCAATACTTTAGCAGAATCATGAAATCCCCTTTTTCTAGAGCACGGCTCAGATTTATTTCATGCTTTTCGGTAGTTTATCGGGAAACAATGGTGGATTATGGTTTGATTATTTCACCGTTTGGAACGACCAGAAGCTTACCGATTTGATCAACTAAGTGGTACGGAACTATAGCCTATACTTAGATTCTTGCACCATGTTTATAACTTCGCCCTTTCAAACGCATCAAATCTATTTTAAACAGTGAATAAAACGAGTAATCTAAAATAATTCCATCTTTTAAGAATTTTTATTAATCCTGTTAAATTCGGGTTTATGAGTTTTGTTATTTGTCGTACCACTCTGAATGTAAACAAATGGCAGACACGAATGACATTAACGCGGAAGGATATATTTGGCAATCGGACGATTAAAAAAGCGTTAATTTGAAAATGGATTTTTGTCTTTTTTAAATAATTCACTGAAAGTGCTATTCTTTCAAATTTATTAAAACACAATTCGTCATAATTCTGGTCTATACCAAAGAACTATTTTCCTTGTGAACTGGTATATAAATACATTCATATTGTAATGCGTTCTTATGTGGGGGAACGCCACGGGGAATTACCGAAAATAACTGGTAAATTTTCTACATGACCTACGGCAAGTCTACCCCTAATACTTCTACTTATATGGTCTAAAATGAGAAAATCATTCAGAAATGGAAAAGTTTTTCGTTTTGTATTAGACCGCAAAATAGATTTAACAGAAATGACGCAATACGTACTCGAACAGTGACGGGTCAAAAAATGTATGGAATCCATTTGAAACCTTTCATTGCTTTAGGCAAACACGAGTGGTTTTTGCGGACGGCAAAGGTCAAGATCAGACTGCACAGAGTCTGGGATCTAAATCGTCTGCTTGTTTATTCAAGTCTACCAGATAAAAATCGTTCTGGACTGTATTTTTAGCCGTCGAAAGAGGTCGAGTTTATACATTTTGTGCTGAAAGAGTTAAGTAAAAAGTTTCAAGGTCAATGAATCAACCACTTCTAAAATGGGCAATGATTTAGATCACAGCATTTTAATTCTTTTTATTCGTATACTGTTGAATAATGAAAATGGAAATTTTCGTACGGTAAGAGAGGGGAAAAAAGCACTTCTTATCAAGGCCAATGTTTGTTAAGATTTTCTTACGGACATATATCCATGAAAGAATGGAGCAGTGTTGATGCAAGAATAGACAACACACACGGTGCAGTATGATCTTAAACTTTCGTTTGCTGACACAATCACAAATGAGCTGCACTCTGGGAAAGGAGTGCTTAATAATCGTCTCTGTGAGGCATTATACAAGTAAATCGTCACATAATTACGTATCGAGAAAATCCACTTTGTATGACAACCAAATAAATCATGAAGTAGACTGGTCCTTGGACATATAGAAAAATTACCAAAAGCAAAAGGTATCGACGAAGGTCAGCCTGCACAGGCTGACCTTGGTCGATACTTTTTGCAGATGCATTAAAAACCCTTTTCACAGACCATAGCTCAAATGCACTTTGTTTTCCTTTTTTTTTTTCGTTTCAGGACAATGAGTGAGATGGGAAAAAGAAAAGAAACAAAAAAGGTCGACAAAAAAGTGTGGAATTTAGATACAGTAAAACTGACACTTATCTTCTTCAGTCGGCATTTTCTCCATGTATCGGATTATTCATTGGTATCAATTACCGTCCTTTTGCCACAATATTTTCAAACATATTTATAATAAAAACCCAAAACTCTTTTCCAGATGACAAAATTTTAGACTTGTCCAAACTCAAGTATTTTGCATTCGACATAATTTTATTCAATAGGGCTTAACTATTGATTGAATTTGCGTTTATTTATCGTCGCCACCGGTTGCCCATATGGGCGAAGCCCCCTGAAGGCTGTTAGTATTGTTACGGGGGATAGTGCAGATACAGGACGAAATCCATCTTAAGTTACGCCTAGTTCTTTTACGTGCTCGGTGTATAGCACCGTCACACGGGACCTCTGTTTAACGTCTCATCCGAAAGACTATTAGTAGTTTTAGATGGCCAGCCGTGGGAATCGAACCCACACCCTCAAGTGACTGGAAACATCACGTTCACGAGTCCTACGCTCTGCCTATTGAGCTATGCGGGCTGGTCAGGGCTTAACTATTATCAGGGTTTTGTCTCTTAAACATTCTTGGAAAAGGAGAAAATGGTGGTTAACAGCATGTTCTCCATTTCCCACAATGTTTTTAAATACCTCCCACCTCATTGATACACGGGATTGTTTTTTTTTTATTATTATTATTTTTCTTCAAAGGCTTTATTTGTGTTAGTCATCCATATTTTACAAGTGTAAACTTCTCTCAAGAGGTAACTTAGAAATTGAATAAATATGAACCATGCTCTGTAAAAAGGGTGCTACAAATCATCTGCAAAAAGTATCGACCCCTTTCAGCCTGCGCAGTTCGCGCAGGCTGACAGGGGTGGAAACTTTTTGCTGTATGTAAATTTTCTGCATGTCCAATGACCATTCCATCTCATAATCCAGCCAGTCTTTATACAAAATGGAATTTATGGATACATAATTCCGTTATGACTTACTTGGTATCATGCATCACGAACATGCATTAAACACCCTTGTCCCAGAGCATGGTTCAGATTATATAACTATGTTTACGGCAGTGAACAAGGGAAAAAAATACCTACCCACACCGCTATATAACCTGGAGGGTGTGGGGAGAAGGTCATTATTTCAAACTCTATAATTTTGACCAGTCATGTCCGGTAGTTTGAAGTGGTATTATATATGTCTCATTGTCCAGGGCTGGTCAGCATGACACTTTGACTTTTTGACAGATGTAACCGGGTAATTGGATACTACGAGCGAGGTTTATGGCTTTTGTAACGGTGTTTCCACAGTTTGATGCCTCTTAGATCAATCCATAGGGTGCAAGGGACCAGCTCTGGGTCGAGCCCGGTCTCTCAGTCGACAACGTCAGGGATCCATATTCAACAACCATTCTTCGTTACATTCTTAGTATTGTTCTAGATTCAAAAAAGAAACACAATCTCTGATTAGTTGGGCCATTTTGTTAACCCTATCAGAAATTGCGTTACATTGCAATTAAAAAAAAGCTTGAGAATTACATTAAAACCACGATGAAAAATAGTAACGTTATGTGACTACTAGTCATATTCTTGAGAATGGATTGAATTTCACAGTGACGCAATTTCTTATGGGTTAAACCATTTGGTCCAGGAAATCAGATATTGCGTTAGTTTCTAAATCTAGAACAAAACTTAGAGTGCAATTTAGACTGGCTGATGAAACCTGGCCCAGGGAGGGCTTGTTTGATTCCAAAAGCTCTGTCAAAATCTTTCCGAGGTTTGATGATAGCCATTGTGACAGCATTCATTCCTCTTTCACCTCTGAACATTGTTTCAACGATGTTTATGTGGGAAAGTTGATTGATTGATTGGTGTTTTACGCCACTTTCAACAAATTTTCAGTCATATCACGGCGACAGCTTACATATTCATGTAGTTCCTGGGTTCCACCAGTACAAGGCTGGAGCTCTGAGGTGCTTATGTGGGAAAGCAGTCAGTAGCTCGGAAAGACTGTTGAGCAAAGTGACAGGTAAATGAAAGTCCAGGAAAGCATAGATAAGTGAAAGGACCGCCGCGATATATCTGATGTATTGTTGAAAAAAGGCGTTCAACACCAAACAAACAAACTAATTTTGATTCTATTCTTGATCTGTGTGGCTAAAGATCAGACTGCACAGAATTATAGTAATTATGTAATCTGATCTCCTATCGTTCCCGTCCGATATTTTGTTTTAGATATTCCTCACCAAGATAACATGCTAACAGTAAAATCGGTACCTTTTATTTGACGCTTTACAAGACCTCCGAAAGGGTAGAACACATTGTGGAAAAAGGAGAAAATGCTGGTTTCCAGCGGACTTTTATTTGACGCTTTACCTGACGACAAATTGTTTAGACTGGTCGAAATTAATCAAATTATACTTCAGCCTAATGTGAAGAAACTTGTCTTTGAAAGGGTAGAAAACGTTGTGGGAAAAGGAGAAAATGCTGGTTACAAGCGTTTTCTCCTTTTCCCGCAATGTTTTCAAAAGCCTTCTTCCACAGAATCGTTAAAATTTGGGATCGTTTTGTGAATAGTTAAACCTTGACAAGAGGAAATGTTTCGAAAACATGGGGGAAAAAAGTATTATTTCAAGGTTACAATCACATTCCATATTTCTATGGATGTCATAAGAATAACACCCTTTTACCACAATTTTTTTTAAAAAAAAATCACCTGTAACACATAGAAATACATGTATATATATTATTTTTCTCCAAACAGCTGGTCAAAATTCAAAGCATTTGCAGACGACAGATTTAACGCATCTCAAAAGATGGGATTGAACTTTCAAAATGTGGGAAAGCAGCCAGTGGCTTGGAAAGAATATTGTGCAGATTACTGGTAAAAAAGAAATTCCAGGAAAGAATGCATAGGTGCACTGGCCACCTATAACTGAAATAATGTTGAAAACGGCGTTAAACACCATACAAATTGAACTTTCAAAGGGTGGAAAACGTTGTGGGAAATGGAGAAAATGCTGGTTACTAGCATTTTCTCCTTTTCCCACAATGTTTTCAAAAGCCTTCTTACCAGCATTTTCTCCTTTTCTAACAATGTTTTTAAAATCCTTCCTCCTCTTTGTCATTAAATTTCGGGATTGTTTTGTAAAGGGTAAATCATGCATATTTATATTGGAGGTGTCCATATCATGATGATGTAAATATGAAAACTCATTATTTTAGACTTCATCTTTAACTAGACGAGAAAAATTGTAGACTTGTCCAAATTGAAAGCATTTGCAGACGACAAATTAATTGCAGCTAAAATGACTGGTTTTCTCTTTGAAAGTGTATAAAATATTGTGGGGGAAAAAAGACAAAATGTTTCTTACCAGTATTTTTCTTCGTTTTACACAATGTTTTTTAGAGGCTTCTACCTCAGGGCCGTACAAAGCAAAGGAAAGTTTGCGTACTTATATTAAAGCGTTAATAAATATGGAGAATGTATAAAAACGTTTTATGATGATTAAACAGATAAGTAAACGCGGTCTCTGTCATGATGGTTTCTAGATAACTCTAGCCGATACTGATAAACTCTTGTGCAGACTTCGAAAGTAATTTATTCTTGTTGACGTTTCAGATCAAGATCAGGCTGCACGGAACGTGATCTTGATTTTTTTCTTTATGGGAAAAGAAGAAAATGCTGATAGCAAGCAATTTTCCCTATTCCCACAATGTTTTCTTCCCTGGTAAAGCTAAATCCTTCAATTTGAGACCAACAATGTACATGTACATTATGTACCTGTATTTGATTGGCTTTCTGCAAGTGCTGTCTATTTGGACATGTCTAAAAATTTTGTCAGTAGAGAAGGGGGTCGATTTATACTTATTGAAATGAGTTTTAGAATTTTCTTTCAGTAAAAGGTAATGAATTGATGCTGGTGTAAAAATTGCGTCTAAACAGCATCAAAGAATTTTTTATTTCTTTTTTTTATTTTCATTTTCATTATTTAACACTTAAGGCGCTTTTACGAACTATGCCGGCCTTTGCAGACAGTATAGATCAAAGAACAAACTGCTTAGAACGTGCAGTCTGATCTTTGATCTACACTTCTGGTTCGCTGAGACATTCTGGACAAAAGCAACCTCGAAAACGTATTTTTTGACGGTCATCATTCCTAGACTGAAAAAAAAAACTCCTTTTGGTTCATTCGGGGCTCGGGGATAATAACCATCTTTTTTTCTTCATTCTGAATACTAGTACGTGTCATGCTATGGAACAAATTAACCCATTACCTTCGGAAAACGAATTCATCTTTTTTTTCTTTTGTAATCGTTTTTAGGCAACTTCATTTCGTTCCTTTTCGCTTTATACAGACTTTTCTTTACAAACTACGTAGATCACGATGAGAATATACGCAAAACCTGTCGTCTGATCTAAGATCTACACTTGGATCCAAACTATCTACAAGTATTTTTATTCCCCACTTTTTTTATAGACCTTGAAAGTTATTTTGTAGCACAAAAGTAAACCATTGTCTTTCTAAATAAGTTAAGTGAAACTTTTCAACTTGATAGTAAAAATCTGATTGATGCCATTTCAAATTTAATATTTTGGAGAAAAATATCTCCTTATCGGACAGTGTAGATCCAAGATCAGACTGCACGTTCTGTGCAGTCTGATCTTTATCTACACCGTCCGCTAAAAGTCAGTGAGTCGCGTATGGCAGCCTAAGGGTTCTTGGAACCCAAAACCAGACAATTGCCCACTTTGATTGGTCGAGTCGTTTTGCCACGCAGGATCAAAGTATCGCGAGTAGTTACAGTTATTAATGAAAAAATGGTAAACGGAACAATGTTTAATGTTAGATGGTTATCAACACAAATAGTTGTTTTATAAATAGCGCTTTCTGAATCGCGATTCCAGTTTACCTTTTCCAATAAAGACTGGCTTCCCTTTTTCGAAATTGGTCGTTGGGATTGTTTTTCTGAACAAAAAAAAAAATCACGTGAATCTGTTATCAAGAATAATTCATTTCATAAATAGTGCCTTCTAAATCTCGATTTCAGTTGATCGTTTCCAATAAAGGTTTGCTTACTTGTCGTTTTGAATTTTTGGACGGAACTTTTTTTTTCCCCAAAGAAAAATACATGAGGACCTGGTATGCAAAAATAGTTGAGCTATACTCTGTGAAAACGATGCTTAATGCATCTGCAAAAAGTATCGACCCAGGTCAGCCTGCGCAGTCCGCGCAGGCTGACCAGGGCCGAAACTTGTTGCTTTTGGTCAATTTTCTGCTTATCAAAAGACCAGTGTACCTCGTGAGTCTGTCGCTTTTTAGAGAAAATAGATTTTATGGATCCATAATTATGTGATTACTTGCTTGGTATAATGGATCACGGGGCTGTACTAAGCCCACTTTTGCCAGAGCATGACTGTTATTTTATAAATATTGCCCTTGGGTCTTGATCCGGTTTCCCCCCCCCCTTTTTTTTTCTCAATGAAGGTTGTACTTCGCCTCTTTTTTTTTGCATACTTGTTGGGCATATTCATTTTTTCTCAAAAAAGGAATAAAATGAATCAAGCACCAAGAAAGAAATATTTAAAAAATAATGCCTTCTAATTCTCGATTCCAGTTGAACATTTTGAATAAAGGTTCACTTTTCTTTTCCTTTTTAGGAAGTTGTCTGATGAATTTATTGAAAAAAAAAAAAAGAATCAGTCAGACACAATAGTTGAGCGGCCCTCTGGAAAAAGGGATGTTCATTGAATCTTTGTTGTGCATTATACCAAGTATGTCGTCACCTAATATGGATTTATTTTCTCTGAAAACCGACCAAACCATGAGATAGACCGGTTCTCTGACACGCAGAAAATTTAATAAAAGCTAAAAAAAGCTTTCGAAGGCACAAGTCAGCCTTCACACTCAGAGCCCTCCGATAACCATAACTGAAATGGAGACGTTTTGATTTAGTAATAACGGAATTCCCTGAGACATTTAGAGAAAAAAGTCACCCTACTAAATTGATCGGCGTGGATTCAAGATCAGGCTGCACAAGCTGTGCAGTGTGACCACTGGTCAGCTATTCTACAGAATCATCAAAGGTCGCGCCTTGCATTACATAATGATGTGGCTACCATAATACCAGAGTCCATATTCACCAACCACTTATAAGAATGTTCTTAGTGTTATTCTCCAGAAGTTTCTAAATTTGAAAGTAACACAATTTCTGATTCTGCAATCAGAAATGGTTTAGCCAATCAGAAAATGTGTTACTTTCAAAATTTGAATATCTTTGAGAATAAGACTGAAAATGTTCTCAAGAGTGGCTGAAAAAAAAATGAATGGATTCTGTTTAACTCTTAACCCTTTACCAAACAATCCCTGGTTTTTACGACCCAGTGAAAGAAACCTTCTGAAAACATTGTGGGAAAAGGGGAAAATGCTGGTAGCCAGCATTTTCTCCTTTTCCCACAATGTTTTCTACCCTGCTGGAAACAAATTTCAATTTTTGAGTTATGTTTATTTTGTCGTCTGCAAATGCTTTCAATTTGGACCAGTCTAAAAATTTTGTCGTTTGGTAAAGAGTTAAATTTGGAAAATCTTGGAGAATAAGACTAATAATGTTTTCAAGAGTGGTTGTTGAATACGGACCTTGGTTAGAAAAAGAATGCATTCTGTTAATACATTACTGGAAATACTAAATCCCAAAGAATGGAGTCGATAGATACCATGCTGTGTATCGCCATGTTATCTGATGCTGAAATGCGATTCGTTACCACCCCTATAGACGGCACGCCCACAAGGCTTGAGTTAACCCCGCCCCTTTCAAGTGGGAAGAAACATTATCGAAAATGTAAACAGCTACGGGATATGGCAGCTATTTTCGTACCCAATCCATTTATCAATACAATCCGTTCAAACCGAAAGTTCGAAATTGTGCATTCATTGTTTTTATCTTGTTGTTTAGTGACAACAAGGACAACGTGACGGAAGACGAAAATCACCATTATCCGATCAAAAGTGGATTGTTATCGATGTTTGATGAAAAAAGGAGAGATGTAAAATAGTTCCAGCAAGAAACGGATAGAGCGAAAAAAGCCTTAATGTGTGAACTATTAATTGAGCATGCATGATTAATGCGTTGAGAGTGAATGTCTCGCTTATGTGGTACTATGATTAATGGATTTAAACATTAATATTTAAGTGATGAAAAATTTGGGCGATACGGGGATTCTGAATACAGGGACATGTCTTCGCTACCCGGGGTGCCGGTAATGTGCCATCCGATATGCAAGAGGGACAGCATAGGAACAAAACTAACAGAGATACACTTGGATCATATGACGACCTGAAGGAATCAGATTGTTTTCTGACGGAACACATATTTTCAAAATTTTAAAAAGGCCCTTTATGAGATGAATTAAAAGTGGATTATCCATTTGATATGTAAGAGGAACACCAAAGAAATAGGACGAACAGAGCTACATTTGGATCCAATATGACGGCCTGAAGGAATCAAATTGTTTTCAGAAGAATAGCATATTTTTTTAAAAAGGTCCCAAGTAAAATATATTGTGATTGAAAAAAATATAACTAAGCCTAAACTAGCTAGAAACGTTCCTTTCTCGAAATACAATTCTGAATAGGATAGTTAGATACTTGAAAGAAATTTGGAACAAGCCGGTATCATTTTCTTTTTTTTTTCAAGAATTCCGCTTTGAAAAGATTCAAACTTGTCACCCAATTTTACGGCGGCCATGATAATATGCGCCGGATGTGACCGGCCAATCTTAGACCGGTATTTATTGAATGTTTTGGACCGGGCTTGGCATACCCGATGTGTCACGTGCTCAGACTGTGCCGCCCCACTCACAGAAAAATGCTTCTCCAGGGACGGGAAACTGTACTGTAAAACTGACTTCTTCTTGTAAGTATATAAATACTTTTTAAACTCTTTACAAATAAAAAAAACTCTGCTTAATGGCGAGCCCGTGGAAAAAAGCATGTGAAAAAATTGTGGGAAAAGGAGAAAATGCTGGTAACCAGCATTTTCTCCTTTTCCAGCAAAGTTTTCTATCCATTAACGATAAATCGCATTTAGCAACGTTTAGTTTGTTTTCTGCAAAAAGGTTTCAGTATGGGAGAAATCGAAGTGTTGTCTTCTGTCAAAGAGATAACGATTTTTTGTGTCAGTGCGTTGAACGGTTACTGTACATTCTGATTTTATTTTATCAACAAAAGCACATATATTACAAATCATTCGGAGAATATAAATATGGAGGAAAACACCCCTTTTTTCCAACGGTATAAAAATATTATAATTTGAAATATCTCAATGAATATAAGACAGGAAACAATTCTAGTCAACCTGCACCTCCCACGCAGTCTCATCTTGATTTGCACTATCTTCAAACCAACTGAAATTGTCTCCTATGCAAAACATTAAAATGCCAATCAATATGTTTGTCAGTGAGAAATCAATATTCAAATTGTAAGCCTAGGTATTATTTTTATGTTAAATATCACAATATAAAGAGCAGCGTAGATCTCAGATCAGATATTACAATCAGTCTGATCTTAATCTTAACTGTCCGAAAATCCAATTAAAATTGCCAACGAATTCAGAAAGTTTAAAGTGCCAAATAAATAGAACAGACAATTTCAATTCATTAAAAAAAAAAAACCCTAATATTTCCGTTTCAAAGCTGTTCAGGTATGCAAAATAACCTTTAAAAATTGGACAGTGTAGATCGAAGATCAGACCACACGGCCTGTACAGTCTGGTTACTATCTACACTGTCTACACCATTGAAAAGAAAATCAATTGGTGTCGGAATTGTTAAGGTGTAAAAAAAAAATCAGTCATTGAACAAAATTCAACGTTGTTTTTGTTAAACCATTCCCACACAATCCCGATTTTTAATGTCCCTGAAAAAAAAAAAGCTTTTGAAAACCTTGTGGGAAAAGGAGAAAATGCTGGTAACCAGCATTTTCTCCTTTTCCCACTATGTTTTCTATCCTATCACAGACAAATTTTACCATTTGATCAATATCTAATTTGTTGTCTGCAAATGCTTTCAATTTGGACCAGTGTACAATTTTGTCGTTTGCTAAAGAGCAAATAATTATGTCTTGCAAATTATCGGACAGTCTCTATCAAAGATCAGACAACACGTTCTATGCAGACTGATTTTCATCCACACTGTCCGCAAAGGACACTAGGGCTACGCCAACCGTTTAAGTTTTGAATGATTTTGAAGAGAATGGAACAAATCCATTAACTTTATTTGACAAGTTCATGCATAGTAAATAGCCTGAGTGCTTGTTATGAATATACAGTGATGTCAAAACAGCCCATACCCCGCCGATAGTTTTATACAGTAGACTATCTAAATATAGAAGCCATGTTCTGTGAAAAGGGGGCTTAATGCATTTGCAAAAAGTATCGACCCAGGTCAGCCTGCGCAGTCCGCGCAGGCTGACCTGGGCCGAAACTTTTTGCCTTTGGTCAATTTTCTGTATGTTAAAGGATCAGTGTACCTCACGATTGAGTAAGTTGTTACACAGAACGGATTTTATGGATCTATAATACTGAGATGACCTGCATGGTATCATGCATTACGGAGATGCATTAAGCGTCATTTTCACAAAGCATGGCTCATGGATTTTTTTTTCAATATTTGATCTTTAACAGGGGTCATGATACTGTTCGAGAAAAGTATAAAGTGTAGGTTAAAATCAGATTACTCACACATATGCTGACTGATCTTGGTCGAAAGTTTTCGAAAAATGAAATACATCGGAATTAATGTCAGGGGTTGTCGAGTTGTAACGGTTAACTATGCACCAAACACGGACAGTTTAGACTTGTTCCATTGAAACCAAATGCAGACTACAAAGTATATGACACTCAAAAATTGATTTTTTTAAAAATTTATAGTGTTAAAAGTGAAACAGAGAGAGGGAAAAAAAAAAAACTTATGCTGAAATGTCAAGCTAGCAAACGATTTTAAATATTTAATTTATATAACTGTAAATATTGTTAAGGAGAAGTATCAAAGAGTGACCGATCATAGCCTATCCAGGAACTCGTTCGTAAGACAGAAAATAAACAATATTATTTACAATCAACTCTTAACCACACAATCCTAACTTTTAATGACCCTAGGACTGAAGCTTTTGAAAACATTATGGGAAAAGGAGAAAATGCTGGTAACCAGCATTTTCTCCTTTTTCCACAATGTTTTCCAACCTTCCCGAAACAAGTTTCAATTTTTGAGTCACATTTTTTTTTCGTCTGCAACTGCTGTCAATCTGGGCAAGTCTGAAATTTCGTCATTTGGTATAGAGTTAAATAATGGATTTCCAAGTCTCTGTGTCTTTTATTTTTGTAACCGTAGTAACCAGTGATACAATTTACGTTATTTCTTCTACTACCACTGGCGAGCTACATAATAAGATCATATTTGGCGAACGGCATAGCTAAAGATCAGACTGAACGGAAAATGCAGTATTGCTATGGATCTACCCCGTCTGTTACTAGATAATAGCTCACGGGACAAAAACCACATTCAGATACAATGAAAATCTGTTCTTAGCTTTCGAAAACAATCGAACTTTTACTTTTTAAGTTACTCCTCATCAGACGACAAAATTTGTGACACCTCCAAATTGAAAGCACTTGCTGACGACAAATTCAGTGTGGCACAAATGCTGAGATTTGTCTTTCTTTAACATACGTTGAACGGACCAATGGTAAGCCTTTGACTTCTTGAGGTCCACCTGTTTTCTTAAATACTATTGTTTATGTTTCTTTGATAGGGTAGAAAACATTATGGGCAAAGGAGAACTCATTTTCCCATAATGTTTTCTAAAGTATTCTTTCTCGGGGTCGTTAAAACATGGGATTTTTTGGTAATGAGTTTAACGATGTGTTTGGTTTGAAAACAGGAGTAAAAAGAAACAGCAGGAAAGCATGGATAGGTGCACTGTCCGCCTCGATATAACTGAAATAATGTTGAAAACGGCGTTAACAACCATACATACAATGAATGAAAACAGGATAAAAATAGTCATATTTCCTGATAACTGTAAATGATAAAAAGTTATTTGATAGTTATTTCGTACTTTAAGTAGCCACTTTCTGTCTCTAATCGGTTTTGATGCCGAAACACCTGGATTATTGCTATTGCTTTGAAAATAATGGAAACGCACGAAACGGACTGTAAATCAGATCGTTATTGTTTAAACAGCACATGGGCGTGGATAGTTTTCTAAAATGAACTCTTAACATGCAAATTAAGTTAAATGAAAGCTTTTCAAGTCGATAGTAAAAACCCAAATGTTAGTATTTTAAAGTTATTTTTGTAGAAAAAATATCTCCTTATCGGACAGTGTAGATCAAAGATCAAACTGTACATCCTGTGCAGTCTGATCTTGATCTACACTGTCCATAAAGGTCCTTGCGTCGCCTAAAGGTTAAAAGAATGTCAAATTAGTAAAAGATGACATAAAAACAACTTTTTTCTTCTGTTTGAAACATATCCAGCAATGCGAACTAGAATGATGATAAATTTGCTCGAATATCTTTATTCAAATGCTATTCATCGATATTTCGATAAATTATCGATATCTCAAGTCTTTAAACATGCAATAATTCGAGAAAATCGATTTATACGAAGCATTTACTGAGACTCACGTGTTTTGAGAGAGAGAGAAAAAAAATGTAGCTGCAGTTTTATTGATAATTCGAGCGAGAATCGCTTTTCCAATATTTTTCGATCAAATTTATTATTCATAATCTACCTGACATAAAATTATGTACTTCACTGTTTTAATGTTTTCTGAAAAAAAAAAACACCAATACATGATAATTACACGTATGTAACTTGTACTAATATATTGTTTTCAAGTATTTTTTACTGTGCTTTATACAGACTAGAAGCTTACTAAAAACATAAAGTCTCTAGGAATTCATAATGAGAAAAATATTCCGATTCCGTATTCACCAACCATTCCTATGAATCTTCTTATTCTTCAAGATTTTCTAAATTTGAAAGTAACAAAACTTCTGATTGGCTAAACCAAATGGTTTAGCCAATCAGAAGTTGTGTTACTTTCAGTTTTAGAAAATCTTGGAGAATACGACTGAAAACGTTCTTAGGAATGTTTGATGAATACGAAGCCGGTCTATGCATCACGAAGTCCTTGGAAAAGAAATAATGTTTTTTTTTTTTAGCCATTATCAACAATTTCCCCACAAATGTAGAATCTATGAAAACAACAATAAGGTAAAACGTAATAAAATTTAAAAAATGATTAACAAACTAAAAAACAAACAACACCAAAAGATTTTTCTCAGAAAAAATTGAAAAAGGACAACGTGATAAGCCATTTGTAAAAACTACTGAAGTCTGGGAATTAAGATGCAAGAAGAAACAAGTTTTTGGTTAAGGATATCAGTGAATTTGTACTGTAAAAAAATCACTCGAAATAGTAAAGTGAGTTAAAATCTGTACCAGGCAACAATTTTTAGACTTGCCATATATTGAAAACATTTGCAGGTGAAAAATAAGATAATTATGGCTAAATGATGGATAAACTTGTCCTAGAAAGGGTAGAAAACATTTTGAGAATACTAGTACAACAACTTTCTCCCTTTTCCAACAATGTTTTCAGCGGTCTGTTTCCTCGGTGTAGATAAAACGCAGTTTTAATTTCTTTTTTTTTTGGGGGGGGGGGGGGTGGGAAAGACAGGATTTATCGATTACAGGACAAGAAAATCAGATTAATATCAGCCGGTTCATCATTACAGTAAAAGCAATCAACTACCCCATGAAACAAACTTGTAGCAGACGACTTTGAAAGCTTTGAAAACTCTTTACCAAACGACAACATTCTAGACTTGTCCAAATTGAAATTATTTGCAGACGACCAATAAAAGTGACCCCCAAAAATGAAAATTTGTTGGGGGAAAGGTAGAAAACATCGTGGCAAAAGGAGAAAATGCTGGTTACCAGCATTTTCTCCTTTTTCCCACAATGTTTTCAAAAGCTTTCTCCGTCAGGGTCGTTTAAAGTCGGGATTGTGTGCATTTAACTCTGTCAGCGCAAGATTTATACACTCGACCTTTCTCGACGACTGAAAAAAAACAATCCACTGAAAGCCAGAAAAGATTTTAATTTTATATACTTGACTATAAAAGCGGACGGTATAGATCCAAGATCAGACTGCACGTTCTGTGCAGTCTGATCTTGATCTATGCCGTCTGCAAAATCCCCTGATATTTTACCATGGCGCCATAAGAAAGGGTTAGATATTTTTCATTATTTATAAATGGAACATGCGTCGTTTGCACAAAATGGGTGATTGCATCCTCGCTCATAATTGATGAAACGTTTCCAGAGCGTTAAGCAGAACTTAGATTGCAGCTGCAGCACGTGCTGTCTGATCTTGAATCTACACTGTACGGTGTTTTGTAAGAGGTATAACATTAAGGGCTGTCTGATCTTTGATCTAATCTACACTGTCCAGCGTTCTGTAAAGCGTTCTGTAAAAAAGTATTTCATACTGTATGAACTTTGATCTTCTCTCTCCAATGTACCTGTATTGTACGGAATACGTTATTGACGTTTTCGTTCGCGTGTTGCTTAACGCCGTTTTGAAAATTATTTAGGTTACATTGCGGGGGCCAGTGCACATATCCATGCTTGCCTGGAGTTTCTTTTACCGGTTCTTCGCGCAATATTTTTCCCATGTCACTGGCTGTTTTTTTTTCCACATGACCATCGTCGAAACATTGATTATCTGTCTTAGATGAATCCCGTCGCAATATTTTTCATCAATCTTCGAAAAAAATTACGCCGAGTTAGGGATTAAATAACCGATCCCCTCCCCCCTTGTTTCTAGCCTACATGTTACCTGCTGAGCAATCGCTCGACTTATTGAAGTAGACTATTTTTTTGTCACACTGAAAATATAAAATATAGATTATTGTGTACATTTATATAGTATATGATACAGGTCAGTGACAAAGATAGAGTATATTACACAAACAACAAAATGTTTAAAGTTGACGGAAAAAGTGGGGAAAGAAAAGAGTATGAGGTTAACAGATAAAGGAAGACCATGATGTACTTTAGTAATAGAAATAATAATTAATAATAATAATAATACTAATAATAATGATGATGATGATGATGATGATGATGATGATGATGGTGATGATGTTTTTGTGAGGTATCTTGTAAACTTAAATGATTCATTCCTTTATATACCAGCGTTATTTCTGCTGTATAAGAAGAAGGTATTGTTTCAAAATAATAGTCTTGAAATTTTCCATTTAGCACATATGACATATCACAGACTTTATAAGTCAATCACCGACCTCGTAGAACATAAATCTATCGGCGTTGTCAGTAATTTTCCTGACGTAATGTCTTTCTTTTAATATATATATAATTTTTTGAGTTTGATAATGTCTAAATCAAACGCATGTACAAAGGGAAAAACAAAAAATGAATTAACTGATACAAATCGGAAACCACTTCAGGCGTTTTTTCTAAATAACGTTTTGGTCCGATACCAGACTTCACAGAACGTGCAGTTTTGGCCATAGGTCTACTCATCACCCTTTTTAAACTTTATTCATATACGAACTATCTGATTGGATGAGACGCATGATCACATGGCTACACTCCTGGATTGCAAAATTATATTTACAATTCAAACTTCGAGTAGCTTCGAGACGACACAATTTTTTACTCATCAGAATTGAAGCCGTTTGCAGATGACAAACAAAATTGTCCCTGTACAGTGCAAATGTTTTAGTTTGGCTGTTTTGACGCTTGATAACGAATATTGATGACGTCACAAACATTTCGTCGGGAACTTGATCTTTTCGTATGGAGATACATCATACAAGGAGAATTTTGACAGCTTCTTATACGTAGAAAAAGGAAAATTATTATTTTGTTGTCAGATCAAGTTATAACTTCATTCATGAACACCAAATATTCAATGTTTACACTGGTGGCTTGGCCACGCGTGAAAATACTAAGGTAGCTGTTCTTTCAATGGAGTCATATCTTGCTCTTACAACAATCTCAACAATTTTCTTTTTTCTTATAAAAGAAACAAATATTTTCTTACATTGGTCGGCTTTGTCTCCGGAATTTTTGAACATTTACTGAATTTGGTTGGTTGGAGAGCAAAGAAAAAAAAAACTCAACAAAATTTATCAACGCTTCCACTGATTTGTCTGCAGCTTTAGTTCACGAATGGAACGCCATTACCGACCATGTCGTAAACTCGTTACGTCAGGTCTATGCAGTCTAGAATGCATGCGTTGATCTGTACACGAGGAGACCACAACATAACTTTATAAATTATTACTTTACAATATATCTGAAGTAAAAAAAAATAGAAAAATATTCGTATCTGCGACTTCTGTGACTTTTCTGTCATGTTAAAAGTTGCCAAGCCGCTCTATCTTTTGTTTACCGCTTTAAAATTAATTTTCCTGCCAACGACTAATACTTGGACCGACCTTACAATAACAGATTGTCAACTTCACAATAATTTCCATGTTTTTAAATGATATGATTTATTTTCAAATGCATTTTAACACCCATACTGTTTACTTTTTGACGATACTTGTCTTTTAAACAATTTTCTGATAATTATCAAATATTCGATGAAAAGCAGAGCATTGTGTGCCCATATAATTTTGCACATTTTTATATCAAAGTCTATATTTTGCTTCTTTGGGGATAAAATATTTTCCGTCTTTCGAATTGCGCACTTCCTTTTTCGCATGAGTATATTTGGCACAGAAAAAAATTAGGGGAAAAGTGTGTGTGTGTGGGGGGGGGGGGGAAAGAAAGAGAGAAAGGTTTACATGTTGTTTAATGTTTTGCAGAATTGATAATTATCTCTAAAACTCATTACCTCCCGAATCAAATGTGGGGCAGACGATTTTTAACTCTTTACCAGACGACAAAAAAATGTAGACATCAAAATTGAAAGCATTTACAGACGACAATTCAAATGTGCCTCAAATGATGGAATTTGTCTATGATAGGGTAGAAAACATAGTGGGAAAAGGAGAAAATGCTGGTTGCCAGCATTTTCTCCTTTTCCAACGATGTTTTTTAAAACCGGCTTCTTCCTGACGGTCGTTAAAACTCGGGATTGCGTGGTAAGAGTTATAACCTTACCGTAAAATATGGATTAAGCGCGGATTAAGGTTTGATACTATATATGTATATCCAACGGTGTGGCAAAATGAGAAATTATTTGTTTTAAGACATTTCTCCTTTTTTTTCTCAATGTTTGCAAAACTAAAATTATTTGGAATCCCAAAAATTCCTGCATAAAAGGTAAACCATTCCTTCTTTACAAAACCGCTTTTAATCATAGACTTGATTAAATAAAAAATATTTGCAGACAAAAATAAGACATGGCACAAAGTGATAAAGATCTACCCAAGATTTGTCTTTCAACGGGTAGAAAACATCATGGAAAAAGGGGAAAATGCTGGTTACAAACATTTCTCCTTTTCCAACAATGTTTTCAAAAGCCTTTCCTCCAGGGTGGTTAAAACACTGGATTGTATAGTAAAAGATTAATTGGGAAAAAAATGAAGGGAGCAAAGTACTTTAAGTACTACATGAAGCGTTTCGCCCCACACGTTGTTCGACTCGTAGCGAATTTTCTCGTCTGGAAAAACTATGGTAATATTTTAACGGAGTAATAACATTCTACATTTTTTAACCCTTTACCATACAATCCCGAGTTTTAACGACCCTTCGGGAAGAAGACTTTTTGAAAAACATTGTGGGAAAAGGAGAAAATGCTGGTGACCAGCATTTTCTCCTTTTCCCACAATGTTTTCTAAACCTATCAAAGACAAATTCCATCATTTAAGCCACGTTTCAATTGTCGTCTGCAAATGCTTTCAATTTGGACAAGTCCACATTTTTGTCGTCTGGTAAAGAGTTAACCTTTTTCCCCTAAACGATCACATGCCTGACTGACCCTGAGGAAGTCAAGTTTTGAAAACATTGTGGAAAAAAGGATGAATGCTGGTAACCAGCATTTTCTCCCTCTACCTCCACCCCCGATGTTTTCTACCTTTTCAAAAAGCAAAAACCATAATGCTTTCAATATGTAAAAGTCTAAAAAGTTTGTCGTCTTGTAAAGAGTTTTTGCTTCACAATCCAGAGTTTTGATGACCCTAACAAAGAAGGCTTATTGAAAACATAGTGGGAAAAGGAGAAAATGCTGGTAACCAGCATTTTCTCATTTTTCCACTATGTTAAAAACCCGATTACAAAAAAAATCATTTGATGCGCATTTAAATTGTCGTCTGCAAATGCTTTCAATTTGGACCGGTCTAAAAAAGTTTGTCGTCTGGTAAAGAGTTAAACACATCCCCCCCCCCCCCATACTAACGACGTATGTGATACCAACGCACATAAACACATTCTAGGTTCCTCACGACTGACTTCTAGAACGAGGCGGGAATTTAGCATAAACTGTTTTATGATTGCTTCAGACATATTGTTTCCTACGGAAAGATTTTTTTCGGCGTCGTTTAACCTTTAACACTATACCTCCGTACCAAACAACCGCATATCAACGACATTGAGAGAAAAAAGCGAAAAGATTGTGGAAAAAGGAGAGCCGGTATTTTCCAATCGTTTTTTACCCTTACTTTGAGGAAATCCATAGTTTGAGCCTCATATTTTGAGGAATTCCATCAATTGATTTCGTCTGCTGATTTTTTAAATATAAACGGGTCTAAAATTTTGTCGTTCATAGGTCACTATATACTGTACAAGCAGCTTTTAGACCAACCAAAAATTAGGGCAATATACGAACGAACAAAATATAATCATTTTAATGACAAAAACTTACATATAAAGCATATTGGCAATATAAAACATAATGGTAAATACATGTATATTCATTGGAAGAAAATGTTTCCTAGCTTTTTTCCCGTTTTATTTGTCATTTAACTCTGTCTTCGACATTATTTTATCTAAGTTATATCGCGGAGGCCATTGCACCTATTCATGCTCCCCCTTAGCAAGTCACTGGCTGCTTTCCCACAGAATTATAGTGGAAACGATGATAAGAAGTGAGAGAGGCATGAATCCTATCCCAGTGACTAGTGTCAGTCCTCGAAAATTAGCTCGGCCTGGCTTTCTTGTGAAGTCGATATGTTTTTTTCCCCCCAAAATATTATTTGCCCAAAATGCTTTCCATTTATATGTTTTTCTGATGGTGTTTGATCTGACTAGTTAGCAAAAGTCTGATTAAAAATTATATCTTATTACATTTTCTAAGCGAACATTTGTAAATGGTTAACAATTATTTTCCAATTTATCATTTAATGTATTTTTTTTTTCAACATTTTTTAACATACTCGTAAATGATTGGTGCGCTTGCAAAGAGAGATTTAATGTATCTCTTAGATGTACCATGTCAAGCAAGTCATCACATAATTATGGATCCATAAACTTTCATGATCAGTTTTGTTTAACAAACGACTGCATCATGAACCAGAATGGTCCTTTGACACGCAGAAAATTGACCAATAGCAAAAAGTTACGACTCATGTCAGCCTGCGCGGACTGCGCAGGCGCACATGAGTCGATACATTTTCAAGAGCATGTCTTATAATGTTCCTTTGTATTTCCTCTCAACTGACAGTTTTTTGCTTGGGTATATTGGGGTTTGAGTGGATGAAAATGGACAAAATTAATATGAACCACGCTCTGGCAATAGAGGGCTTAATGCTTTTCCGTCATGCATGATACCAAGCAAGTCATTACCTTATGGATAAATAAAATCCATTTTGTATAACAACCGACTAAGGCATTAGGTAAACTGGTCCTTTGACATCCAGAAAATTGACCAACAGCAAAATGTTTCGACCAATGTCAGCCTGCGCGGACTGCGCAGGCTGACATGAGTCGATACTTTTTGCAAATGCATTAAACCCCGTTTCCTCAGAGGATGATCCAATTATTTCCATCTTATATTTTTTTTATAATAACCACGTGTGTATGTTGACAAAAAGAGACATGGTTGTAATTTAATCCACTAATACTCAGAGAGATTTCTGTCATATACGCCTAAGTTTGACTGAATAAGCTAGCCGTATAGATACATGATCAAACTGCATGTTCTGTGCAGTCTGATCTCGATCTATGCCGTCCTAAAAAACGTCTGCTTTTCGACAATGGCGCTGAAATAGTTAAAAGAAAATACTGATTGTTTGAAAATGATTTTATAAAAAAAAAAACCAAAATAAGTTAATAACCAAAAATATGCTAAGGAAAAGAAAAATTCATGGGAGACTTAAAGTCTGTTGTAGGCCTTAGACTGCTAAGCGTGACTCAATAACCTTTGGCAGGCAGTGTAGATCAAGATCAGACTTTCTGTGCAGTCTGATCTTGGATCTATACACTGTCCAATCAGGAGATATTTTTCTCAACCAGAAATATGATAAGGAAGAGAAAAATGCATTGTGAGACTGAAAGTATCTTTTAACCATCAGGCTGCCAAGGGCGGCTCAAGGACCTTTTGCAGACAGTGTAGATCAAGATCAGACTGCACAGAACGTGCAGTCTGTTTTTGTATCTACACTATCCGATCACGAGATATTTTTGTCCAAAGAAAAAAAATAATGTTAAAATAGCAACCTTCGGGTATTCGCGACTCACTGACCTCTTACAGACATTGTAGATCAAGATCAGACTGCAAAGAACGTGCAGTCTGATTTTGGATCTACACTGTCTGATCAGGAGAAAATTTTCTCTTAAAAAAAACCTTTGAAATAGCAATTTACTATCGGCTTGGAATTTTCATTTCACTTATTTAGTAGGTTGAAAGTTCACATTGAATGTATCGCAAAACGGCAGATTACCAATTATGTTGGAGGTTTCTGAATGAAATATGATTTAGAGGGTCGTTATTCATTAGTCTTTGTACACATACTTTCCGAGTACTTTATAACTGCTTACGCCGCTACATTGTGCGTCCAGTGTGAACAAAGACCGAACTGCACGAAAATGTAGCTCTGTTAGAACCACTTTTGTAATAAAACGGATTTTTAAAATCCGTTTTATTACAAAAGTGGTCCTAACAGAGCCCTGTCTTGATTCTGCACTGCCCGCTAATTTGAAATTTCTCACATAGAACCAGCTCCCAGTTTACCCATTGTTTTTTTCCCTTTTTGATTTTAAATACACCATCCATGCGCCCTGAAACTATCGTTAAAGTTATAGTTTGTGGTCGGTGTGAATCAAGATTGACTGTAATAAATGTGCGATCGTATCTTGATCCATACACTGTCCGCAATGAAAACGATTCTCTGAAAAAAAAAAAAAACCCCAAATGCTATTGGTTTTTTCGATTCTAGACAGAAAATTTCGATATTTGTTTTTTTGTACAAAAGTATTTTTTCAAAACATCATTTATGTACAAATTAGTTTCTCGTTGTAAAGCTTTCACGACTGCATTTTTCACTATAATAGGTGTTAGAACCACTTTTGTAATAAAACGGATATTCTTGTTTAATTTTATTACATATTTCCGTAAGAAACGGCCTTTTGAAATAAAGTTTTCAAATGCTATTTTTTCCATCTTTCATGATGTTTCTGTAGCGTTTTAAATAAAAATCATAAATATGTATCCATTTTGAAGTACATGGGTGAATACTAAAGGAATATAGCGAAGTTGAAAATTTTGTTATATGTATTTGTTTTTTTACAAAAGTGGTTCTAACAATAGCCAGAAGTATTTGTTAATTACTTATAGCAATAAAAAATTCTGTTCTGTTCTATTCTGAATTTCACTGTAACAAAACACACGAGATAAACGCAGTATCTGAAGAATGTTTGATCGAACAATTTGCCCAAGTTGTTAATTAATTATTTACAATTAACTGCGCACGCGAACAAGCAGCACTTAACACGATATGGATGAAAAATAATTCGATGAAAAATAATACCGGGGCTCATTTAAAGAGCTATCAATTCTGATTTTATTATTTTTGCAAGAGTAAAACATACAAACACTTCCTATGCTTTAAACAAGAAAAGAAAGCAAACAGTAAATATAGGTATTTATACACGGAGTACGAGATTATGAACCAGACAATATCTGTCAAGATTTGAAGGAAAACAAGATTTTTTTTGTTCTCCAGCTTCCACGATGTAAAGGGAATCGATTTGCCTTGCAGGCGCCTGGCCGATAAAAATTCCAACAATGAGACAGCACCCTTGCTTTTTTAATCCTTAACCTGCGAAATAAGTTATTTAAACTTTCATGCCGAAAATAGACAGAAAAACTCATTGTGTTGCAATTTCAAAGTTATTTATTTGGTGAAAAATATCTCCTTATCGGACAGTATAGATCCAAGATCAGACTGCACGTTCTGTGTAGTCTGATCTTGGATCTACACTGTCCGCAAAGGTCCCTGAGTCGCGCCTAGAAGCCTACGGGTTATTACTTTTTCCTCTTTTAACCTTTTGACTACAGAACAAATAAGCTCGTTTAATCTTAAACAGAACAGTCTACATTTCCAAATGACTTAAACAACAAAGCTTAAACACAAATAAAAAGGATATGTGCTGGAGATTTCTTTGAAAGAATTCTTGTAAAATAGAAGACTAAATTGAATAATGAATTATTGTACACGAATAAATGTAAAAACAATGTGATACAATGAGAAATTATTTATTACGAGTTTTTGTTTTCTTTTTCCAATTTTTTATATTCAAAATTGGTCTTCTGCAAAAGAAAACTACTATTTGGAAATGGTTTACCCATTTTAATTTTCTTTGTTTGTTTGGCGTTGAAAAGGATTTTTTAACATCGTTTCAGTTATAGTGCAGCGACAAGTACACCTACCCACATTTTTCAAGGCTTTCCTTTACCAATACTTCGCACAACAAACCCAGCAATTTCTCAATTTCCCATGTTTTCATTCCATTCAAAATATCAGTTTTCGAGTCACATTCACATTATGGTTTCCAGTTGCTTACTTCAGGCAAGGCTACATTATTATTATTATTATTATTATTAGGGATTGGAAGGAAGAATATTGAAATTGAATATAAATAAATAAATAAATAAATAAATAAATAAATAAATAAATCGAGCCAACCTTAATATTTATTTTTTTAATATTCATTCACCCCTTGAAGAGGCATATCGTTACTAACGGTATAGCTAATTTTACAGTAGAAATATCTCTAAGTCGTTGTGTGTTTCTAATTATGTTTTAATTTTAGGGTCATCTTTGCACGCAAATGAAAATCAACCGTCTTTATTTAGATTTTCTTTAAAAACGTACGAAATGAAATCTAGTTTAATGCACCTTTAATAAGTAAGCGCCGAATGGCTCAGGCTAGTGACGTATTTATTTAGTTCTTAAGGAGAATAGAGATGAGCAGCTTTACCTCCTTCCCCAAACAATCCCGTGTTTTGAAGATCCTGAAGAAGAAAGCTGGTCACCAGCTTTTCTTCTTTTCCCTCAATGTTTTCTGGCATTTAAAGACAAATATTTTGATTCTGGGCACCTCTGGTATGTCGTCTGTAAATCCTTTGAATTTGAACAAGTCTAAAAAATTGTCGTATCCATGGGATATTGCTAAAAAGGTGTTTAAAGTGTATTGAGACAGCAGTTGTTTTTCTGTATTGAATTGAATTGAATTGAATTGTATTACCTGCTGGCGACTTTTTTCTTGCGTCTTGAAGCAGGGCGTTTTTGAAAACATAATCACAAAAAAGGAGAACTGGCTATCGAACGGTAATTCCTCCTTTAGATACAATGTTTTTACTCGTATTCGTGTATTTGAATTTAATTGATATTGATCATTCTTTCACAAGAAAAAGGCAACTCAAAGTTCCCAAAAATTTTGTGTGTTAACTACTCTAAGAAAAAAAAAAGGCCAATGGAATCACCGTGAAAAAAAAAAAGGAGGAATCGCTGGTAACCAGCATACTCCCCTTTTCACACAATGTTTTCTATCATTACAAAGACAAATTCCATTTTTTTGGAGAAGATCTAATTTATTGTCTGCAAATGCTTTGCGTTTTGGACAAGCCTGAAACTTTGTCATCTGGTTAAACGGTATTGAGCACTGAACCTTTCACCCCACCACGAAATTAATATAATTAACAGTACCAAGCATTATAAACGATTAACCCATAAACTTTAAACGAGCCATGCTCTGTGAAAAGGGGGTTTAATGCATCTGCAAAAAGTATCGGCACAGGTCAGCCTGCGCAGTCCGCGCAGGCTGACCTGTGTCGAAACTTTTTGATTTTGTTCAAATTTCTGCATGTTCAAAGACCACTCTACTTCAAAATTCAGTTGGTTGATGAGACAAAATGTGATTTTATGGATCACTCTCTCTCTCTCTGAATGCTGTCGCAGAGAGGGAATGGGAGTGATTGCTCACGTAACTTCCCTATTGCAGCTTTGTTTGTCATTTTGTTATCTATTTTCAAGTTCGGCATTTGCTATACGGGAATGGAGAAATTGTTTTCAAAAGCTCCCCTGTTCATATAAATATAATAAGTATATATCGGTATGTGTGAGTTTTATGTATGTGTACGTACGTGTGTGTGTGTGTGACGTTTCTTTGTTTATCAAGAACAGTATCATATTAACAAAAGGGGGATAACGATATCTTTGTAAATTTTATGCCATGTAATATGGGCCGGAGGCCTTAACTACAAATAAAGTGTTCTGAGTTCTGAGTTCCTATTTATGAAATTATTTTCTTGGTATCATGCATCACGGAGATGTATTAAATCCTCTTAAGCCAGAGCATTGCTCAAATATTTATAATCATAGCATTCCTGAAACAATCGACTGGGTTACAAAAAGTGCAGACCACGATCAGACTGCACAGATGCAAGGGTTCATCTTAACATAACATAACATAACATAACATAACATAACATAACATAACACAACATAACATAACACAACACAACATTAACATAACATAACATAATTTTCATTTGGCATAAAATACAAACATATTTATAGCCAATACGGTTATACAAGATAAGCACGAGATATGAAGAGAAAAAAAAATGTATGTATATCAGTACAATTGGAAAAAAAAGTGTGTGTCTGCATTACATGAAGTACTTCATGTTTTCCGAAGGAATAAGGGAAAAAATAGATACAGATTACGTTGAAAAGCAAAAAAAAATGACATGTTACAAGTTTAACATTTCTTAAACTATCTACTGCTAAGCGCGTCTAAATACGGCATTACAAACGATGTGGGTCAGGATCAGACCGCACACAATGTTCAATTCGATCACTAATCCACAAAGTCTTATGAATAAACATTTCGAACTATTGAAATTTCAGCTTTTTCTTTCCCTGAAAGTTTCCATTTTATGTTTTAGCAGTTTAACGGTATACTATGTACATTTATACATATTTTGACAAAATAAGTAAATAATTACAAATAATATACTCTTCGTAAAGTTCACCGAAAGGTACAGTGGGGTAGGAATTGACGCGGGCAACAGGTTGTGTTGTTTTTTTTTCTAAAACGCCGTTTGTAATTAATTATTTAAAGTACTATTCAGGGATCGATATTGATAGGCAATTAGTGACGTTCATATCTCCGACGATCAACTTGTTTCTTCACAGCTGCGGAAAAAATGCGTTTAGTACATTTGTAAACCTTTATCGAGTTGAATTTAAAGTAACAATAGATGCCAAAAGTAAACAAAGCGGGCGCTGAAATGCATTTGAATTTAAATCATACCATTTAAAAGTATGGAAATTATTGTGAAGATGACAATCTGTTATAGTACGGTCGGTCCAAGTGTTAGTAACTTGCAGAGAAATTAATTTCAAAACTAGGTTGAAAGTTACCAGGTCACTCTATCTTTTGTTTACTTTTTGCCTGATTTTAAAATTCATTTTTTCTGCCAGCAACTAACACTTGGACCGATCTCACAATAACAGATTGGCATCTTCACAATATTTTCCATACATTTAAACGGCATTAAATAAATTCAAATGCATCTCAGCACCTGCTTTGCTTTTTTTTTTTGGCTGCTATTGGGCCTTTAAACAATTAACTATTTGGTGTGTTTGAAATGAGCCATGCTCTGTGAAAAGAGGGCTTGATGCATCTGCAAAAAGTATCGACCCAGGTCAGCCTGCGCAATCCGCGCAGGCTGACCTGGATCGAAACTTTTTGCTACTGATCAATTTTCTACATGTCAAAGTACCATTCTACCTGGGCAGGCTGACAAGGGTCGATACTTTTTGCACATGCATTAGGCCCCCTTTTCACTGAGCATGGCTCATTTTTTTTGTTTGGTATTTAAAGCCGTTTTCAACATTTATACCGCGGTGGACAGTTCCCCCATCCACACTTTCCGTATGTTTCTTTCACTGGTCCTTCGCACAACATTTTTCTTCAAGGAACTGGCTGTTTTTATACATGGACATCATCGAAACAAGATGGCTAAATGATAGCATATGCCTCATTTAGTCCGGAAAAAAAGAAAGTCCTCATTTGTATGTCAATTCTAATTTTACCTAAAGTCTCGAACATGTTAGTTTTTATTTTAGCAAGCATCTACAAACTGACAGAGAGCACACGGCTTTTTTTGTTTGTTACACTATATGCTTTTTACATTTTAATTTCCATGCGCATTGTGCATTTTTCTGTCTATGTGCACATAACACACATTTTTCTTTGAACAAAAACATCCACCCGATGCATGCAATGTTGCATGTCCCGATAGCGAACAAAAATACTCATTAAACTTTCATTGAATCCCTTTCTCGTGTTTAAGGAACATTCGGATCCCCTTTGCGGAGAGACTTAAATAAGATCTAGGGTCAGTATTTACAAACCATTCTTACGAACGTTCTTAGTTTTATTCCCCAGAATTTTCTAAATGTGAAAGTAACACAACTTCTGATTGGCTAAACCATTTGGTTTAGCCAATCCGAAGTTGTGTTACTTTCAAATTCCATTTGGTTTAGCCAATGCGAAGTTGTGTTACTTTCAAATTTAGAAAATCTTGGATAGTAAGGCTAAGAATGTTCTTAAGAATGCTTGGTGAATACCTTGCTAGACTGCACTACTATGCAGTCTGATCTTGATCTGATTTCACCGATACATAAATAATTGCGACTATCTTATAGTAGCTTACTTTCTCACTGAACTCTTCACTAAACGACGAAATTTTACACTCACTTATATTGAAAGTATTTGCATACGACAAATTAAACAAAGCCAAAATGACAAGCTTTATCTCTAAAGGGGTAAAAACATAACGGAAAAAAGAGTAAATGTTAGTTACTAGCAGTTTCTCTTTTATTCCCAATAGTCTTTTCAAATGCTTTATTCCCATGGGTCAATAAAATACGACATTGTTTAGTAAAGGGTTAAATAATGCCATATATCAAACAGTACCAGAATGTTTTCAATTGTCGTCTGCAGAAGTGAGTCGTGTGCAAAGGGAAAAAGCGTTAACTCTTTGCCAGACAACAATATTTATAGACTTGTCTATATTGATATCATTTTGCTGACGGCAATTTCAATACAGCACACAAGAGAAGAGTTGTCTTTGAAAGAGTACAACACTGTGAGAAAAGGAGAAAATGCCGGTTACCGGTATTTTCTCCTTTCCCCACAACATTTTCGGTAGCCTGCTTTCCTTTGAGAGATAATTTGGTAAGGAGATAATCCTAAAGCTGCTGAGCGCGGTTCAATGACCTTTTGCGGGCAGTGTAGAACAAGATCAGACTGCACAGAAGGTGCAGTCTGATCTTGGATCTACACTGTCCGATAGGGATATATTCCCCCCCCCCCCAACAACTGTGAAATAGCAACATTTATGTTTTAACTATCGGCTTGAAAGTTTCATTTAACTTATTTAGCAGGTCAACTCTTTCACTACCGAGTAAACGATTTAAACTTTTTCATTGGCTATAAATATAGGTCCAATGCAAGATGAAGAGACAGTTTTGCCTTAATCTAAAAAAAATAGTGGACAGTGTAGATCAGAGATCAGACTGCACGTTCTGTGCAGTCTGATCTTGGATCTACACTGTCCACAAAAGTTGCTGGTGTCGTCAACAGTAAGGAAAAAGTTGAGGATTAATGTCGTGTAATGGTACCGTTGAGACAAAGCCAAGCGGGAACTGTACTTAACGACAACACATATCCGGAATAGTTCATCCTTAGAGCGGCCGAATAATTAAAACAGTCATTTTCAATCCAGAAACAACACCCATTTTTTTTATACAATTTCAGGGTGGCCATTGTTTAAGAATGTCTCTGCAAAGTGGACAGTATAGGTCAAAGATCATGCTGCACGTTTCGTGCATCTGATCTACATTTACACTGGCCACTAAGACTACCAACGTTTGGAAAGGCACTAAAAAGGGTTATTCTTGGTCTACATGTAATCACGGATGTATCCTTAGGGGAAGAAAGTCAGAGATTAGCCTGCTCAAATATGCGGTCTGATCACGGTCTACACTTTCTGTTTCCAGTAACAATTTTAGTCATATATTTTAGTCATCTGACAGTTGTCCACACGAAATGTATTTTTGTAACAGCTAAAAATATATTTCAAGACCCGTTACAAAAAAGGTCAATCGGCGTAAAAAGCAGTCTAAAGTAATCTTACAGGCAGAGTAGATCAGGATCAGATTGCACAGAACGTGTAGTCTGATCTTTGATCTACACTGTTCTGTATATGTGAGATGTTTTGAGAACACGAGCCGTAACAGTTGGTGTACGTTACTTTTTTTATTTTTTAGGTTTACATTTTTTCATTCATTTTTGGCGCAAAGATTTTACCCGTATACAACATAGGTAACGACAGGAAAGCAGTCTTGGAAGTTTGGCATTTTGGAATTAGAACAAACTTAGAATCCTTAGTAAATACGACATCAGAACTGTTCATGTGCTAGTTACACTAGTTACGTGCACCAAGCTCATCCGTTCCAGAAAGTTATTTAAAGCTATGCCATGATAGTAAGTTCGAACAATGGCTTGTTCGAGCGATCTAATTTGTCATCGTAAAAAAAAACAAACAAGCCAGCCATGCTCTGGCAACAAGGGGCTTAATGCATCTCTGACAGGTATGATACCACGCAAGTCATCATATAATTATCATTATGGATCCATAAAAAACAATCAGTTTTGTATAACTGATTGTGGAGGTACAGTGGTCCTTAATCTGACGTAGAGAAAATTTACTAATCGCAAAAAGTTTCGAACAAAGTCAGCCTGCGCGGACTGCGCAGGCGCTGACCTGGGTCGAAACTTTTTGCAGATGCATTAAGCCCCCTTTTCACAAAGCATGGCTTATTTCAAACACACCAGATAGTTAATTGTTTAAAGGCCCAATAGCGACCAAAATAAAACAAAGCTCAAGTAGATTATTCATTCGATTTTCTAATTTCTCTTTCCAGACGTTACGGAACAAAGTGTGCAGGATGCACCCTGGGTATCTCACCGAGCGATCTCGTACGGAAGGCCAAAAACAAGGTGTTTCATCTGAAATGTTTTACGTGCTTAATATGCCGTCGAGAACTGTCCACGGGAGAGGAGCTCTATATTATGGACGAGAACAAATTTATATGTAAAGACGATTATATAGCGAGCAAAATGGCAGGTAAGGCAGAAATTTCATTCTTATTGTCTTTTAGGTTTTAAAACAATCAAAGTGGGTGTTAAAATGCATTTAAATTTAAATCATATAACTAGTATTTAAAAGAGCGGTGTTATTGTGAAGATGACAATCTGATATTTTACGGTCGGTCCAAGTGTTAGTCGCTGGCAGAGAATTTAATTTCGAAACTAGGTTATAAGTTGCCAGGTGACCTTATTTTTTTTTTACTTATTGCCTGATTTTAAAATTCATTTTTTTCTGCCAGTGACTAACACTTGGACCGACCACACAATAACAGATTGCCACAATATTTGCCATACTTTTAAATGGTATGTTTAAAATTTAGATACATTTCAACGCTCGCACTTTTTGCAGCTATTGGGCCTTTAATAAAGACTAACAGTTTTTATTCGCGTGCAAAAATGTCTTTGAAGTTACGACAAGGACAGATATACATTTGGAAACAAAAAGAATACCGAGGTTTTTGTTTTTGTATTTTTACAATAAAGTTTCATACTCTGTTAGTAACGGTATAACCTTTGTTGCGTAACAAGAAAAATGTTTGTTACCTCTCTGGCTTAGTGGTACGGTCGCCGACTATGCTTTATAGGTCGTGGGTTCGAATCCCATCGGGAACATTTATTTTTCAGCATTTTTTTATTGTTTTGTTTGTTTTTCTCAACCTAAGGACAAACAGCCACGTCCTTACAAAACATAAACTTTCTCCGACCAAAACAATATTAGGTCAAAATCTTGTTTAATGTTCCTTTAAAGAAAATCATATTGTATTGGAGCAGAAAAGTCAAGTGAGGAAATGATATAAATTAAAACTAGTTAAAGAGTAACAGGAGTTTTATTGAAGGATGAGTCGTCCATTGGTAAAATCTTTTCGTAGCTCCTTTAAAACCTATGTCTTGGTTATTCACTGAAACTGTCCGAAGATCTTAAATCTACACCAATTTTTTAAAACTAAATTACGACATGTATGCAGTCTGATCTTGATACTTTACCATCCGCTCATTTAGTCAGCCCTATAAAATAGAAATCTTTCTGAGTTTCAATGGACTATATTTCCAGTCGTCGAAAGAGGTCGAATATATATGAGCCCTGATCTGGCAAAAGGGGGCTTAATGCATCTCCGTGACACATGATAGCAGCCTAAGTCATAACATAATTATGGATCTATAAGAGCCACTTTTTTAAACAACCGACTTAATCATGAGATAGACTGGTTCTTTGACAAACAGAAAATTGACCAATAGCGAAAAGTTTCGGCCCAGGTCAGCCTGCGCGGCCTGCGCAGGCTGACCTGGGTCGAAACTGTTTGCTGTTAATCATTTTTTTTTTGCAAGTTAAAGGACCAATTTACCTCATGATTCAGCCGGTTTTCGGACCAAAGGGATTCTATGGATCCATAGATATGTGATGACTTACTTGCTATGATGCATTGAGGAGATTCATTAAACCCCACTTTGCAAGAGCTACGCTCAATATATTTGGCGATGAAAGAATTTTTTTCCAGATGGTTTCTAAAGAAAACGAATTTTTCCAAGGCGGTTTAGAGACGTAATTTATCATTCATAACTCACCACTAATACACTACACATGAAAAACGAAATGCAAACTTACCTATAAGAAATAATATAAATAATAATAATAAAAAAAACCTTTTTGACAAAAACCTGATGCAGAAAAATGAAGTCAATCTGACGTAAATAGCTTGTCAACTCGCCCCCCATGCTAATTTCACAAGCGTCTTTTATCTTTGCCACACTGGCTCGGGTTTCTTTTGAGAGCGATTCGACGAAAGCCTATCCGAACGTATCGCCATTTTATCTACAAAAATTTACATAGAGTCATTAATCAAATGTAATTTAGAAGATTTTGCATGAAATCTTTATCCTATATTTCTTTCAGCGCAACTTTTAAGGGTACCTGGATCTAAAGACCTAGATCCGAAGATATGAACAATTCTAAACTGCACTTTTAGTCTTATTCTTAAGGAATTTTCAAAGCCCCAATAGCAGCCAAAAGTAAACAATGCGGTCGTTGAAATGTATCCGATTTAAATCATGCATTTTAAAAACATGTAAAATCATTGTGAAGATGACAATCTGTTATTGCTCGGTCGTTCCAAGTGTTAGTCACTGGCAAGGAAAAAAAAAATGAATTTTAGAATCGGGTGAAAAGTAAAGATAGAGACCTGGCAACTTTTGACCTACTTTTAAAATTCATTTTTTTTTCTGTCAGCGAATTATACTTGGACTGAGAGTACAATGACAGATTGTCATGTGTTACCCGGTTTTCACCAGTACTAGGCTGGGGCACTAAAGTGTCTTGACCAAAAGCATGCCAACGATTTACTAAGAAAAACCCAAAGTAAAAAAAAATAACAAAGCAGAGCGATAGTCAGACAGGTAACCAGCATTTTCTGTTTTTTTTTTTTCATAATGATTTCTACCTTTATAAGGACAAATACCTCAATTCAGCCACATCTTATCTCTCGTCTAGCAATCCTTTTAATCTGGATAACTCTTAAATTTTATCACATGGAAAGAGTGTGATTAAGAAAGAGTAGATGGGACAGCCCGGCCAGGTGGCTAAGTGGTTAGCGTGTCTGACCCGTGACCTGGTTACGGGTTCGAAACCTGGTTGAGGCAAACTTTCTTTCCAGCGATTTTTCGCCTTTCTACTCTGATGCATGTGAGAAAAGTAGTCATTGACTTGGAAAGAAAGTTGTGTCAGTACTGGTGTGAGAAAGCTAGGAAGCACATGCCTAGGTGCACTGACCGCCGCGATATGATAGGCGCTCTTAAATGGCGTTAAAAACATAGACATAGACATACTTTATTACGTATACATATACATGTATCTTGTAATATTATATATTTTACCATACCTGTGGTCATGTGATGTGTACAATAACAACCCCATAGAATATAACAAACGCCAATTTCTACCGTTTTACAAAAATATTGAGAAAAAAAGGAGATAGTACTTATACGATAATTAATGAGTAAGCCAAACTTGTATAGTACATAGAGAGCACACCTTGAGGGGCTGGTCGCTGAGCGTGATATGGACACTATAATTTATCATTTTGAACTTTACCTTAGAAAACATCTGAAATAATTGAACAGAATAAGGATAGGATGGAGAACGAGACATAAAATTGCTCGAAAATAGTGCTGAGCAAGACAAATACAATGCATAATATAAAACGACTTACAACATTCCGTTGCTAGCTTATAGGCACTAGTCAAATTACTCAATTTGAAACAATGCATTTTTAAAAGTTTCGCAATGAAACATATAACTTAGAAAGGTACGTAATTTAAAACAGTGTGGGGTAGGACGAATAAAATGCGTAATATTAGACAACTTGCAGCGATCCGTTGCTAGTTTAAAGATACTAAAACTTACAAATAATACTTAACCCCTGGGCTGCTATGCGTGACTTCAGGACCTTAGGGACACTGTAGATCAAGACCAGACAGCACAAAATGTGCAGTCTGATCTTGGATCCACATTGCCAGATAAGATGTTTCCCCATTAGAATATCTTTGAAAAAAAAAAAGAACAGTGTGATTATTACTATCGTCTTGACACTTTGATTTCACTTATTTATTTAGCAGGCCAAGGCTTATAGTATGTAAACGGGAAATGACTGATTGAATGTTTGGTGTTTAACGCCGTTTTCAACATTATTTCAGTTATTACACATTTGTATTCAACAATGACAATCTCTGTTTTGTTGCACAGGTAATAAAACGGGAAAGGTTTAATAAGATTCTTACATTACTTGAATTAAGTAGCTGTAACAACTTAAACATATTCGGTCGGACGAATAATGGCGTTAAAAACCAATGCAAACAAACAAACAAAAGCAGTTGGGACAAAAAGAGAGTGTCCTATCCTGTGTGATACAGCATAGCTCTTTACCAAACGAAAAAATACTAGACTCATTCATATTGAAGGCAGTTGTCGACCACAAATTCAGTGTTAGTCAGTTTAAGGGATTCTTCTTTGAAAGAATAAAAACATCGTGGGAAAAGGAGAAAATGCTGGTTACCAGCATTTTCTCCTTTTTCCAACGATGTTTTCAAGAGCCTTCTTCATCAGGTTCGTATAGACAAATGCATCGTACTGACGGAGATATTAATGAGATTGTCAGATCTGCCGGTGTGAATTTTAAAACCGCCTTATCTCTAACTACAACAATCTAGCGAGTCACGGCTTTTTGAATGTTAAATAAGTGTAGAGAAATGGCTGATAATACGCAAATCTAATATCAAGAAATATGGGGCGGGGGGGGGGGGGCGGGGGAGTGGTGTTCCTTCTAGGCAAGGGGAACGCCAAACAAGAGTAAATATCCTCCTTTCTTCTCACCCGCCCCAACTGAAACGATTCCTGTCAAACGACCTTGAACTTAAGGATAGGGCGCCCTAATGGGATTTGTGTAACATCGCCTTTCATCGCCGAAAAACGTACGGATAACATCGCCTTTCATCGCCGAAAAACGTACGGATTCGGCTAAGACTCGGGTAATCCGTAATCGATCGGCCGATAGACGCTGGTTCCCCACATCGATTACGGACTACCCGAGTCTTAGCCGAATCCGAACGATTTTCGGCGATTAAAGGCGATGTTACAGGAACCCCATTAGGGTGCCCATTACAGTTCCCCATCCTTAAGCTATGGTGATCCATATCTATAACTATCCTAGGTCATGCACATAACTTTTATAGTCTTATGTCATACATATAAGTTTTGCAAAATCTTAGGTCATACACATACCTTTTATGAAGTCTAAGGTCTTTCACATAACTTTTATAAAGTCTTAGGTCATGCACGTAGCTTTAATTATGTCCTAGATCATACATATACTTTTTTATTACGTTCTAGGTCATATACATTACTTAAATGAAGTCTTGGGTCATACACATTACTTTTTTAAAGTCTTGAGTCATATATAACTTTTCTAAAGTCTTATAAGGTCATATAAATTACCCATTAAACGAAGCCTTTGGTCAAATATAATACTTTAGTGAAGTCTTTAGGTAATATGCTACACTATAATGAAGTTTTTAGGTAATATACGATACTATAATATACATCACTCGAAAGAAGTCGTAGGTCGTATACATAACTTTGATAAAATCTGAGGTCATATACATCACTTTAATGAAGTCATAGGTCATACACAAAACTTAAATGCAATCTTAGGTTATATACATAACTTTAACAAAGTGTTACATCATATACATAACTTTAAAGAAGTTTTAGGTCATAATCATTACTTAAATTAAGTCTTAGGTCATACATATTACTGTAGTAAAGTCTTAAATCATACACTTTGTACAAGACATCATATATTAAGGGATCCATAAAGCCCATTTTGTATAACAACCCACTGAATCATGAAGTAGATTGGTCCTTTGCTATGTAGAAAATTGACCAATAGCAAACAGTTTCGGCCCAGGTCAGTCTGTGCGGACTGGGCAGGCTGACATGAGTCGATTCTTTCTGCAGAAGTATTCAACCCCCTTTTCACAGAGCATGGCTCACAACAGCGTTACTAGGTTTTGTTACTGTAATTTTGAATCCATTATTTTTCAGCAATAATATTCTCACTTTGTTTTTTGTTTTTTGTGAAACAATGCATACCGTTATCAGACTCTGTATTCTGTGGCGCATGACCAGTGTCTATGGTGTTTGTACTATTAACTGCGAGCCTTTAATAATATTTTCGGATTATATTTTGTACGTTTGGTTGCCAACATATTTATTATGCAACAGACAATGCCAGTGCACACGTTTTAAACGGATGCAGAGTGTGGAATAACCATTTTCTTCAAGTCTGTTTCCCCAAGAGGACACAAATGTGTTTGATTTACAAGATATCGCGGTCGGGGATGAGTTCCATCGCACGATAAGGTGATACCATTCACACGCGCTTTGCTCACCCCGGAGATAAGTGACTGTGACGTTATAATTACTTGATTTGGTGTAGTGTTACCTTTACTTGTATAGAGAAAAGAATATCGAGTGTTATGATAGAGTGGACTCATAGATGTTACTGTTAGCTTCCAGCACCTTAACTCTTTACCAGACTACAAAATTTTAGTCTTGTTCAAACTGAAAGTATTTGCAGACGGTAAATTAAATTTAACTCAAAACACAAAATTAGTCTTTCATAGTTTAGAAAACATCTGGGAAAAGGAGAAAATGCTTGTAACCTGCATTTTCTCCTTTTCCCACAGTGTTTTCATAATGTTTTTTAAAACTTTCTTTCGTAGGGTCGTTAAAAGTCAGCATTTTGTAGAAAAAGGTTAAAGGGACCTTTGGACTTTTTATTTCACAAATCAAAATTTCTAGTAAAACACTAATATATACAACTAAATATATTTTTCTTGCAACCTATAAGCAGTACGCTTACATTCAGTAGAAAGGTGCAATTTTGGGTGTTATAATAAAGGCATGGTCGTTTTGCAATCGGTTTTGTTCACAGGCCTTTGAAGCTCTATTGGTTTATCACGGAACACTAAAATTTTCCTTGGTCGATCATCGAACACTTATAGCACATTGGTGCATCGCCTGTATATCACGGAATATACACAAATTTTCATTAACACCTTTTTCTATAAATAGCACATTGGTGACTCCCTCTATATCGTATATAGTAAGACAAGGTGTGCAACAAGAGCAAAAAAAAAATGACCTCCGTCCCCTGTCAGAGATAACATTTAACAGAAAATGGAAAAATAAACCTAGTTACCGATGCAGATGGGTTCACAAATGATTTTTCTTCTGTATCCTGACCCTCGTAAGTTCCAAACGGCTCTTGCCTTCAAGCAATAGCTCTCATCTCCAAAAAGTTAAAAAGCTTCCACATTTTCCGGATCGCCATCAGATATGACGTCATCATACAGATTTGAATATCGATCATCATAATCGATGCGTGTTATTGATCATTTAACCTTTCAACAAGTCTTTGCGAAACTCTGGCGCGAAATCTAAAACAAAACCCTAAGAAGCTACGTAGCCTACGTTTCAATCGTTTGGATTTTATCAGACAGCAAAATCAGTGTTTACGTTTTGGCATTCTATCAATAACAGCAAACAAAAATATACATGCTTTTTCATATGTTTTTGTGTCTAAAACAAGCATACAAGAGAGAGAGAGAGAGAGAGAGAGAGAGAGAGAGAGAGAGAGAGATTAATTCGCTCGAGGAATTCGTATAAGCTCGTTTCTTCACTAAGTACCGACGCATCAGGGACGGTCTTTGCTCAGTGTTACAAACTCCGGAGTGAAACAACGTATAATCCTACACAAGCCACCATAATCTCGGCCGGATTACTGTTTTAGGGGCGATTTCCATAAAAAGTGAACAGAAATAGGAATTCTTTATACTCGTGGATTACAGAACCGTGTGGTCAGGAGGCGATCGAAGATGAATGTGTCATAAAGTTGGTACCGAATACATCAGAGTTCTGTCGAAAACATACCGGAGCTTGTAGTTTATAGAGGTTGTTAAACGTGAGACCTTGCACGACCCGGGCCAATATTCGCCAACCATTTCAAAGAACATTCTTCGTCTTATTTTCAAGAATTTTCTAAATTTGAAAGTAACACAACGTGTGATTGGCTAAACCCCTCTGGTTTAGCCAATCAGAAGTTGCAGTACTTTTCTAATCTAGAATATGACTCAGAATGAATTCAAGATTGGTTGGTATATATACGGACCAAGGCCCAGGGTCTGTATTCATCAACCATTCTAAAAGCATCCTTAGTCAAAATCTCAAGAATGTCAGTTTCTGATTAGTTGAACTAAATGAGAAAGCCAATCAGAAATTGAGTTACGTTCTAAATCTATAATAAGACTGCAAATGCAATTTAGAATGATTGGTGACTACGGAACCAGGAGCTGATTGTACCAACCATTCTATTTTAATTGCTGGTCAACTCGGCCTGAAAGTCTTTCTTAAGGTCGTAAGAAAGCGGAACTGTGTTGTATAAGGTATAACATGACCCCCACACTGATGATCAATATTTTACAAAGATGGCTTCAAAGTCATTTGACGTTGTGTTGTGTCAGAAGTAATCAATGAGGTAGTGCACATAGAGCCTTCAAGTGATTTCTGTCCTCGAAAAATCCGTACACACCGATAACTCGACTTGATCTCATGGTTCTATCACGTGTTCAAAAATCCTTGATTTTGCTTTGCTTAAAACAAATGAGTCATAGTATGTGGATAAAAGGGTTTAATGCATCTGAAAAAAGTATCAACCCAGGTCAGCCTGCGCAGTCCGCGCAGGCTGACCTGAGTCGATACTTTTTACCACTGGTCAATTCTCTGTATGTCAAAGAACTAGTCTAACTCGTGATACAGTCGGTTGGTAGACAAAATGGATGTTCTGGATCCATAATTATGTGATGAATGGCTTGGTATAATGCACAAGGGAGATGCGTTAAACCCAGTTTTGCCAAGAGCGCCATTTATATAAGTATACTACGTAGGTAAACCATTTTTGACCTTCTCCCCGTTGGAGGAAACATACATGAACGTGTGCGACTATAAGATAGGCCTATATTTCATGGAAAGTAGTGCAAAACTTCACGTAGCCCTAGCTCTACTGTATGTCTGCATGCTTTGATAACAGAGCAAGTCAATAGAAAGACAGAGTCTATTGTCTTGTTTGTGTATTTCTGTTCAGGGTTTGAAAAAGAAAAAAATCTCGGACGAGGTTATTTTCCTTAAAAAAGATACAAGGCTAAACTAAACAGCTACCACGACAGTTTTGAGATGAATGTTGCCACAACAGTATCTCTACAAACTCCTAAACTTTTTTATCTGCTATACTAGAATTGACTTAAACAGCGTTTTGTGTCTAGTACTCATGTTTAGTGCAATGCCTTTGCACGTGCTTTTCAAATTTGACTGCAATGCGTATCTGTGTGCTGTTCGTGCAATGCAAGTACTGTATATGTCTTAGACACACGTACACTTACACTACACAAAACACTACAATAACATTGTCTTTAACCATACAATAACACACTGATGTTTGCTATATTCACAAGTCCGGCACGGCACTTCTTTTGTGTTTTATTAAAATCATGTGCACTGCAACATCTGAGACTTTGTCGTTTACCATACCAACAAATTGACTGCAATTTCCCTGTCCTGTACTAGACCCACATATAATACAGTGCTCTTTATAATTTACTATACTCACATATGCTGTATTAGCCGTATATCATATCAACACACTGACTGCAATTTTAAAGTCGTTTGCTAGACCACCGTATACGGCAGTACTCTGAAATCTTGTTTTTTATCATATGTACTGAAGTACCATTTTGGTTTGCTATATATACATACTCTGCAGTATCCATATAGTTTGATATAAATATATAAACACTGCAACATTATTGGCGTTTATCATACTTATATACTCTGCAATACCCTTATAGTTTACTATAAACATTTACACCCTTCAACATCCTTGTCGCTTGCGATTCCTACATACTCTGCAATATCTTTGTCAAATACTACACTATTATACATTACAATTTCTCATCGTCTGCAATACTAAAGAAATAATCTTCTTTCTATCGTGGTTTATCGTTCAATAAACCACAGTTGTGAGTTATGAGGCACAATAAATAATCCACGAGGGCGATAGCCCGAGTGGGTTATTCATTGCGCCTCGTAACTCACAATGTGCTTTATTGAACGATAAACCACGATAGAAAGAAGATTATTTCGATTCTAACATGACCAACTCTTAATGAAAGGAAAACAAGTTCATACTTAGAGTAAAAACGTTGATGCAGATTATATTCCATTGAATAACTTACTTACTTTATACAGAATGACGTCACTCTATATAGAATGACGCAGATTTTACCACCCGTTCGTTGCACTGTGTTTATAGAGCCGAATTCACGTGTCATGTTAGAATATAATCAACAATATTCCTGTGGTTTGGTAAAAACATATGACCCATGCTGTGTAAAAGGGGGCACTTGCAAAGAGTATCAACCCATGTTAGACTGCGCAGTCCGCGTAGGCTGACCTTTGGTCAAAACTTTTTGCTGTCGCTTAGTTTTCTGCATGTCGAAGGATATTTTACCTCATGATCCAGTCGATTGTTGGACAAACTAGATTTTATGTAATCATAATGATATGATAATTTCTTTGGTATAATGTATCACGGAGACGCATCACGGTCCTTTTGCTAGAGCGTGGCTCATATACACTGCAACACCCATGTCCTTTAAATTACTTTACCTATGTACTCTGCAATACCCTTGTGGTTTGCTATATACATATACACTGCAACACCTCTGTCCTTTAAATTACTTTACCTATGTACTCTGCAATACCCTTGTGGTTTGCTATATACATATACACTGCAACATCCATGTCCTACACTTTACCCATATACTCTACAGTACCCTTGTGGTTTGCTATATACATAAACACTGCAACACCCATGCCCTTTACTTTACCTATATACTCTGCAATATCCTTGTGGTTTGCTATATACATAAACACTGTGACACCTATGTCCTTCACCTATATACTCTGCAATACACTTGTGGTTTGCTATATACATATACACTGTGACACCCATGTCCTTTACTTTACCTATATACTCTGCAATACCCTTGTGGTTTGCTATATACATAAACACTGCAACACTCACGTCCTTTACCTATATGCTCTGCGATACTCTAGTGGTTCGCTATAAACATAAACACTGCGACACCTACGTCCTTTACTTTACCTATATACTCTGCAATACCCTTGTGGTTTGCTACATACATATACACTACCACACTCTTGTCGTTTACTATACCTATATACATGTACTTTGCAATACCCTTGTAGTTTGCTATAAACATACACACTACACCCCCCTTGTCGTTAGGTACATGTATATCTGTGTTCTCTGCAATACCCTGATGGTTTGCTATAAACATAATACGTAATTACTACAACACCTTTGTCATTAACTACATGCATATCCATGTTCAAGCCTATAGGAAAAAAAAAGTCGGTATTTAAAACTTATTTTTGGGGGACAACGTCTATTTATCGGACAGTGTAGATCCAAGATCAGACTGCACGTGTTGTGCAGTCTGATCTTGATCTACCCTGTCCGTAAAAGTTTCGCGAGATGCACTTAGCAACCTTATGGTTAGTCAACAGCTTCCAGACTTACGAAGATACATCAATTTCAAATTTACAAAAAAAAAAAGGGAACGTGGGGTGCAGAAATATGCAGCATTTCCCGAAAGAAGTCCTTCAATAGTGTTTTCTGTCTCACACTCTCACAGCAATTTGTTCAAATACATCAATTTCAACATTTATGCAATTACCCAGCCGGCAAATATAACGTTTGTGGGTACTAGAATTGCCCCTAAACACATTAACGCAGTTTCAAATAGGGATAACCACGTTAGTGGGGTCTTGATGCGATTTGAGGCCTCCTAATGTGATTATAGCCGCGAGATTGCGATTGATACCAGCGTTTACTCGGAACTCTTCCTTCTGATTAAGCGCTGGGTCCCGAAGCACAATCCAATATTCAAATTGAATGAAATAATTCTGGGAAAAAATGCGAAGAGAGCGTAAAAATCGATTAACGAAAGTGAGGAAATCAGATAAATTTATAGTCCACTAAATGCGTAAATCTGTCACATATTTTTTTCTTTTTTTCCATCTAAGATAAATCCGTACTTATAATTTTGGGTGCTAGTCTCCATAAATTTGTGTCTAGCGATTGCTAGAATCTAAAATTCATCAGTTCACAAGCGATATCATTTTCTAAGGGATTTTTTAGAAACACTGGTCAGTTCAATGATATTTCCACAGTGTGGATCATTATTTTGGACATATCTCTTATAACATTTCATTATTTTTTGTCCAGTTTCCAAATAATGTTAAAATAATTTTAACGAAAAAAAAAAAGGTTTTGGATTTTTCAAATAAGCGGAAAAATTGATTCAAAATGAACAATGAACAAAATGTGCAAAATTTGATAAATAAAATCACTAGGCATTTATATGTAGTTTCTTAATTCAAAAAGAGGTATTCAGATTTTTTGTAATCTCACGTGACTTCAAAAATGATTTATCACTGAATTATATAAGGCAATAAACGACATATCATTAGTAAATAAGAGGGTCAAATGCAAAATTCGTATTTAGATCAGTTTGATGACGTCATATCTGGTGTGATAAAAATAGACTGGGCTACCGATTACAAAACGACCATCCCAATATTTAATCCTTTTGGCTGCTAAGCGCGACTCACTGACCTTTTGCGGACAGTGTAGATCAAGATCAGACTGCACAGAACGTGCAGTCTGATCTTTGATCTACACTGTCCGGTAAAAAGATATTTTTTTGCCAAAAATTTAGTTGAAAATAGCAAAACTTGGGGTTTTATTATCGGCCTGATAATTTCATAAAATATAATGTAGCAGGATAGGGATCAAATACGAAAAGTTCCATCTTTTTACTGAATGTAACTGTACATCTTATACGATTGCAAAGACAAAATAGTATATTTCTAGTTGGTTTTTTTTACGGTGATTTAAAAAAAGATTAGATTTACATCTTAAAAATTAACTTGGCCCCTTTAAAACTTGACCTTAATAACACTAGCATGAAAGTTGTAATGAGCAACTTTTTCTCTTCTGCTATCTGTTTTATGGCATGTATTTAGCCCGAATGATTCAAGATTGAACGTCTTTGAACTTGTCCTCCTTAATTTGAAAGTCTATCACATAAATTTACAATATACATGAAAAATAAAGCGATTTGTAACTAAGTTACCCTCAGAATTTTCACTGCAATTACTCGATATATTTTATTCAACATGGGCGACAGACACACACATCAACCCGCATTAGTCTTGAAACTAGACCCGAGCAGTTTAAACTGACATTGACAGTGTGAAAATCTGTAACAAACGGCGATAATTGCGATGGCACCGGCTATTAAGATGTAAGAATTTTCTTTGCCGCCAACGATATGTGTTTGGTACGTGTTACTGCGCGAGATAATGAGCGCGCAACTGTTATTTCACCGCTTCCTGTCACAATACATCACTCTACGCCGCGGAAAAATAGTTCATGTCACTAACAAGAATGCCACAAATTCATGAGCATATCAATGCGATTTCTCTAACTTCTCAAGTTCTTCTTTTTTATCGCCATTTCTTGTTGTTTCGCCATTTAGTGAAACGGTTGACCTATTGCGGCGCCAGAATTCAGTCTGGGGATCCATTTAACTTCTTCACTGCCAAATAAATAAAATAATTCCTTTAAGTGATCTAAAAAAGATATCCCAATGCAAATGAACATTTCTCGGACAAATTTCAGAATTAAAAGGTGAAAGATGCAGATCAAAGATCAGACTGCACGTTCTGTGCAGTCTGACCTTGATCTACATCGTCAGCTAAAGGTAATTAGATCACGTATTACTGTGCTAAGGGTTTGGGCGTCTACAGCGTCGATGGAAAGTAATCTACTTTCAGAACGGTCCAAGACAATTAAGGAATGTTTCGATTATGTTCCTCGTCCACACGGTTGAATGAACGCTAACTGCTGTTCGGTTGTAAACAAATCAAAGAGTGATGTTTGTAAACTTAGCCCAGAAATTGTTAGGATGCTGTCCTCATTGTTGTGTTTTGTTATGTTGCATGGAGGATGGGGAATTTGGCAAACATTGTTGTAGGACAGCGTAGGACTAAGATGCAATACTCTCTATTTTTCTATTTGTTTATTTCAAATGAAATTAAGTCGTTATTTTTTGGTGATTTTAAACTCCGTTTTCAACAATATTTCAGTAATATCGCGGTGGCCAGTGCATTTTTCGAAGTTCCTTTTACGGGAGCATGGCACAACATCCTTTTTAGGCAAATGGCTGCTTTCTCTCATAGACATCGCAAATAACTTTCATCAGTGAGAGTGGAAAGACTCTTGTCGCAATGAAAATCGCCATTTTTATACGCCCGAAGGGTCGTATTGTGTTATGGCCCCGGTCGTCCGTCCGTCCGTCCGTTAGCAATTTCTTGTGTGCGCAACTCCTCCTACTTGTTCTGTCTTGTTCTTTTACGGTACATCCTTCAGTTTAACCCATTTCACTGACAAGCCCCTTCGGGCGTATATGAGCCGCTCTGCGAAGCTCTTGTTTTTAAATAATCTGACCAGCCTGGGGAATTTAACAACTGAAACTTGGGTTTCAAGCCCTGTATGTAACTGACTGAGCTACCGAGCTCGGCTCTCTAAAACAAATTCTTATTTAATGGGCATGTTTAGCCATCGATTAGGATGAGACCGAACGTCGAGTGGTGTCCACTGTATTTCGGTGGCCAGACTTCCTATCTATGCTTGACTGTTCCTTTACAAGCTCTAGGCACACCATCTGGAATCGAACCTTTGCCTTGAATGTATCTATTGAATTACCTATTATCGCTAGACAAGGATTACTTCCTACCAAATCAGTTTGATAAGATGTGTACAAACTCCGCGGTCTGTCGATTAACAGTAGCAACTCTTCTATACTGGTGTCAATAATGGGCCACCCAAAAAGGCCCTCAGATGCCCACAGAATGATCATGTCCACATATTTTACCAATCACACAATACTGTTGGAGACATGCTTTGTGAAAAGGTGGTTTAATACATCTGCAAAAAGTATCGACCTAGGTCAGCCTGCTCAGTCCGCGCAGGCTGACCTAGGCCGAAACCTTTTGCTATTGGTAAATTTTCTGCATGTCAAAAGATCAGTTTACCTCATGATTCAGACTTCAGTCAGTTATTAGACAAAATGGATTTTATTGTTCCTTGATTATGTGATTACTTGTTTGGTATATCATGTATCACAGAATGCATTAAGCTTCCATTTGCCAGAGCATGGCCCATTTATTTTTACGAGACTAATTCCAAGAAGTCGGTCAAATGTCAGCTTATACAGCTACGCCGATTTAAAAAAAAAAAAAGCTAGTACATGAAACCAGACCATACACAAACCATTCTTTATTCTCCAAGTCTTATTCTCCAAGATTTTCAAGGTTGAAAGTAACACAACCACTGATTGGCTAAACTCAATGATTATAGCTAATCAGAAGTTGTGTTACTTTCAATATTAGAAAAGTCTGGAGAATAAGACCGAGAACACGGTTGGTGAATAAGGACCCAGTATTGCTACTGTAGAAATGCCTACACTGGTACACGACGCGCCACATGTTGAAACAGTTTCTAGATAAAACAAAGATTCGATCAATTTTACATTTCCTGTGACAAAAATGCATTGTATGCATTTAAGCAAATATATTTATTTACACTTGCAGTAAAAAAAAGGAACCCGCCGAGGTATATGATCGATGGTGGGAAAAAACCTCCACACCATGTTTGTTTTTGTTTTGGCCTGTAAAGTATCATTAACGTCTAAATTCTGTCAAAACTGGCGCACTATTTCTATGAGCTGCATTCTTTATGGGCGATTACATTCAGGGGAAAAAAGCAAACAACCGAAACGTATATTTCCTTCTTGTGTCTTGGCGCGTAACCATCTTACTTCAATTTTTGACCTATATAAACGCCTGACCAAATGCAATCGTTGTCTGCGCATGTCATATATTCTTCGAAGATTGACCTGTCTGCTATGATGCACTATGATCCTGTACATGATATATATTAATAGAAAATTTGCAGCTAAAAAAGTAGAAAGCAGAAAATGACTATTTAAAATACGTCTGTGGAAAAATCAACCCCATTTTGAGCTCAAAATTCCTTTAAAATACAATAATTTAAAACGGGAAAAATTATTTTAAAAATTCCATTGTTTACTGCAAATCTTTTTGTCTACAGTTTCTAAATACAGACATGGGGAAAACCGAGATTTCCGCAATGGACTTGACTAAAGAATTAATGACCCCACCAATGCTATACAAGGGCTATTTCTCAAGCTTATAGGGGCTATGTTTATAACTGATCGGTGCATAGGTTATATGCTGGCTAACTATGGCTAGATGAATCGTACCAGGTAGGGTTTTAATGAGTTACGTCTTTATTTTGAAATTCGCTGCATCGATTGAAGTCTTGAAAAGTAGTTCGGTTCTGTACCCAGAATGCCCCAAATCAGATTGGTATGTATCTGAAAAACGCCACCAAGCGGAAGACAATGCAAATGCAACAAGCATATCATACTCGTTTGCTGAATTTTATTATGAAATGGTTTCTCACGATAAGTTGCGGTCTCGAGTTAAAAAAAAAAAGGTACCTTAAGGATTGTATTCATTATTACACTCGTCTTTCCTTCCCCCACCCAACAAAGTATAGATGTAGTTATACAGAAATCAGGTCTTCCGTCTGTCCATCCGTAGAGGCCGTTGTGTGTCCTTTACTTCTTCTCTTACAGTTTTCAACCATTTCGGCAGAGATTTGTCCTTGTATCTATACCGTCTGATTGTTTGGTCAAGTCTGTAAAATAGAAACACTTCTTCGTTTCAGTAGGTTGTGTATTCAGTCGTAGAAAGAGATCGAGTTTTGTATGTTTGGCCTTTAACCTTAGAGACTTGATACCTTCCTTCAGATATATGTTGCATTTTATTTAAAAGAAAAGGCTGTCCACCAGAAGGCACGGATCCGTTTTTACCAACCGTTCTTAAGAACATTTTTTATCTTATTCTCGAGAATTTTCCAAATTTGAAAGAAACAAAACTTTTAATTGGCTAAACCGAATGGTTTAGCCAATTAGAAGTTGTGTTACTTTCTAAATCCAGAATTATACTAACAATATTCTTGAGAATGGTTAGGGAATACGGACCCTGGACATTCGTACTCGTATATCGATACGAAGTGTTGCGGTATTTTGTCTGCCCAATTTAACAAGCGAGTCCCAAACAAATTGACGATAAAGTAAACGGCCATTTAGACTTGGTGATTAATTGCTACACTATAGACTGGCGAAACGCTTTATTAATTGTTTTTAGAAACTCATTTATCATAATTTAGCCAATCACATCACACTGTTTGTAGATTGATGTCATTAAGACCGTTTTCAGCCTCGTTTAAGGAGTTTTCACATTTTTTACAAGCTGGCGGGTCTTTGAGACCCTGTCCTTAATTTTGTAAATAGTGTTACCCTTCGTTTCATTGTACAGTCGCCCTTTGCCCCCCTCTTACTCTTACTGTCTGTCTGTCTGCTTGACAGGAAGTTTCTGAACATTCGCTGCGAAAAGTTGCTTATGCCAGATGCAATGTTTTCCTTCTGTTTTCGTAGTTTTTTTTCAATATATATAAATAATTACATATATACATACATATTTTTTGTCAAATTTATTTTAGAAAAGAAAATCTGCCAGACTTAAAATGGAATTAAGTAAGCATAGAAACAGTGCAAAAATAAATGGGGTGTAGAAAACGCAATTTTCAGTAAAGAAAATATTAAAAACTGTTACAGCATTGCGCGTAGGTAAACAAAAGATGGTACTCCGCATATGAATGTTGAAGTAGAAAATACAGTATGGCACATTCAGAAAGAAGTTGCCCTTTTGCACTCAATTATTTCAAATCGGATATTTAGATCGTTGGAATCTCCTTTTTTTTGTGTCCTATCTCTTAAAGGAACGATCTCTTAAAGAAACGTGAGTGATACATGACTCTATGAATTATTGTTGCTATTGGCAATACATGTAGCTTTTGTCTGGACAGTTTTTGTGTGTTAGAGTCTATGTAATATCAATCTATAAGATCCATGATTATTTGATGACTTGCTAGGTATGATGTATCACGGAGATACATTAAGCCCCCTTTTGCCAGAGCATGGCTCAAATGATTTTGGAAAGGAGTAAATGCTGCTTAAGGATAGGACACCCTGATGGAATTCGTGTAACATCGCTTGTCATCGCCAAAATCGTACGGATTCGGCTAAGACTCGGGTAATGCGTAATCGATGCGGGGAACCAGCGTCTATCGGCCGATCGATTACGGATTATCCGAGTCTTAGCCGAATCCGTACGTTCTATCTGCGATGAAAGGCGATTTTACAAAAATCCCATTAGGGTGCGCTTTTCCTATCAGCATTTTCTTCCTTTCTCGATGTGTTTTTTTAAAAGCCGTCTCTCTCAGGAACTACTTTGTCATGGATTGAAAAAAAGGTTGTTTTATGTTTTCAGTTTCTGATATAGAAGATGACGTTGACTACGACTGCGAGAAGGAAGGAGACCCGGACGATCTCGATACGAAAAGTGATCTATTTTTACAAACCAATGAAAACGATCGTATGAACAGTTTTGCTAGCAACAATCAGTTAAAAAATCAATTCAATGACGCTATATCAAACGGCCAGTCCTTAGAAAACCCAGATAAATTTTTACCCCCGTCGCCTCTGGGGCAACCTTTACCAGAAACTGGACTTTCAAAATCCATGCAAAGGACAGCTTTATCCCCTGGGGTCAAGGACGAGCCCATGGACCAGTTATCAGATTCGTGTCAGAGCCCTGGGGGTCATAGTCAGGACTCTTCGAAAATTTCGAACGTGAATCCCGGGAGTAACTGCTCAAGTTTGGAAGCGAACGATAGTAACAATAATAAAGATAGTGGAAATAACGAGAAACTAGGTAATAAACGGAGAGGGCCTAGAACAACCATAAAGGCCAAACAATTAGAGCTACTGAAAGCGTCCTTTAACAGCACGCCAAAGCCAACTAGACATATCAGGGAGCAGCTGGCCGCTGAGACAGGACTCAACATGCGGGTGATACAGGTAGGGTTGTGAGTTTGATCTTTTGCTCATCTGAGCACCAAGTGCTCTCAGTGAGCTTTTGTGGTCAGTCATCGACTGTTGTCTGTATTCCGTTGTGTGTCGTGCAATATGTAAAAAAAAAAAAATCGTATTCCAAACCATTTGGTCTCGGAATATATCGTTTATGTGGACCTCCTCCTTAATTATTGAAGTTGTAAAACCCGAATCATAAATTGGCCACGCCCCGTGGTCACAAATTTTGTATTTTGTTTAAATAGTTGAAATCTTAAGAATCGTCATGTTCCAAAAACTTACAACGTTCTCATTTGAGCGATTTAGGGTCAGTATTGCCCTCTTTTTATTTTCAAAACCCATTTACCATTTATAAATATTACCTCCACAGCCGACGTGGTACGTCTTGTAGAAAACAACTCTCAACAGCATGGTTTGCAAAGTACCACGCATGAAAGCTCTCATCTCGGAAAATGCCCCTTTTCTGAGAATGTTTATCTTTTTTCTTCTTTTAGATATTAAGACTTTCAAATAGATTAATAGGTAACTTTAGGTATATGAGAGAGAGGGGGGGGGGAGAGTGTGTGTGTGTGTGTGTGTGTGTGTGTGTGAGAGAGAGAGAGAGAGAGAGAGAGATAGAGAGAGAGTGTTAAGAACCACATCCCTGTTATTAAGCAATTTCCAACCGTGAACTCAACCAAATGTCCAGAAATACCGACAGACGCCCTCGCAATTCAAACCAGTTGACCTCCATGACCCCGCCCATTCAACTTTTTGTCCCGCACTGAATTGCTCTTACAATCGTTCTTAATCATATTTCAATAGAGTTTCGCCGCCACTATTTTATAGAGATCGCGACTCAAGAAATTATGAAAAGACCCTTAACTTTTCGAGCGCCAGCAGCGAAAGCATGGGCTTTTGCAGACTGCATAGATCAAGATCAGACTGCACAGAATGTGCAGTCTGATCTTGGATCTCTACCGTCCGCTTGTTAAGTAAGGCCTATCAGATAAAGAAATCTTGATGAATTTCAGTGGGTTGCTTTTTGAGCCGTCGAAAAAGGTCGAGTTTCTATTTTTAACGCTAAGAGTATTAGAGGCGGACCTGGCCACAATACATATGGACCCTTGAATTTGGACGAGACGTGGCATGATATGTTAGCATATAAAAAGAGTTATACTCTGGCAAAAGGGTGGTTAAATTCATTTTTGCGATGCACTTCACCAAGCAAGTCATTGTAATTATAGTTCTGGATCCAATAAAATCTATTTTGGCTAACAACCAGCTAGAATGGTCCTTTGACGTATATAAAATGTTCAAATAACAAAAAATATCCACCCATGTCAGCCTGCACGAACTGCGCCCCTTTTTCACAGAGAATGACTCAAATCTTTTTAACAAGTATGTAGGGGGAAAGTTTGATTATCAAAATATGAAATACTTTTGATACACTTTCATTAGTTAAATCCAATGCGTTCTGCAGAAAACTTTGTCGTCTTTGAGCCAACCACTTTTGAAAATAGCAAAGGAAGATATTGCTCATGAAGAGCGATTTTTCCTTTTGCCACACTGTTTTCATTTGTATTCGTATATACTCGTACAAACCTGGAATAACTACAAATTTGTCTTCGATTTTCATTGGTGATTTTGCAGTATTAAACTGTACAAAATATTTTGCTACATTTGAAAGATATTTTACTACATAATTTTTGAAGCTTCAAACTGTCTCAAGAGGATCTTATAAAATTTTACAGACATCAAAGACATTCATAATGACAGTAGTAATGAAAAAAGATGTACTGTCTCAATGTTTTAAAACCATGTTAAATCTAATTCTATCTTATATATTTGATTAAGCTAGCGGACGGAACAGACAGATACAAGATCAGACTACTTATTACTTTATTTAGTTTTACATTTTGGAAACGACTTTTGCGGCTTACAACACACCTTTCCAAAGGTGTCATTCTAAATGGGTTTTTATGGATCCATAATTATGTGATGACTTGCTTGGTATCATGCATCACGGAGATCCATTCAACCCCCTTTTGCCAGTGCATGGCACATAAATTTTTCGCTTGAAGCTTCAAAAATTGTATAGTAAAATATCTTTCAAAAGTGAAGATTTCATATCCCGTTTGTCACGAGGTATCAGTGATTGTTTCACAAGGGTCAAAAAACATTTTCACGGTGTTAGAATATAAATTGCAATGATTGCTCAGTGGGTATATTCGCTGGAATATGGGTTCAGAAAATCACTGCTTCGAATCCAACGGTGGTTACATAACTTTTGTTATTTTTCTCAGACTAAAAGTCAACGGCAATTTCACGTATATATATTTTTTTCCTTACATAATATCAACTTTCCTTTGAATGTATATGTAGTTTTCTAATCAAATCTAACTTTATGCAACTTAATTTTTGTCTTGATCATCCGTATTGTATACAAGGAAAACTCTTTAGTGCATGAAGGTAGTTTTTTGTTTGTTTGTTTGAATCGTGTTTTACGCCGCTTTAAACATTATTTCAGTCATATCACAGCTCGCATATTCATGTATTTCCCGGGTTTCACCAGTACTAGGGCATGAAGCTAGTAAGTTTAATCTTCACCAAAGAATTGCAAGTTTTAACGACCCTGAGGGAGAAACATTTTGACAATATAGTGAAAAAGGAGAGATGCTGATAGCTAGCATCTTCTCCTTTACCCATAACGTTTTTTTATCCTTATAAAGAAAGGTAATATCATTTAAGCCATATTTCAGCTGTCGTCTGCCAATGCTTTCAATTTGGACAAGTCTAAAATTCTGTCGTCTGTTAAAGAGTTAACCCTTGTCCTGCTAAATAAGTTTAATGAAACTTTTAAGCCGATAGTAAAAACCCAAATATTGCTATTTCAAAGTTATATTATTAAATATAAATATCTTCTTCTCGGACAGCGTAGATCCAAGATCAGACTGCACGTCAGTGCAGTCTGATCTTGGATCTACGCTGTCCGCAAAAGATCATTATGTATCTCTGCAGCCTAAGGGTTAAAATCGAAAAAGGAAAAAAAATCGACCTTCCATCGTCTGAAAGAATCAGTCCGCTCCCTTAATTAATATTCAACTCAGCCCTTATCCGCGACATGGATGCTTTCATTCCATGTCGAAAGGGTAAAGGAGAGATTTGCATTGAGGAGAGTTTATCAAGCCCACCCGCCGATCTATTGTACCCGAACATTCAACGGCAACGAGGCCCGGGATGGTGGGAGAATTATAGGGTAAACGGAGAACGGGATTTTGAAGGAAAAAAAATTAACAACGGTGCAAGAAGATTTTTACATATATAGTTATGGAATGATTGGTGCATTGGTTGACTGGTTGGGTTATTGATTGATTGACTGATTGATTGATTGATTGTCTGATTGAGTAGATGGGTGGGTGGGTTTGTGGGTTTGGTGGGTCGGTGAGTCGGTTAGTCGGTGAGTCAGTGAGTCGGTCGGTGGGTCGATTGGTGGGTCGGTGGGTGGGGCGGTGGGTGGGTCGGTGGGTCGTTGGGTGGGTCGGTGGGTCAGCCAGCCAGCCAGCTAGTCAGTAGTATTTTATGCTACTGAGATAATTTTTTCAGTCATGTCACGGAGACAGCACCATTGTAATTCTCAGGTTTCCCCAGTATTAATTTTAGGCTCTGAACTGTTTAGCCCAAAGAGACAGACGCTTTCCGATCAGAAGTTTTGTCACTTTCTAATTTAGAAAATTTTAGAGAATAAGACTGAAAACGTACAAGTATGGTTCGTGAAGAAGAAATCATATTTCTAAAGAATCTGTTGTGAAATGCAGATCATAAGTCGTACTCTCATGATGATGTGTTTTGGGACAGAAGTACAAAAAGTAGTTCTGTTTGGTCGATTGCATAATCTTTTTCGAAGTATACATCCACCAAGCAAATAAAAACTGAAAACATGAAGGAAAAGTCTTTCATGGCTTCTAGGTCATAACTCGTCATCTTCGTAGAAAAAATGATAATAGGTTTTGAAAAGAAAAAAAAAAAACAACAGTAGATCTAATACTGTTTGCACGACTGTATATCTTTTTCTCAAATTATACATCCGCGAAGCGACTAGTCGGGTGAAAATTCGAAACGTAAAGCAATTTAAAAACAGAGATTACTAAAAAAAGAAAAATTTCGAAACTGCATTCTAAATGGCCTGCAACACGCGAAAAGGGGCATTCGGACATTTACGTTAAGTGTCGTTTCGGGTCAGCCTGCGCAGTCCGCGCAAGCAGATCCGAAACGACACTTTCCGTTTTTATGGAATTTTCTGTCTTGCGCAGCAAGTCTACTGTCGCACAAAATCTAATGAAGTTGTAAAGTGCCGTCTCGGATTAGCCTGCGCGGACTGCGCAGGCAGATCCGAGACGACACTTTACGCAAATGTCCGAATGCCCCTTGCCGCGTGTTGCAAGCCATTTGATAAAAAAAAAATTTTCCTACGTTACCTGATTCGGGCCTCGTTTTCAGATCTCTACTGTAGCGTATCTACTCCGTTCACCGCCCGCTGGCGTCATTCTTCATTTATGAAAAACTATGAAACATTTTCATAAAAGAAGTTCACAAAAAATGTGGACACCTATTTCATACAATCTGTTAGGATAGTTCTCGGGTTTCAATTTACGTATAGCCGCTTTAGTTTTCTAGTTTTCACAACATTATTTTGTATCTTATTCCGATAAGACCATTTTTATTTCTTGAAGAAGTATACAGAAAATGGCATGGATTTGGTTAGAGAGAGAGAGAGAGACAGAGAGACAGAGACAGATAGAGACAGATTTCTCCCTCCTTACTTTGGCATTCTTCTTTCTTTCAAGTCCCATGATGGTGGGGGGTCAACCCTTGAAAGTATCCACATTACGGTGCAAGTACAAACTAACATGCTAATCTTTTACCACACAACAAAGTTTTTAAACTTGTCCAATTCTCAAGCATTTTCAGGAAGAAAGCTAAATGCGGCTCAAACTGTGGAAGTTGTCTTTGACAAAGTAGAAAACATTGTGGGAAAAGGAGAAAATGATGGTTACCAGCATTTTCTCCTTTTCCCACAATGTTTTCAAAAGTCTTCTTTCTCAAGGTCGCTAAAAGTCGGGATTATATGGTAAAAGGTTTTTTATACGAGGCAGTTTTCGAGAATGATTGAGCTGTAAGAACTTGTTTCACAATCAATTAAATAGCTTTAAAGTTAATTCTTTATCGTTTCTCAGTTTCTGTCCTTTATATTGTTCACTTTTATCTTTTTTTTTTATTTCATGAAAAACTAGTGATTTTGTCTACCGGAAGTAATATGGCGTACTTTTCTGCACCAAATATTAGTATAAAATCGAACCTCTTTGGAGGGCTGTAAATGCCATCGACTGAAACTGAGAGAGAATCTCATATTATCGGCTTGACTAAACAACCGGACGATACAGATTCAAGATCAGATTGCATGTTTTGTGTGGTATAATCTGGATGTAAATTGTTCGAAAAAAGGCCTCTTTTTCTCATATGGTGCTGCAAGGGTAAAGACCGAGAAGGAGGGAGACTCTGTTACAGGTGCGTCGGATGTTACCCGAGACGTTGCGATATTTTATTACCCCCGTGCTAATTACAAAATTCAGTAAACCAGGCCAGTTTCAATCAAGACCACAGTCTAAAGTGACAATTACAAATGTAAACAACATGGAATTAAGGATACTTAGGCACATCGGAAAATGGGCTTATCAGGGTCTTCCTAATCCTGTACAGGATAAACCCTTATTTTTTACAACTCTGAACAAGAAAGCTTTTGAAACAATCAAAGTGTGGGACAAGGAGAAAGTGCTGGTTTCAAGCATTTTCTCCTCCTGCCATATTTTCTATCCTTCCAAATACAAATTCTGCCATTTGAACCACAATGAATTCGTCGTCAGCAAACGCTTTCGACTGGGCTGAGGCTAAAATTGAGTCGTCTGGTCCAGGGTGATATTACTTAGTTTAACGTTTTAATTAACGTACGCATAAATAACGAGTAAATAGTAAAGATTGACTCAGGCTGACTAGAGTCGAAACGTTTTGCCATCGGTCATTTTTTTTTCTGCATGCCGAAGGACCAGTCTACTGATGATGCAGTCGGTTGTTGGACAAAATAGATTTTATGGATCTAAATTAATAATTATGATGACCTGCTAGGTACAATGCATCACGAAGAGGCATTAAACCCCCTTTTTTACCAGGGCATTGCTTATATGGCTTGCAACACGCGAAAAGGGCCATTCGGACATTTGCGTAAAGTGTCGTCTCGGATCAGCCTGCGCAGTCCGCGCAGGCTAATCCGAGACGGCACTTTACGACTATATGAGGTTTTTGTGCTACAGCAGGCTTGCGCAAAACAGAAAATTACATAAAAACGGAAAGTATCGTTTCGGATTAGCCTGCGCGGACTGCACAGGCTGATCCGAGACGACACTTTACGCAAATGTCCGAATGCCCCTTTTCGCGTGTTGCAGGCCATATATACAATGTATATTTTAACAAGAACGTGACATTTAGAACTATTCGCCAGAGATACGACAATAACTCGTCGTTTTCTCCGAAAACGGCTGAGCTAACTAAACCTATTTTGAGGGCTGGAAAAAAAAATACAGTTATCAGGATTCGAATTAAACAACCGTTCTTAAGAATATTGTTCGTCTTATTCTCAAAGATTTTCTGAATTTGAAAGTAACACAACTTCTGATTGGCAAAATCAAAATGGTTCAGCCAATCAGAAGTTGTGCTACTTTCAAATATAAAAAATTTGGCTTAGCCAATCAGAAGTTGTGTCACTTTCAAATTTACCAAATTTTAGAGAATGAGACTTAGAACGTTCTTTAGAATGGTTGGTGACGATAGACCCAGAAACTCAGAGAGTTTTTTTTCATAGACTTAATTAAGCAAGCGGACGGTATAAATCCAAGATCAGACTGCATGTTCTGTGTAGACCCTGAACGGATTAACTCTGTACCAGACTATCACGAATAATAATGACCCTTAGGAAATAGCTTTTTAAAAACCTTATGGGAAAAGGAGAAAATACTGGTAACCAGCATTTTCTCCTTTTTTCGCAAGGTTTTCAACAATTTCGCAGACAATTACCACCATTTCAGCTAAATTTGATATGTCGTCTGCAAATGCATTCAATTTGGACCAGTCTCAAATTTTGTCATTTGGTTAAGAGTTAAATATCTAAGACTTATTGAGGTTTTTTTTGTCAGGCATAGAATTCCTTTTTTTTTTTCCGACCCCTAACCCCGTCTTTCGATGACTTGACCGCTTGCTGATGGAATTTAATCCATACGTGCATACACAGACGTTTATTTATTTTAGAAAATGTATCTTACGCTCTCCGTAACAGACGATCTGTTGATATACCATCTGCAGACGCAGTTTTTCTCATATCCGGAATTCCATCCAATGAATGCCTAGTTTCTAATACGCCACTCTCTCATGTGATGCCTTGGAAGCATGCGCAGTCATTGTTTTTGCCAGTATAATATAGGTTTTCTTAAAGTGTTCACAAAGACTTTTTTTGTCAGATATATTTTAGAGCATTGACTTGAAACACACAGTGGTCGTTAGATTAACTCTTTGGCTGCTAAGCGCGACTCAAGGATCTTTTGCGGACAGTGTAGCTCAAGATCAGACTGCACAGAACGTGCAGTCTGATCTTTGATCTACAATGTCCGATAAGGTAATATTTTCCCTCTCGAACAAATAACTTTGAATGAACAAATTTTGGAGTATTACTATCGACTAGAAAGTTTCATTTGATTTGCTTGGCAGGTTACGGGTTAACCCTTTACCAAACAATCCCTGGTTTTAACGACCCTGACGAAGAGACCTTCTGAAAACATTGTGGGAAAAGGAGAAAATGCTGGTAACCAGCATTTTCTCCTTTTCCCACAATGTTTTCTATTCTTCCAAAATCAAGTTTCAATTTTTGAGTCACGTTTATTTTGTCTACTGCAAATGCTTTCAATTTGGACAAGTCAAAAATTTTTTCGTTTGGTAAAGAGTTAAAGTATTAAATAAGACTTTTGAACCTATTTTCGAGCATTTACCGGAAACATACATTAGTCGTTAAATTAATCCTCAGCCTGTTAAATAAGATAAATGAAACTTTTAAGCCGACAGTAAAAATCTAAATGTTGCTATTTCAAAGTTATTTTGGGGAAAAATATCTTTATATTTTCGGAGTAGGTGTATGTGCTGGCTTTTGACCTACTTTATGGCAATGATAACAGATGAATAAATGAAGATTTGTAATTGGTCAAAAATGCAGACATATTCATTATAAGGATCCCTGCGTACTTTCTGGCAAATTTACGCCGTCTATCTTTTTTTTAAAGATATTTCTTGTTTCTAGATCAGAGTATTGAAAAATCTACGGCGAATACCTAACTTTGTATGTTACAAACAACACATAAACTGATTTGTTCATGATAATCCTATGGTTCTTTTATTGCAATGAAACAAAGTTTATGGAATAAATATGAGTCTCAACAGTTTGGTTGAATCTGTGAGCTTTTCTTTTTTATTTCCAGGCAATATTTTGGCGAAAGGAAAATTTCCTGCTTGACCTACAAAAAATATCAATACCCTCCCTCAAAAATCAAAAAGACGCAGATTATATATTCCAGGTTAAAAACTACAAATAATACCTGTTTTCATCAGTTAAACTTTGCCAGACGACAAAATTTTAGATCTGTCCAGATGAAAAGCTTTTGCTGACGACGAATTTAGGTGTAACACAAATTATGAGATCTGACTTTAAACGGACAAAAACATTATGGGAAAAGAAGAAAATGCTGTTCACAACCATCTTCTCTTTTTACTACGATGTTTTAATAGCCTCTTTACCAAGATCATTAAAACACGGTATTGTTTGATAAACCAAGGTATCCACACATGAACGCGATAATAGACATAATAAATGGTCATTTAGATACAGATTTAAGTCTACATGAAGTCATGGGTTAAAAGCCATCGTAAAGTGATCTTAGGAATTCTAACAAATTAACACTAATTTAATTTAGGACTATTGATTTTCACTTCTACCCTCTCCCTCTCTCGCTCTCTTCCCCCCAGCGTGGTCGTCTCACATCTTATTGAGGAAGGGTGTGTGGGGAAAAGTGTGACAGATAAAAACAAAAATATCAAATCGATTTTTTTTTTATATTTATTTATCACAGTATCTTATTTTAGTTCACTCTCTTACAAATTTTATTATTAAGTCTCTAGAATTCCGCAGAAATAGATCAGTCCTAAGAGACTGTTGACCATTCCGATGCTTTTGCAGACAACGAAGATTGTGAACAGCTTGTGCGGAACATGTAGTCTGATCTAAGATAAACCGTGTAAAATACTTCTTTTAGAGATTATTGACCAAAACAGAATTGAAATTAAGATATTTTGTTATATTTCACTCTCTTAGAAATAGAATTTGATGATCAATTTTGTTAATATGATACCTCCACCACCCTTCGCCAGACGTCAAAATTTCAGACTTATCCAAAATGAGCACATTTTCCGGCTACAAACTAATTCGGTCAAAATTATTGAATTTGGCATAGAAAGGGTAAAAAATTGTGGGACAAGGAGCAAATACCGGATACCGACTTTCTCAAAAGTACATGTATTTTTTCCCTAGTATCGTTAAAAAACTAGATTGCTTGATAAAGGGAAAATATTCAATTCAAAGGCAAGCAGCAGATGTTAAGAGCTCTAAAGAACTACATGTAGTTTAAAAAAAACAACAACAACATCTGGGCAATACTTTGTGAAAAGGGGGTTTCATGCATCTGCAGAAAGTACCTATTCAGGTCAGCCTGTGCAGTTCTGGATCGATGCTTTTTGCAATTGGTCAATGTCTTGCATGTCCGAGGACCATTCTTCCTCAGAATTTAGCTTGTAGATTATGTGACGACTTGGTTGGTATAATACCAACCAAGTCGTCACATAATCTACAAGCTAAATTCTGAGGAAGAATGGTCCTCGGACATGCATTTAACCCTCTTTTGCCAAAGCATGGCTCAGTTGAAGTTAAGGAAATACTATTCTTCTCCTTGTATTAAACCCGACCACGGTTCCACTGCGACGACGATGTAGGTCATGGTAAAAATTTTGATAAAAAGAGAAAATACCGGAATTTTCCTTTCCTTTGTCACTTTTACAGACAAATTCTTTCATTTGAGCAACATCTGATTTTTCGTCTGGAAAGGTTTTGAAGTTGAACAAGTCCAAGGTTTTGTCGTTTGGTAAAGAGTTAAACTTAGAAATAATGAGAGAAAAAGGCTAATTGCATATAACAACCAATTGCTTATTTTCCCCTAATGTTCTTAAAATGTTTTTATTTTTACTTTGGGAGGTATAGTTAAGGAAGCCATAATTTCTTTCTCAGACGGCAAAAGTTTAAATTCGTTCAGATTAAAAACATTTACAGACAACTTATTAAATGTGGCACCTTAATAATTTAATTTGTCTTTGAAATAGTAAAAAAAACAATGTGGGAACAGGAGAAAACATTGTGGGAGTAAGAGTAAATGCTGGTAAAAAGCATTTTTTTCCTTTCACACAAGCCCGGCTGGCTAGCTCAGTGGTTAGCGTATCTTACTCATGAGCTGGTGCTTGCGGGCTCGATACCCGGTTGCGGCAAACTTTCTTTCCGGCTAGTTTCGCCTCTTTTCTCGGATGCATGTGAGATAAGTAGTCGGTTACTTGGAAAGATAGTTGTGTCAACACTTCTGTGAGAAAGGTAGGAAACACAAGCACACGTGCAATGACCGTCGTGATATCAGCTAAGCATTTTAAATCGCGTTTAACTTCAATACAAACAAACAAGCTTTTGTCCTTTTCCCACAATAATTTTAAAGACCTGCACTCCCGACGGGTGGTAAAAACACGTGATTGTTTGGTAAAGGGTTACGCTGTATTTGTGGGGATACAACTGAGACGCGAGTTATGCCCCAGCGCCCTCACAACATGCACCAAGGGCTGTTGCTATCAATTCTCATTAACGGTGTTTAAATCAAGAATTAAAAGTGCAGGACATAAAATAAAAGATTAAAGAAAACGACCCGCGGACTAATTTGAGGGTTCAGTGGTAAGAAACTCGGGCCATCTAAACTATTCAGGAAATTCAAAGGCCATGGGAGTTTGGGACAATTAGTTTTGGAACAGAACAGAACAGAACAGGACAAATCTTGTTGCAAGATTTTTTTTTCAAATTTTGATATCAACCACATAGATCGGCATACTACATCCGTCGGCCGAATATAGCCAACAAATATCTTCAGTGTAGACATGATTTATATAGAGACAATTGCTATGTCCTAAGTGCTCTTGTCAAGATTGTCTCTAAAAGTGCAGATTAAAGATCAGACTGCACGTTTTGTGCAGTCTGATCTTGATCTACATTGGCCGCTAGGCAGCTGTAGTTGTAAAAGGCGCTTTCTTGAGTTAAAGCAACTGTAAAATGTATAAAGAGTACAGTTATGAAAATCTAGTGAGTATGAAATTACAGAATATTTATGACATCAAATGTTCTTACAGTGTTGAAACAGTGGTGAAATCTAAGTACTCATACATGTACATAAGCACAGCCTTTCCAGCCATATAAAAACTCATGCATGAGCCATGCTCTGTGAAAAAAGAGGTTAACGCATCTGCAAAAAGTATCGACCAGGTCAGCCTGCACAATTCGCACAGGCTGACCTGGTCGATACTTTTTCCTCTTGATCAAGGATCACACTACCTCCAGATCCAGTCGATTGTTATACAAAATGGATTTTATGGATCCATAATTATGTGACAACTTCCTTGATATAAAGCATTTTTTTGCCAGAGCATGGCTCACGGTAGTTTTGAAACAAGAAACAAACTTTTGAAGAATTAACGAAGTACTAAATGTCGCGTAGACGGCAAAGAATTTTCTTTATCTTAGCAACACATGTACATTTAGTTGGCGGTAAGGCTTATTGTATACTTCCGGTACGACAAGGCAACAAGAAACCAGAAAGTCACATTTACGATCTATTGTTAATTGCATCCTGTTTTAAATCTTATTCAACATTTCGAAAGTAAAGAAATTTCTAATTGGCTGCTTACCAAATGGTTCAGCCAATCAAAAGTTGCATTACACTAAAATTCAGAAAATTCTTGAGGATTTCACTAAAAAAACTGCTAAGAATGTTAACCCTTAGGCTGCTTAGCGCGACTAAAAGACCTTTTGCGGTCAACGTAGATCAAGATCTGACTGCACAGTACGTGCGGTCTGATCTTAGATCTACACTGTCCGGTAAGAAGATTGTTTTCTTTTTTAAAGTACCTGTGAAGTAGCAAAATTAGGATTCTCATTATCAATTCGAAGGCTTCATTTAATTCCTTTTAAAAAAAGGTAAGGTAAGGGTCAATTCTGGGTGATTTGAAAGTCGTTTGAAGCAAATTTGTTGCAGAGGGTAATAGGCAAAGCCTTTCAGCGAAATAGGGAAAAAACAGAGGCTTTTTGCGGACGGCATAGATCAAGCTCAGACTTCAATAAACGTGCAGACTGATCTTGGATCTAAAAACCTTTTTGCGCAGTCTATAAGATTGTAAACTTACTTATTTTCAGTGGACTGTGTTTAAAGCCTTCGAAAGAGGTCGAGTATGTATATTTTGCGCTTACAGGGTTAGCCCTTTAATGCACATATCCGAGTTTTAAAGACCCTTAACTAGAGATGGCTTTTGGTAACCAGCATTTTCTCCTTTTCCCACACTGTTTTCTACCCTTTCGAAGAACTTTAGTTCACTTGTATCACTTTCGAATTTGTCGTCTGCAGATATTTTCAATTTGGAAGAGACAAGAATTTGATTTGTTGTTTGGTAGAGTTAAACCTTTTACCATAAAATCACAACTTTTTCCTACCCTGGGGAATAAGCTTTTGGAAGCACTGTGGGAGATGAAAATAAATAAGAAATATCTTCAAGAAAGATAGACGGCGTAAATATGCCCGCAAATATGTAGGGGGCCCTTAAAACAAACATGTCCACATTCTTGACCAATCATGAATTTCTAATAATTCATTTTTTATCAGTGCCAAAAAAGTAGGTCAAAGCCAGCACATTTAGCTACGCCGAAAAAAAAGCTGCACTGTTTTCCTTTTCCATAATATTTTCAGCCTTATGACAGACTTTTTTCATATTGTGAGTTATAATTAAATTGTCGCCTGCAAACGTTTTTAAGCCCCATTAGTGGTCAAAAGTACACAGTGTGGGTGTTAAAATTTACTCAAATTTAAATCTATAACAAAAGTATGTAAATTATTGGGAAGATGACAGTCTGTTATTGTCAGGTCGGTCCGAGAGTTTGTCTCTGGATGAAAAATGAATTTTAAAACTAGGTCAAAAGTTGCTAGGTAGCTAATCTCTTGTTTACTTTTTATCTGGTTTTAAAATTCGTTTCTCTGACAGCGGCTAACATTTGGACCGACGGTATAATAACAGATTGTCATCTTAACAATAATTTCCATACTATTAAAAGGTATGATTTCATTTCAAATGCATTTAAACACCCACCTTGTTTACTTTTGACAGCTATTAGGGCGTAAATTTAAACAAGGCTAAAATTTTTTTCGTTTGGTAAAAAAGTAAAGTACAGACGCTATAGTTAACTCATAAGCCCAAGCACCATGGGGGTGAGCTAGATTTAAGATTTAAAAGTCAGAAAGCTTTTACATAACAAAAAATAAACAGCCGTGATTTAAAGGAACGCATTGTTTTGTTAAGATATATTGCACTTCTCTACACATTTAAGTATTAATTTATCTAGAAAATCATACTAGCTTTATAGAGCCGTGTGTCTAGTGTTAAAATGTAAATCTAGAAATTAAATGATTTACGCCATAAAATGGACGATAAATTTCGGGGCCGCCTGACGCTTACACAATACGATAAGATATTAAGTGGGATTTTACGAGAAATTGGGTAATTTATAGCGGAACACCAAGGTAAACCTTGTAGACATGGCGGTGTATCGCGTTACTTAGATGTCAGCGAAGAAAAGCGGTGAAAACTGCAGCTGAGTTTCGATTGTTCGGGAATGGGACAATACAAAGGAGCCATGCTATGTGAAAAGGGGGCTTAATGCATTTGCAAAAAGTATCGACCTAGGTCAGCCTGCGCAGTCAGCACAGGCTGACCAAGGCCGAAACTTTTTGCTATTGGTCAATTTTCTGCATGTCTAAGGACCATTCTACCCTTGGAGTAAGCCAGTTATTAGACATATTTTGGATTCATAATTATGTGAAGACTTGCATAGCATAATGCATCACGGAAATACGTTAAGACCCCTTTTCCATGAGCATGGCTGAAGCATTTTTTTTTTAAGTAGTAGAATTTGTTTCACCAATTCAATAACCAATTCTATCAACACAGACGAGTAGATCAGGCATAGCCATCAAGACAAAAAGCCTACGTATCATCAATTCCATCAATTGCCTTGTCTCTGAATAAAAAAAAATAAAGGACCATAACTCTTGTAATAGTCCACGGATAATAATGAAAAGTTGCAACGATGAAGCCTTCCAATAAAATTTCATCCAAATTGGTTGAAAACCGTAGGAGAAGTGGACAAAAGATTTTCGTTTACGGACAGACGGGCGATACGATTCTAGTTTTACTTTCACCGCCCGCCCTGGTACCTCAGTGTTTAGCGTATCCGACTCGTGACCTGGATGTTGCGGGTTCGATACTTTCTTTCCAGCAATTTTTAGCCTCTCATCTCTGATGCATGTGAGAAAAGTAGAAAGAAAATTGCGTCAGTACTGGTGTGAGAAAACCAGGACACACATGCATAGGTACACTAACAGCCATGATATTACCTTAGCTGTTAAAACGGCGTTAAATTCAAATATAAACCAACAAATATAACCTCCACCCGATACTTCGTTGCATTTTCTGTAAGAATCATTTACAACATTGAACGTGCATGGAGTAGTCCATCATAAATAATCGGGGAGAGGATGAGTTACATTATGTGTAAGAATGGCCAAACCAGAAGTGCTGAAAAACATGATAAATGGCCATGTGTAACCTGCATAGAGGCCTTCATCGTACCACTAAAAGGGCTATCGTTTTTCAAAAGAGTGCAGATAATATTACAAATATAGGGGAGCTATCAATAATATTCTCGTCGTAGAGACCCAAGTCCATCCATCAACAAGCATGAAGGCTATCTGACACATAAACTGGGAAGTGTAAGGGGGAGGGGGGCGCCCAGGGTGTAACTCTGTCGCTTGCATTGTTAACTTTTGCAAACACTTTAGTTCAAGATCAGACTGTACAGAATGTGCTGTCTGATGTTTACTCTTTAATATCTGTATCATGATTCTAAATTATAGCAAAAAGTGGCTTAATTTAGGTGGAAGCGTAATTTCAAGATGTGAAATCGAATTTATTTTACGTGGCCGGAAAAGAGTACACTCTTCGCCTCAAGATAAATGGTGGAGGTTTCAGTTATACTTAAATTCTTTTGTTCAATCCATTATTGAACAGGCTTCTTTAATATCGACTAAAAATGATAAGAAATTCCATAAAACGAATTAAATCGTCTTTTTGTCCGTTGCAAAAGTTTTATCAGTTACTTTTTAACCTAAGTGTTAAGAATCTAGTTGATCTAGCTGACCACATAGTCCAGTGCTTAAAATAATGGCTTTGCAGAAAGGCTTTTGAAAACATTATAGTAAGAGGAGCAAATGCTATTAACCAGCATTTTCTGCTTTTCCAACTTTGTTTTTAGCACTTCGACGGCAAATTCCAACAACTGAGCTACATTTCATTTGTAGCCTTCAAATGCTTTCAGATTGGATTATTACGAAATCTTGTCGACTGGTAGTTAAATCTACGCCGTCCGCAAAAGTAGGATGAAAGTCACGTTTATGACGTCGATAATATGATGCCATGACGTAAATGGTGTTACTTCATAAATGATTGGGAGGCCAAAATTACTGAGCCATGCTCTCTGAAAAAAGGCTTAATACATCTGCAAAAAGTATAGATTCATGTCAGCCTGCGCATTCTGCGCAGGCTGACATGGGTCGAACCTTTTCGCTATCGTTCAATTTTCTGTATGTACAAGGACCAGTCTACCCCGGGATTCAGTCGGAATTTAGCCAAAATAGAAGTTATGGTTTCATAATTATGTGATGACTTGTTTGGTATAATGCATCACTGAGATGCACTAAATCCCCTTTTTGCCAGAGCGTGGTTCAACTTTCGAAAAGGGTAACAAAATACCACACCAGCAGCGTAGCTTTTACTCTTGCGGTAAAATACAATTTTACTGTGATTCAACCAATAGCATGTACTTAAAAAAAAAAAACAGAGAAAATATTCTTTTCTTACAATGATAAAGGCAATAGTTTCTTGCACATTTGATAAGTATTTGGAAATAACTTAATGAACCCATATTAACTCGTGAAATACCGCGTACTGAAACGCTACCTGGTGGCCGGAAACGCCTTCAAGTAACAACTTCCGGTAACACAGAAATGCGCAGGACTAAAAGATTACGACCGTGTTGTTACAGTCCCATAGAACTGATGCCATAATTAAATCGTCATTTATGAAATTATTTTCTACCCATAATTCCGTGTTTCAAGCTGGGTGGTATGGATGCACGGATTGACAAATTTCAAGCGTTTTTTGTCCCACGATCGTGTAGTTTAGTAATGCCTAAGATCGATTTCATGTAGCAAATTCATTTAAAAGGCCCCGATTAGAAATATGTTTGTTCATTAAGGTTAACCCGTGCAATATGGATTATCTAGTCAACGTCATTTCTCAATTTATCGCGACCTTTCAATTAGACATGCTGATTCTAATATCAAATCAAAGCACTGAGAGGCCTGAGAACCGCGTGCAAAAACACTCGTACCATATGGTCGCCGTTTTTTGGCGTAGCTGTATATGCTGGTTTTGTGACACACTCATACGTCTCGAATGAATTAATACTTAATTGCGACTACGAGTTAAAAAATGTTGACATGTTTATTCTGGCCCTGGTCTATTGACGGGCCCATGGCTGACACTAATATACAAGGATTGCTACTGTTAATCATACCTTGCACCGCCTTTTCACACCTTACTCTATTGATATGATAGGCTGATAATCCTTTTCTTGTACTTACTGGTAATTCATAAATCTTATTCGTTCCCAAATAATCCATTACTGTACAGTATTTATGTACATATATTTTTAGACACACCTTTTTCAGCAGCAAGTGCTCCATTTTCAACCATGAATTCGATGAATATCTAATCCCGAAAAATATATATAACTGAAAGTTTTACCTTTTAACAATAAGCAATACAATGAGAAAAACGAGGAAATTTCTAGCGGGAAACTTTTCATTACATGTATTTCTATTCATATTGAACCAAGTCGTAATATTCATATTCCAGTACGTATCTGCTGTCTTTTCTTTTTTTGAAAAAGATCATTCTTATAACATAATGACACAATGGATTTCCCAGGGAGTGAAATAAGAAACATGAAAAACAATCAGTCTGTTGTTAAATAATCCGGCTATTGTCTTTATCAAGAGCTTCAAGGCACATTTTCCTCAAGAATATTTTTTTTCTATTTTACTAGAGGAATCAATAATTTTTTCTAAAGAATCAATGGAAACAAATGTTACTTTTCTTTTGTGGATTTTCGAAAATCTTTAAAAAGGCAATGGCCAAAATATCAATCGAGTGTTTTTTTTTTTAAATAGCATTCTTGTTTTATACAACCTGTTCAGTGCCATAGACGAAAAAAAAAAAGCTTTTGCGTAGGACATAGACCGATTTTCTCAATGCCATAAGCAAAAACCTGTGGTTTTCTTTTTTTTGCGGACGGCATAGATTAAGATCAGAGAGCACAGAATATTTAGTCCGATTTTTTATCTATACCGTCTGCGTGTTAAGTCAAACCCGTAAGATAAAAAAGGAAAAAAAAATAAAAGCTTTCTGAGTTTCAGTGGATCGAACTTACAGCTGTAGAAAGAGGTCTAGTTTATATATTTTGCACTGAAAGAAGCAATGAAAACAAAGGCTCCCAGATACTCAGTTTGTTGAAAATTTTACTATTGCGGATTTTCCTTTACATAATTCTGGGTAATGATGGGATGTTGGTTGTGGATGCGTAGCTTGCCTGGACAGACAGGCTCACTTGGTAAAAGGTAAAAATAATTTTAAAAAAAACTGACACAGAATCAAAGCCAATGGAATTTTGTAAGAGTTTTGTCGCACGTGATGACAATCTGTCGAGGCTGCCTTTGTCACAGTGTATAACTACGAAGAGGATCAAGTAGGTCCACGATCAAACTACACGTTCTGTGCTGTCTGATCTTGGTCTACAATGTCCGCAGAAACAACTTTATTCAAGTGTATACAGTGCTTCAAAGCACAGAGATGAAAAAGCTCTAGCGAAAAACTTGACGAAATCGAGAACGTACAAATTTTCTATTTGTCCCAGCCTTCGCTCACATTTAGATAATCATAGATTTGTTTTTTCTTGGAATCTTTGGAATCAGATTGTTCCAGCATTTAAGGTGGAAAAATTTATAAAACAGTATTACATTGAGAAATCATGAACGAGAAAAATTTCTGTTTTCTCCGGCATTTTTCCAACATTAAACAAATGTTCGCTTCTTTTTCCCCGGAAAATCTTTGGAATCCGATTGTTCCAACGTTATTCTTCGGTTGGAGTTGGTTAAAGAGCCCCATGTTGCATACTGTGTCGCTCCAGTAGTTCTAATTATCGTTAGACAAAGCGATAAGAAGTCAGTCCAACGTGTTTCCGTCAAGGTTCGTTTGGCATGAATCGCGCGTTCCGCGTGCCGGCTGTTGCGAGGGAAATCTAAGTTGAATAGGCGACTTTTGTACGGGCATTAAGAAAACTACATGGTCGTCAAACCCGATTTCACTTGATGAAGTCCTTTTATTAACTTCGTATAGCCTTCCTTTTGTCTTTTCATGTAACAGTTTGTGTCCTGGTATAAAAAAAAAAAGTATTTTCCCTTTATGAACTTAAACCTTAAGCTGCCAAGTGCGACTCATTGACCTTTTGCGGACAGTGTAGATCCAAGATCAGACTGCACTCATCTTGACCTACGCTGTCCGCAAGAGCCTAGTGAGTCATGTTTAGCAGTCTAAGAGTAAATTACAGGACTGTTTTTAGTGCTTTCATTTTGTCACTTTTCCACATTGATACGGCACATGTAAGCTAATGGTACGAGACTGGCTTAAGCATTTCACTATCAAATATTTTACTTCAGTATGATTTAGTATAATTTAAGTCTTCCGTATTTCCATTTTTCGCTTCGTTCGCCACTTTTCTGTTTTGGCTTTAAATATGTTATGTATCTTTTTGCTACTACTTGTATATATTTGTTGCATTAGAAAAATAGTAGTAATAGTAGGAAGTATAACCAGGTAAATTAATTCTATGTTATGACATTCTTTTAGATAAAACACAATTTCCAACGACCCCGAGAAAGAGGGTTTTTTTGGCACGTTATGGGAAAAGAATAAAATGCTGGGTACCAGCATTTTGTAATTTTTTCTTAGGGTTTTCAAAGGTATTTTCCCCTCAGGGTTGTTGAAAAAGGGATTGGCTGGTAAAGTGTCAAACTAGCAAATCGTACAACTGGTCCCTTTATCTATTGGTCAGATCTTTTGTAACTTGCTTCAGTAAAGTTATTAATGTTGTATGCATCGGCATTGGTTTATAGAAACAGTAGAACACATACTTGAAAAAAAAAGAGAAAACATTACATTAGTTTGTTTGCAAAATGTTTCAACTTACGGACTTAGCTAATATTTCCTTTATAGACAAATTGTATTCTACTGCTATCTATTCCTCTTACAAGAAAAAAAAAAAATGACTTTTTTTGAGCAGATGATTTAGTCTGATACGGCTCGATACTTTACGTAGATACGATAAAACCTCCTCTTTTCCTGTAAAAATGTCCTACACTTTTATTGTTGACATGCGCTCGTGGAATTCAAGACGTGAAAAAATCTAAGTCGCTCGGACGCGTTGCGGAAAGATATGCAAATGAGGTACCAAGAGAACAAAGTCGGATTTCAGTCTGGAATAATTTAGACCCTATCAGATCAACCTTCTGTCCTTTTTGCGACGCAAAGCTGTCAGTCCGATATCGTAGCGACAAAAGATTCTTCCGGTCATGTGACCCACAATCGAGATGATATCATAATTCCGAAAGAGAGGAGAATAAAAATTATGATTTTATCGAAATGTATGAAATTATTTGAATTCCAAATTCGTAGGATTTTTTACTAAGTGTTATTTCGGGTTTTCTTTTTAAAGATGTATGAGGAAATATGTATTTCTTGTACTTCATACACTGTTTATTTCTAATACACATAACAAGAACATCTGCATATAAAAATAGCAAGCCACATTCTTCCTCTTACTTTCACTCAAGAGCAATTTTGATTCTGTTTCTGTACTTTCATAACACAATTTTTCAGATCTATGACAAGGTCTACGGCCCCTAACTCATCGGTAAACATCGACGTTTTCGTAAAGGCTATTCGGCCAATCTCGTCAGCTTCCGTCTTTTAATATGAGAGTAAGGAGCCGTAGACTTTAACTGTTTAACCCTCATCCTGCGAAATAAGTAAAATAAAACTTTTAAGCCGGTAATAAAAACTCGTATAATGCTACTTCAAACTGGCTTACATTTTGGATTAAAATATCTCCTTATCGGACAGTGTAGATCCAAGATCAGACTGTACGTTATGTGCAGTCTGATCTTGATCTATACTGTCCGCAAAAGGTCAGTGAGTCGCGCTTAGCAGCCAAAGGGTTAACAGACAGTCCCGTGTTTTAATGACGTTGACAACCCTGACAACGGATTACGTTAGCGTTCAAAATCCTGGACGACTGCGCTCATCATCAGAAAAATTTTCTCGCTCTTTTTCAAAGCATTTGAACCACTTGTAAATAACTGTCTTTGGCGCAGCACCTCTCTCTGAATTTAGTATAAATTGTACTGTTTTTAGTCTTTAAAATCTACTTTTGGCATAAAATTTGACTGCAGCTAGTTGTTCAGCTGTCATTATCGCACTTGTTTGTCGGAAACATGCCTTGTTTACGGAAATTACGTCAAAATTTGTAAATGATGTCATCAGCGTCATTTAAATGTAAGTTGAATTTCTACCGTCATTTTTTTTAGATCAATTTTGGGAAACCGGTAAAACGAGACGCATTCATTTATAAAGGCCTGTCCGAAATATTTTGGAATTTTAGGTCGGATCTACCAAAAAAGGGTTGCTATAGAGGTCATAATTAATCAAGCAATGAAGTTATTGATTTAAAAAAATGTATCTCAGTAAAAGAATAAACTGCTTTGTATACCTAAAATGCTTATACTTCGTCTTATTCCCATATAACACAAAGAACTAACAGTACTTTTTTTTGCAATTTATTTTATCACCCCTCGTACATCTAGTTGCATGCCACTTTAATGCATTATCGACTATGCCACTTTAATATATTATGGAATATCCATTTTATTTTTATGGGCCTATTGATGGGAAATGCCGGGGTGGGGTGAGGGAAAGGAGCCTTCCTCTTCAGGGTCATTAAAACATAGAATTGTTTGGTAAAGGATTATGGGTAAGCGCTATATATCAGAATACACTTCGTTGGGGGTCGGACTCTTCAAGAGAAAGGTAAAGAAAGGTAGAGATGATACACATTTAGAATGGAGTGTGATATTCCTTTAACTCTTTAACCGCCAGTAACGACTTAAATAATTTTTGTGGACGGGGTAGATCAAGATCAGACTGCACAGAACGTGCAGTCTGATCTTTGATCTACACCGTCCGCAACTGTAGACAAAACAATAGTCTGAATGACTTTGTTTTATATGGAATAGTATTTACATCTGTCGAAAAGTGTTTCATTTATATATTTGGTGTCGGAAGTGTTGTACCTGCCAAACACTTTGCTTCCGCGATGTCACATCTTTAGATATCGCGGGATGACACTTTTTATACTACAGCTCGGCTTTATCAGTTTTACAGATCAAAATTTTAAAAGAAAGAAAACATGGATTATTTATTTTTCTTTATACCGAGGACCTTTTTAACATTATATGCCACTGCCAACTCTTTCCAAACCGCCGTAAAAAAATGAGAAGTTGTTAATATTGAGCGATTCCTCTATCTTTATTTCATTTCTATATCCAGATCCGAACCTTGCTGATTCGAATAATGTGCTGCTCGGCATTTCTCCTCTGTCCGTCCGTCCTTCCGTCCGTCTACCCGTGTGCCCGTGTTGTCCGTCCGCGTCCCTCCCTCCGTCGGTCCGTCCATCCGTCCGCATGCTCGTCCGTCGGTACATTCGTCTGCTTGCCTGCCTGTCCGTCTGTCTCATGTCTTTGTATTAGGCATAGGTACCCATGTCTCTTCCCCCCCCCCCTCTCTCTCTCTCTCTCTCTCTCCGCCCTGTCTCTACTCATGTAAGTTAGTTATTGTCCAAACTTTTTATAACAAGGTCGAATGAAGAACTGATTATCATTATCTATTTAATCTAGGAGCCCCATTCCTTCTCCTCGTATCCAAAAACTTTAGACGGGGACCATTAACGGTTACATGTGAAAGACTCTCACAATGACAGTATGTAACTTTAGTAAGTTGAGAAGTTATAGTTCATATTTCTCTTTTCAAAAATTACATCTTGAATGAAAAAAAAAAAATGTTTTATTTGCAAAAGATATGAGCTATGCTCTGGTAAAGTGGGGCTTAATGCATCTCCGTGATGCATTATACCAGGCAAGTCATCACATAATTATGGATCCACAGAATCCATTTTGTATAATAAATTTACTGAATCATGAGGTAGATTGGGTCCTTTGACATACAAAAAATTAACCAATAGCAAAAAGATTCGACTCGCTCTCTGCAAAAGATATCGACCCATGTCAGCCTGCGTGGACTGCGCAGGCTGACATGGGTCGAAACCTTTTGCTATTGGTCATTTTTTTCTGTATGTCAAGGAACAATTCTACCACAGTATTCAGCCAATTGTTAGACAAAATGGATTTTATGGAACCATAATCATATAATGACTTGCTTAGTATAAAGTATCACAGAGAGGTATTAAGCCCCCATTTGCCAGAGCGTGGCTCATATACTGCATGGCAGTTACTGATGTGTTTGATATTAAAGTTGTCAAACACAAAATAGCTTGCGTTACATTTTCTAGCTGATGCTGAAGTGATATAGGGCAGGGTATACTATCGTTGCTTTTTTTTTTCTTTTCTGTTTTGAAAGTCTATGGCAAAACTGGAATTACGATAGAATTATACCCATTTTACGCCCTTGCCTTCACCAGCTTTGAAACACACTGTGGGAAAAGACAAGCAACCGCTTTGAACCAACTTTATATTCATTTATTTCACAGCGACATTTCATTTATTCAAATATTCCTGGCTTTCAGAAAATTCAGTGCAAGGACTTTGAGGCTCCTTACGTAAGCACATGACTACGCCGGTAGTGCATCAAACTCCCATGGTCAGATTTCAAATTTTGCGTTTAAGCACCGGACCCCAAATATATTTGAGTCATTCTCTGGCAAAAAGGGGTTCAATACATCCCGGTGAAGCATTTTACCGATCAGGTCATCACATAATTATGAATCACGAGGTAGTATAGTCCTTGAACGTGCAGAAAATTTACCGATTGCAAAAAGTATCGGCCCAGGTCAGCCTGCGCGGAGTGCGCAGGCTGACCTGGGTCGATACTTTTCGCAGATGCATTTAGCCCCCTTTTCACAGAGCATGGCTCATTTGATACTAGTATATAGCCTAGATCGACCTTAAGAGAAAGAAAAGAAAAAATAAAAGTACAGTGATCTTTGTCTTAGAGAGGCTTAACTTTTGTGCACGTCGGAATTACGGAGCTCAGAATGTTGACGACAACGTCGTGGTACGGTCCTGGTTCCCCGTCGAGAAAGCCATTAAATAGCCATCAAGCAAAGTCTTGAGTTAAATAACCTCTTGCGTTTTGGGCTGGTTCCCCCTCTTGAATTAATTGTTAGAGCAATGTCACGAAGGAAAATAACAACTTTACCCCCAGGCTGCAGAGTGCGACTCACTGACTTTTTTGCGGACAGTGTAGATCAAGATCAGACTGCACAGAACGTGCAGTCTGATCTTTGATCTTCACTGTCCGATAAGGAGATATTTTTCTCCAAAAACTGAGTTCAAAATAGCAATATTTGTGTATTTACTATCGGCTTGAAAGTTGCATTTAATTTATTTAGCAGAAAAAAAGGTTAAGTTTTGTTGCGCAAGTTTGCAGACAATTACAGAACTGTATTTTCATCCCTTTACTCCCCACCAGAAAGCAAAATCTACGACAAATCTATAACGTAAACATCAGCCGACGACAAATCAAATATGACAGAAATGATGGAACTTGTCCTTGACAAGGAAGAAAAAAAGAAAAACTTTGTTGGAAAAGGAGAAAATGCTGGTTACCAGCATTTTCTCCTTTTCCAGCAATGTTTTCAAAAGCCTTTTCTAGTGTCGTTCATAAACAGGATCTTTTGGTAAAGGGATGACGCTGTGAGTTGCAGGCTTTGTGTATGTGTGGGCGAATTGAGCATAATTGAACATAATGGAGCACAATAAGTCATGTTCTGTGAAAAAGGGGTTGATGCATCTGCAAAAAAGTATCGACCCATGTCAGCCTGCGCAGTCCGCGCAGGCTGACATGTTTCCAAACTTTTTGCTATGTGTCAATTTTCTGCATGTCCAAGGGCCATTCTACCTCAGGATTCAGTCGGTTGTTCGAATTTGTAGGACTGATTTATGATTTTTTGTAGGATTTGTGATGACTTGCTCGGTATAATGCATATAAACCATAATAAAAACAGCAATTATGTAAGTGCAAATTGGTTTACGAGCCTTAGGAAGAAGGCTTTTGAAAACAATGTTTTATGCCCTTTTTACAGACAAATTTCATTTATTTTAAGCTATATTAGATATGTCATCTGCATATGCTTTCAAATTAGAAGAGTGTAACAATTTGTGAGTTTATGCATCTTTTAAAAAAAGTAATCTATTTCAAAACATTCTGTTGAACAATACGACGTAGTTGTTTCCCTTGATGCTTTTAAATAATCATGGTCCGTAATCACCAACCATTCTTAAGAGAATTCCTAGTCTTCTTGATTCTCCATTTTTTTTTCCTCTAAATTTGAATATAACACAACTTCTGATTTGCTAGTGGTTTGGCCAATCAGAAGTTGCGTTACGTTCAAATTCAGAAAATTCGGGATAATAAAACTAAGAACATTCTTACTGAGAACATTTGGTCAAAAGTTTTTGCTATTGGTCAATTTATGGTCCAAGGATCCTTCTATCTAAGGATTCAGTAAGTTGTTAAATAAAGTTGATTTTATGGATCCATAATATTGTAATGACTTGCTTGGTATCATGCATCATGGAGAAGCATTAAACTTCCTTTTTCCAGAAATATTTAAAACTCGGGACTGTGCGGATAAAAGTTAAATCATAGGAATAGAAAAAAACAAGAAATATACGTCAATTTTTTTTTTCTGTTTCTTTTTTAATAAACACAAAACCTTCAAAAGGTACAATCTTCCTAGTCATTCACGCTAAATAAGTGTTGCCAGTATATAAGTATATACAGTTTGTTTTTTATCTGCAATTTGGTATAACGTTAGAATATGGGTATAAAGCATAAGAATGACACTTTCATTTTCATTAAAACATCATATCGTTTATATCGCGGCCACCAGTGCACCTATCCAAGCTTTCCTGAAGTTTCATTCACTTGAACTTCGCAAACATCGCCAAATCAATGTTCAGCAGTGAGAGAACAGTGAATTAAGTTGCAACGACTATCATCAACCTTATAAAAGGATTGTGCCGAGTTGCGGAATCGAACCGGCGACCCCCGAGTTTCAAAACCTTTACGTTACCGACTGAGAGACCCGGCTCGGCAGTATCATGCTTAATGTACAGAAAAGAAACCGCTGGCTGACCTGGGCCGAAACGTTATGTTTTTTGTCAATTTTTTACATGTCCAAGGACCAGTTTACCTCATAATTCAGTCGATTGTTAGTCAAAATGGACTCTATTAATCAATAATCAAAATTATGATGACATGCTTGGTTTAAAGCATCACGGAGATGCATTAAGCCCCCTTTTGCCAGAGCATGACTTCATTTTATGGCAGTAGACGTCTAATAAAACTTGCAGTTTTATTTTTGTGACAAATACTTGCCTGTATAAATATTTTTATTGTCCCGTATATAAAAGTATTCCTTTACCCTTATTAGTAAGATGAGCCCTTTACTACATAATTCCTATGGAAGAAATATTTTGAAAAAATTGTGGGGAAAGGAAAAAAATGCTTGTGACAAGCAATTTTTCTCCTTTCACCATAACGTTTTCTACCCCATTAGAAAACTCAAGCTCCAGACTTTTTCCATCTCGTCCCTGTCCTTTATAAGATTAAAAAAAAAACCACGAGTTGTTTTTGTTTAGAATTAGTTTTCATTCAGATGTCCTTACATGGTGAAGATCTGTTGGCAACAAGTTACATAACCCTAAACCTGCTAAATAAGGGAAATAAAACTTTCAAGCCAATAGTAAAAATCCCAATTTTGTTATCCAAAGGTACTTTTTTTTTGGAGGGGGGGATACAATCTTCTTATCGGACATTGTAGATCCAAGATCAGACTGCACTTTCTATGCAGTCTGATCTTGATCTACACTGTCCGCAAAAGGTCCTTGAGTCGCGCTTATCAGCCTAAGTATTAACTGATAAACCAACCAGTAAAGAAGAATCGAGAGAGATTAGTATAAGTTGTAAGAACTTGTTTCTCAATCGATGTAAAATAAATATGTTTAAACTAAAGAAGAACCGGTCATACACCAATATCGAGGCCTCTACACATCGCTCAGTACTAAAAAGATGATCGGATTGTGTAGGTACAAGATCAGACTACAATTTAGACGCAAGCTGATCTTGACTATACTTTTTCAATAAACGTCAATAAAGCTGTCCTTTGTGCAAAGGGGGTCCCTTAAAGCGCAAACTAAACCAAACATATTTTTTTTTCAGTCGAGAATACAGTCTCTAATAATATCGGGTTGCAATATCGGATTGCTGTTGTCCAGTGTGTCTCAGAAAAGCGGACAGTGTAGATCAAAGATCAGTTTCACGTTCTGTGCAGTCTGATCTTGATCTACACTAACCGCAAAAGAAGTTAGAGTCTTAAAAGGCACTTTAAGTGTTAACCGTTAGGCTGCTAAATAAGTCACACGAAGCCTTTAAGTCGATAATAAAACCCGTTACTTCGCTATTTTCAATGGTATTATTTAGGAAAAAAATCTCCTTATCGGACAGAGTAGATCCATCATCAGACTGCACGTTCTTTGCAGTCTGATCTTGATCTATACTGTTCTCAAAGGCCAGTGAGCCGCGCTTAGCAGTCTCGGGTCTAGGGTTAATCCAGTTATAGGGGTCTAATATAGATTGATGACAATTTCATAGCCATTCGAGCTGTACTTTGTTTGGCATCACTCTTGATTATCCCTGTCTCTCTGCTCTGCATATTCCGACCCGTTTCCCTCGCTACAAATTTATATTTGCACAGGAATAAAGCCGGACCGGGCCCAGTAACTCAGTCAGTAGTGTAGGGCCTACAGGGCTTGATACCCATGGGGTTGATTGATTGATTGATTGATTGATTGATTGGTGTTTTACGCCGCTTTCAATATTATTTAAGTCATATCACAGCGACAGCTCACATATTCAATTATTTCCTTGGGAGACCCACGGGGGGTCGCTGGTTAGATTCCTGGGGTATTTTACATTAAATTGCGTAGGTTTACGCCATTTTCTTTGGGATTAACCCTTTACCACACAGCAAAATTTTACACTTATCTGAGTGGAAGAAATCTACAAACTAAAAATTCACATATTTTTCAAATTATAGTATTTTAGTATTTTGTCCTTGAATAGGTAGAAACCATTGTGGGAAAAGGAGAAAATGCTGGTTACCAGCATTTTCTCCTTTTTCCCACTATGGTTTCAAAAGCCTTCTTTCTCAGGGTCGTTAATCTCGGGAATGTGTGGAAAAATGTTGTGTGAAGTCCTGGTAAAAGAAACTCCAAGAAGGCATGAATAGGTACTCTGGCGGCTGCTACATCTAAAATAATGTAGAAAACGGCGTTAAACACAATTTACACAAAGAAACAAATTCTGCAGGAATTAATTTACTGGGAAGTACCAGCTGCCGCCAAAATTCCATTCAAATACCACAGGTCTTCAGGAATTCAGCTTATGCCCTATTCATTTTCACACCTATGTCAAATGAGAAACCCTCTATCGTCCGTTTGTTGATTGGACCATCGCTGTATGGCATTGCTTGCAGGCTGTCATAACCATGAAATGCTTTATTGGTGTTCCGCGTGAGTCCTTCTCCCGGTCAGCGTCAAAAGCGAAAACAGGGGCTTTTGGGAACGTTAAAGATCAAGATCAGACTGCAAAAAACAGATTTATACCGTCCGCTTGTTAGTCAAGCATATAAAAAAAAAGGGTTTGTCTGCTTTCCACTGGCAATATATTCTTAGTAGTTAAAAAAGGTCGATTTTTTTATATTTGACGGGTAAAGGAGTTAAAATTTCAGTTTCATTTGCGGTTAATGTATATATCCAAGACCAGACTGCACAAACTTGCAATTTGATCTTCCATCCACGATGTTTGCTAGATTTGAGTCGTGCTCTGTGAAAAGGGGGCCTAATGCATCTGCAAAAAGTATCGACCCAGGTCAGCCTGCGCAATCCGCGCAGGCTGACCCGGGTCGAAACTTTTTGCTACTGGTCATTTTTCTGCGTATCAAAGGCCCAGTCTACTTTATGATTAAGTCGGTCGTGTGACAAAATAATGTTATATGGATCCATAGTTGTAAAATTCATTTTCCTGCCAGTCGCTAACACTTGGACCGTACAACAGCAGATTGTCATCTTCACAATATTTTCCATACTTTTGAAGTGGCACAATTTAAATTTAAAAGTATTCACCACCCTTACTGTTTACTTTTGACCGCTAATGGGCCTTTAATAATGTTATAGGGCTATTCACGATCCAGAAGCCAAACAGGAATTCATGATTATTGTTATATTGTTCACAAACATCCACGTAAATATTTACTTGTCTCCAGTCCCGAATCCGTGGAATGTTATCCGAAATAAAACTAAATTTATACCCGTTGCCTGACTGCTAAACCGCAAAAATTCTGGACATTTCGCGGAAAATAATATAAGATGTTTCTTTTGATGGTCTAATGCCTTGACAATTTCTATACAAGCCATGGTCTGTGAAAAGGGGGTTTAATGTAGCTCCGCAATGCATTATACCAAGCAATTAATCACATACTGATGGACCCATGAAAATCCATTTTGCCAAACAACCTACCAGATTGTGAGGTAGACTGGTCCTGTGACAGGCAGACAATTCAAAGAAAGCAAACTGTTTCAGCCCATGTCAGCCTGCGTTTTTTTTTTCCAAACGTTTTATTATTTCTTCTTTTCCATGTGATTTATTGTTTCTTGGCCAGTAAGAACTAAGACATCATAAAAATCAGACAGTTTCCACTACCTGCACCATTAACCGCACCATTATCAAATTCTTGTGAAGGGAAATTTCAAGACTGTTGTGATTACAATGTCTCCCAAATAAACTGACTCCCAAAAGAAACCCCGCATTTGAATTAGGCATAGTTTTCTATTCATTTGATATTCCATGTAAACAAAGAGTATGTACCAAATGTAATATGAATGCCGTTGAAGAAGAGTATCATTTTGTTCTAGTTTGTCCGTTTTATCGACAACTAAGGTCAGAAAGATTTCCATAATATTAATATACTAAAAGATACATATTTAATCACTAACTTTTTATCCAGTACATCGACTGCACTGATTAACAAACTGGCGAAATTTATTTATATTGCTTTGAATCTGGGCTCAACCTTATAGTGAAAGTTACATGTTTTAAGCACATGATTGTGCTGAAACGAGTACATATTTTCAATTTTTCCCCACTTGCTCATTGTGCTTTTCTCAGCACTAGTATTGTACCATTTGTATTCATGTTCTGCCTTTCACAAGGCACTAAATATTACAAAAATGTTTCTACGCCAAATGAAGAATTTGATTTGACTTGACTGTCACCAGTGAGGGAAAGATAAGAAAGTTTGGTATCAAAATTTACGAAAATCCTTTCTTAATAGGAGACTTCATTTTTTTTTTTTTTCATTAAATGCATGTATTTATCGGTGTATTTTTTCGCGTTAATTAAGAGGGTTCTTAAGTTGAAAGTTGCGGAGAGCAAGAGAAAGCCATTTTCAATAGTATTATTGTCAATGGCTATATTAATCACTTGCCTGTGGCCTTGCGTCATAAATGGGATACCATTTCAGACGACATTGTAAGACTAACGTCAGGTCAATGCAGTCGATAATACGTTAACTTGGCTTGAGTAGAGGGGAACAAAACAGCTAGTGACTGATTTTAACGGTTTAAGACAAATAGCTTATAGGCCAAGTAGCTGCCAAAAGTAAACAGTGCGGGTGATAAAATACATTTTAAATTTAAATCATACCATTTAAAAGTATAAAGATTTTTGCGAAGATAACCATCTGTTATTGTGCGGTCATTCTAAGTGTTAGTCGCTGGCAGAAATATGAATTATAACATCAGGTAAAAAGTAAACAAAAGATATAGCGTTTTGGCAACTTTTGACCTAGTTTTGAAATTCATTTTTCTGCTTGCGACTAAGACTTGAAGTCTGTATAATAAGAGATTGTCATCTTCACAACAATGTCTATACTTTTAAATGGTATAATTCAAAGTTAAATGCATTTTAACACCCGCATAGGTTACTTTTGGTCGCTATTGGACCTTTGAGGCAAGGAAGAATTCAGAAAATGATATAAGTCCGCAAGTTTCAGTTGTGTAAAAGTACCCAAAAGTGTTCCCAAGTCCAGGGGATTTTTACGCCTTCACAACACTCTTAGCACAGAGTAACCGCGTGTGCACAATGAACTGCATAGTAAATGCCAACCACGTGCAAGGATCATCATTTTGCAGCAACTGTCAGTATTGTGCATTTCTACAACGGCTGGGTCTAATTGGCCTCCTTAATTCATATGTGGACGGCGTTTTTTAATACTTAAACTGATAAATAAGTGAAATGAAGCTTACAAGCTGATAATAAAACCCATAATTGTACTCTCTCAAAATTAATTGTTTGGAGATGTAATCTCCTCATCGGACAGTGTAGATTCAATATCAGACTGCACGTTCCTGCACATGCCTTCAACTTGGACAAGTCTGTAAGTTTTTTCATTTGGTAAAGAGTTAACCCTTGGGCAGCTAAGCGCGACTCACTGACCCTACGTGGACAGAGAAAATCAAGATCAAAGTACGCAGAACGTGCAGCCTGATCTTGGATCTTTTAACTACTTTTAACGACTCTAAAAAGACGTCTTTTGAAAACATTGTTGGAAAAGGAGAAAATGCTGGTAACCAGCATTGTCTCCTTTTCCCACAATATTTTCTACCTTTCAAAAACGAAATAATATCTTCAGAATAAGATCGAATTTGTCGTCTGCAAATGCTCGCAATTTGGACAGGTCTACAAGTTTGTCGTAAGGTAAAGAGTTAAGTCTGTGTGTAAAGCTTTCGCACGACCATTAATGTTAATCAGGTTTAAGCTCTGAGTCTTTGAGGAACTCCTAACATTAATACGCTTGTTGTTGTAATTACCTGGTCGTAAAACGTGTACCAATAAGTGCCATACATTGTTGTTGTACCCCTCGTGCGCCGCCATCAACCTCTGTTCTCATTAACGACACGTCTATACCTGTTTTCAGTCAGTGTTTAAACCCATTTCATCTTTATTTTATCAAACTATTATCATTCTTGCATCTTCATGCCAAATGTTGCCCCTGACGGTTGCAAAGTTGCATAGATTTCGACCGATAGAAAATGCATTTCATTTTTCTGGGGGCCATCAAAAAACACTGTTGTGAGGTTCCGGTTTTAAATTAAAGATTTCCAGTGTGTGTGTTTATCCCTTACACAGTATATTGGTAGTTTATCTATGTTTACTCAGCTGACTAAATTTTGAGCATTTTACTGTCTATCTAATTTTTACAGTTTTTTTTTCTCTCTCTCTGGCAGTAAGGACGTATCGTTAACATGGGCCGAGCTCTGTAGCTCAGTCGGTAACTTAAATGTCACAAAACCCAGGACTCGATGGTTCGAATCTCTAGCTCGGCCATAATTTAATGATAGATACTGCATCAGGACCTCTCTTACCGCTAACAGTGTTTGGTCTAGTTTTCAAAAATGAAAAAGTCTTTTTTGAGTGGTGGTGAGTTTGGAGTTTTGTGGGTTTGGTGAGGTTTGGTGAAAATTGTACTTGTAATTTTCCATAGATCTTATACTACGTCATGAACCACATGACATATCCGTAAAAACGGAAGAGCAAACAAAGTTTTGAAAAAGGAAATAGATCCACATTCAAATGATTATAATTTTTATACTTGTAATGTTATATGATATCACCCGACTGAAAGTTACAAAAGCACTTCAAAACAACGGAAAGTGTATTCGATTTTACATACAAAGATGGTTTTGTTTTGTGTATACAAGGTGAAGTACTTTGAAAAGTAAGATGCATGCAGCTTGGGCATTTTCCATTATAAGTATATCAATTTTTTTACTTACACATTGGCTATGAATAAAATTATCTTTAATTTTGAATAAATTGATTGGTTAAAAAATGTTCTTGTATTTTCAGGTATGGTTCCAGAATAGACGGTCTAAAGAAAGACGGATGAAACAACTGAGTGCTCTAGGTGCCCGTCGCCATTTTTTCAATCGAGGTCCACGGCGCATGCGTCCTTTACAACCTGGAGAACTTGAAGAGTCGGAGCTGTTGGCTAGAGGAGGATACGGGTATTTTAATGGTAAGACACCCATCTCTGATTTGAGTGATGCTCTGTAAAAAGGGGGCTTAATGCATCTGCAAAAAAGTATCGACCCATGTCAGCCTGCGCAGTCTGCGCAGGCTGACATGGGTCGAAACTTTTTGCCATTGGTCAATTTTCTGCATGTCAAAGGACAAGTCTACCTTAGGATTCAGTTGGTTGTGATACAAAATATATTTTATGGACCCATTAGTATGTGATGTCTCACTTGGGATGCTCTCAATTTGGACAAGTTCATTATGGAGGTGCCCCATATGGCCAGAGCACGATTCATTTTTATGTATCACATTTTCGGAGCCAATATTAGGCAAACATTATCTCTTGCGAGTGCTCGAAATACAATGCACTGAAACTCAAGGCTAGGTTTCACGAAAAAGAAAAACCACCCATCTCCTATTTGACTTAAATCCACTAACCGTCTCAGTTCTGACTTAAGTTGAATTTTGCTATTTGAGACGCATTTCACTAACATTATCAGATTTAAGTAACCTTCTCAAATCCCGAGTTAAGAAAGCAAAATAACAGACTCAACTCAGTAAAATAACAGACTTAACTCAGTGAACAGACTTTAAGTCCGTTATTTAGCTGAGTTCAGACTGAAACTTTGTGTCAGTTCAGGATTTGCAAACGTTATTTAAGTCTATTTATATTAGTGAAATGCATCTCAAATAACAAACTCAACTAAAGTCAGAAAATGAGACTGCCAGCGAATTTGAGCAAAATAAGAGACTTAAGTTTTTTATTTCGTGATATCAGGCCCTGATTGTTATCTTATAGGCTTGTCTAAAAAAGCGGACGGTGTAGGTCAAGATTGAATTGCACGTTTTGTGCAGTTTGATCTTGATCTATGCCATCGGCAAGGGCTCCATCTCTCACCAATGGCGCCGAATGGGTGACCAGTCATTGTTCCAGAGTTAATCATTCTTTCGCAGCCAACTAGATCTAAATAAGTCCATTTTTCCAGGGTCTTTTACGTTCATGTAAGTCTGTGAAGCCTGACCCTGAATCTACGCTGTCTGCTAGCCATTTCGAACCGCCTAAGCCACTTTAAGAATAAAAGCTGCCTCATACAATTAAAAAAGCTTTCTTATTAAGACCACACATCATCACTGTGAACGCGTCCCCTACCCTTAACGTGTTAAAAGATAAAAATCATTAGACAGATCGTAAACCTGACCTAAATATATCAATTTCATAAAGAGTTTTGTCAGAATCTCTTATAAAATGCTGGTATAAATAATTTTATGCCAATTGAAGCCCAAGATCAGATTGCACAGAACGTGGAGTCTGATCTTTGACCTACACTTTCCAAAAAAGTCCGATAAAATTACCCCAAACACGCTAATGGATTACTATAATATGCGCCATATAGATTACGATGAAAGGTATTTTCTGTGGGATGGCGACATTTTCAAATAGACATATTTTGACGTATTTTGGATGAATAACTACTTTCAACTCATTTAAAATACATTAATGTTTTCTGGCTAACATCGAACCATTTTACTTCGTTATCAATTTATGATATCAGCAATCTATCAATTTTTCAACTAGACCTGTCAAAATCTAGCTTTTGAAGCTTGGATCTCCCTTTTGTCTTATCGATAAAAAAATCTTTCGACTTGTCAGACCGAAAAATATGTTTAGGTCTGTTCTTTTGGAAAATTTAACTCTCATCCAGCTTTATAACTAAAATGAAATTTTCATTTCGATAATAGAAACCCAAATATTGGTATGTCAAAGTTATGTTTTGTGGAATAATATCTCCTTATAGCACAGTGCAGATCCAAGATCAGACTGCACGTTCCGTGCAGTCTGATCTTGATCTACACTATCCGCAAAAAGTCACTGAGTCGCGCTTAGCAGCCAAAGGGTTAATAGATTTAAGATACTCGTAAGAAAAAGAAAAGGTGTCTTCAGTTTTATTTTAAATCTTTTTTCAAATTGTTCAAGCCTTACCATGCAAAATCGAGTTTTAATGACCCTAAGACAGAAAGCTTTTTAAAAAACTGTGTGAAAAGAAGAAAATGCTTGTAGCCAGCATTTCCTTCTTTTCACACAATGTTTTGTACAGTACCAAAGAGAAATTTGGGCATTTTGAGTCACATTTATTTTGACGTCTGCAAATGCTTTCAATTTGGACAGCTCTAAAATTTTGTCGTTTGGTAAAAAATTGGACGGCATGAATCGGTTTGATTTACTACAACCTGAGACGACATTTTCTGGAGAAGACAGAATAATGAATATGGACATCAGCTGCAGCTAGCTTTTAATAAGTGACAGACAGGGAGATACAAGTATGAGTACAATGAATCAATGAAGACAACACGAAATCTTGAATTATGTTATTACGAAAGAGGAGGGCTGGTTTCTTGTATGTAATGGAACGGTTTTAGAATTTTGTAAAACGGCGGAAATTCAAATCATCCACGACCTATTTTTTTTGTGAAAAAAAGAAAAAGCAGAGAGAGAAAGATAGACAGACGGAGAAAACACACCTAAATGCAATGAAGACAATACAAACATTAAAAAATATGTACAACTTTTTTATTTAAAAAGAAAAGAAAAAGGGAACTAGTTTCTTGTGATGGAATGGTTATAGAATCTTGAAGAACGGCGGAAATTGAATTCGCCCTTGGGAAAAACTCTAGTGATATCGGAACGTTAACTCCAGGGCCAGTCTACCGTCCTATAATTACAAACTGAAATAACTCACTCTCTCTTCAGGAATAGTTTGGCATTTTTCAATTTCCAGAAATAATTGAAAACGGAGGCCCTCTCAGTGTTCTATAGATAACGGTGCAAAAACGTCTATTTCGTTTATAAAACATCCATTGGATTTTATCGATTGCAAGCAAGTTGTTGTATGACCAAAATTAACCCTTGAGCTGTTAAGCGCGACTCACTGACCTTTGGCGGACAGTGTAGATCAAGATCGATCTAAGATCTACATTGTCCGATGAGGAGATATTTCTCTTGTAAAAATAAGTTTGATATAACATCATCATGTTCTTACTATCGACTTGAAAGTTTCATTCAAATTATTCAACAGGATATGGGTTAAGCTATCCTGGGTCAAAAATGGTTTAATGCATTTGCAAAAGGTATCGACCCAGGTCAGCCTGTATCTTTCGATACTTTTGCATATGCATTAGGCCCCCTGTTCACAAAGCAGGGCTCATTTGGTTGCAGAAACTTCAGGGACTCGTTGAGTGATTGGGTTCTGTGATCATGTCTGTTACAAAGTGTGATCGTTCAGAAGAAACCCATTCCAGGACAACAAGAAAGCTACAGTTAGCGTTTTAACATTGACTAAATTGTACTTGGTTGTAGAAACTTAAAGATACGTCCTTACAGCCAGAGAGACAAAAACGCTTTTAAAATTTGATAGACCGTGCAATGGTTCGGAATTTGGTCAGCTTTATACGAGCGTATACATAAACAACTTACCGATATATATCGTGTAAGGGATAAATACATTAAATCGGAAATCTTCCGTTTAAAACCGGAAACGTCACAACAGTGGTTTCTTTGATGGCCTCAAGAAAATGAAATGCATTTTCTATCGGTCGTAATCTATGCAACCTTGCAACCGTCAGGGGCAACATTAGGCATAGAGATACTAGAACGATTTTGGTTTGATTAAATAAAGATGAAATGGGTTAAAAAACTGGCTGAAAACGAGTATAGATATATCTTTAAGAGAACCTTTGAGTGACAGTGTTCTGTACATGTCTGATACAAGGTGCAGTCGTTCAGGGTCCGTATTCAACAACCATTCTCAAGAACAGTCTTATTCTCAAGAATTTTCTAAACTTAAAAGTAAAACAACTTCTGATTGGCTAAACCGAATGGTTTAGCCAATCAGAGGTTGTGTTACTTTCTAAATCTAGAATTAGACCAAGAATGTTCTCAAGAATGGTTTGTGAATACGGACCAAAAAGAAACCCCTTCCAGGACATCAAGAAAAGCTACAGTTAGCGTGTAAACATTGACTACCTTGTATTGGGCTTCAGAAACTTTAGGGACTCGTTGAGTGATGGGGCTCTGCGAATTTTATAATTGGATGATAAGCCAATACAGACTGTGCCATATTATTGTCTTTACAGGCCATGTCTAAATCTTTACCAGACGACAAAATTTTAGACTTGTCCAAATTCAAAGCATTTGCAAACGACAATTCAAATATGGCGCAAATGATGGAATTTGTCTTTGATAGGGTAGGAAACAATATGGAAAAAGGAGAAAATGCTGGTAACCAGCATTTTCTCCCTTTCGCACAATGTTTTAAAAGGCTTCTTCTTCGGGTTCGTTACAGTCGGGATTTTGTGGTAAAGGGTTTAATGGGCGAAAAGAATTTAGACTTGTCCAAATTGCAAGCATTTTCAGACGACAGATCAAAAGTGTCTCAAATCTTTAGGATTTGATTTGGGCTAAATATTTTTTAAACAAAAATTCTATTTTATTCATCTTTCGATCATATATCATATATTTTTAGATAATGGTCAGGATTTCTTTCCGGGTTATATGGGACACGGCGGCTATGGCGGTGAGTTTTACCCGGGGCAGGGCCCAGATATGCCCCCGGGCACCATGCCTCTCTTGCCACCCCATGGGCGCTCGACCCCACCCCTAGGGCTAGAGGGTCAGCTATCACATCATCCAGCGGGTGAGTAACTGCTTCTTTATTTATTTATTATTTTTTTGTCAAAATGTAGGATAATAGATGCCTTAACCGTATATCTTAAAGACGATAATTAGGCCTTTCTCAGTACACCACTTTCGAAAACATATTGTTATCTTCTTTTCTGTTGTACAAGATATCTCAAACTTAATTCTTTTATGCAAAAACAACGAAAAAATAAATTTATATTTTGTTTATAAAATGTTACAAACCAGGATTTACTTTTAGGTTATGCAGTTTAATTTATGCTTTTAGAATGTTAAACCCAGGAAAATCATGGGTAAGAGTGTTGTTCCCATGATATGACTTACATACATGTACATGAACAGCTGAAAATAGCATAAGCACATAATCCCAACCCACCATTCAAAGATCGAAATTCATGTACAGTCACTATTTCCGATTTCAGGTCACATGGGACCGGAAGCTCAATATTTACACCATGACGTGATCCCTCGATCGACGTCACCGGAAGGAATCCTGCACCAAGATGAACAATATATGATGTCACTTCCGCCGAGATCTCTACCTGGTCCTTATCCGCCCCATTCAGCGGAAAACTGGTCATAGACTCTCTTGTATGAAAGAAGTTTCTGGTCATAGAAAATCTCGTTCACATTATGTGAAAGCTATAGACGTTACCACACGGATTTCTACACCAACACGAACAGTATATGATGTCACTTCCGGCCAGATCCTTAACTCTGTTCAAGTTGACAAACTTCTAGACGTGTCAAAATTGATAGAAAGTACGACTCAAGAGATAACGTTTGTTTTAAAAGGGTAGAAAAGGCTGTGGGAAAAGCAGAAAATGCTGATTCTGCATTTAAGCAATCTTCCTTTTCTGTTTTCAAAAGTCTCCTCCTTAAGGGTCTATAAAACACGTGATTGTTTGGTAAAGGTCTAGTTAGAACGGAACATACCCTCTCAATTCGATAGAAAAAAAAATTGGGTGCGTATTCACCAACCATTTTTAAGAACATTTTTAGTCTTATTCTCCAAGATCTTCTGATTTCGAACGTAACACAACTTCTGATTGGCTAAACCAAATGGTTTAGCCAATCTGAAGTTGTGCTACTTTCAAAGTTTGAAAATTCCAGAGAATAAGAGCGAGAGACCTTCTTAAGAATGGTTGGTACATACGAGCCCTGGACTTTGATTATTGTGCGTTAACGAATATACAACAAATGTTAGAAAGACATCGTTGGAATGAGCCCTCCACCCTGAAGATCAATACATCACCCACGAGACTATCTTCACCGGCGGCTATGTTTACAAACAATTATGAGTCGTGCTCCGGCAAGAGGGGGCTTAATGCGTTTCTGTGATCCATGGTATCAACCAAGCCATCATATATTTATGGATTCATAAAAGCCACCTTTGTTAACAACCGTCTTAATCATTGGGTAAACTGATGGTCCTTGGACATACAGAAAATTGACCAAAAGCGAACAGTTTTGTCCTATGTCAGCCTGCGCGTACTGAACAGGTTGATGATTTTTGCAGGTGCTTTAATCCCCCTTTTTCACAGGGCATGGCTCAATTTTAAGTTGCATTCTAAATCTAGGTCTTAAGTTAAACAAGAAAGGAAAAAAGTATTCTTTTCTTCCACATCGATGCTACTTTTTTGCGCCTTTACGTTTATGTGAAACATTGTGGAAAACTTAGCAAAAGTTTGTTCTGTTTCCCTCAAAGTTTTTCTCAAATCATTCAAAAATTTGTCTTATGTCTCTTTTTTCACCTGTATTAATTTTTTCCTGGTCTAAATTAATTCAAATTTAACGTAAGTGTTGACAAGTTTACCTCCTTCCAAGACCATAAAATTCTAGACTCGTGCATATTGAAAGTATTTGCAGACAACAAATTGAACACGACTTATAAATGATAGCTGTCTCAAAAGAGATTATACCTTGTGAGAAAAGGAGAAAAATGCTGGTCTGTCAGCCTTTCTCCTTTTCCCACAATATGTATAAAAGCCACATTGCTCAGGGTTGTAAATCTGCAGGATCGATTTGTAAAGGTTGAAGCAGACCAACAATTCAGCACAGTTAGCTACGCTTTTCTGAAGGTGACCATAACGTATATGAAACGGTGAGGGCAGGCGGCAGTTTGGAGTTACATAACTGTTGATAAACGGTGTTTTTTTACTTGATGTTTCATCAAATGCATCGACTAATTGCATATGATAGAATCTCGATTTTTCAAACATATCATCTACAGTATATCCATGAGTCCTTCATATTTGTATGTATTTTGAAGGATTTTTTTTTTTTTTTGAAAAAGAAGGAAGAAAAAACGAGTAGCTATAATTTTTTATTGGTTACCCGAATAGTCAAAGCTGCAGCTGCGCTGTTTTATGGAGACAGAAAAATGTGATGCACGTTCGAAAGGAGGCTAAACGAGCTAGTCTATACATCATGTAGATACTTTAGAATTTAAAAAAAAAAAGTTCTTTTTTTCAGCATTTCCTATACATGGATGATTCGAAGTGATATCTTGCTCATGTTCGTAT